>CM021110.1:251105432-251609097 GCA_007115665.2 Sequoiadendron giganteum
GAACAAGATTGAGTGAAGTGTGAAGAAGTGTTTTTGTGCTTAACCGGAACTGTAATCAGGCTTTTTGAAGAAGCTAATTTATTAGTTCAAATCCTTCATATGGTTTTAATCTAAATATTTATGTAAGACAATGTGTCTTCTTTGAGAAGGGATCTCTAGGAAGTGTGTTTGAATGCATGTGCATTCTCATTATTCATCTTTATGCTTTTAACAGGGTATAATATTATGGACTAACATCCACTGTGGTTTTTCCCCTGATAGGGTTTCCACGTATACAATCTTGGTGCTCTTTGTGTTTCTAATGTGGTGATTGTTTATGCTTAATGTTCTTTCATCAAATCTAAGAATAAGTTGAGTAATGTTTAATTAGTTTGAATAATTTGTGACAACTGATTTACCCCCTCCACCACCCCCCCTCCCTCCCCTCCCTCCCCTCTCAGTTGTCTATCCTTATTTTTCCAACACTTTCCACAAACCATCGTATCTACACATTTTGAAATTGAAAGCATTTGGGAAGAATTTGGAAACCTGGAATTTTATTTTCAATTGATTTCCCTCTTCTTATTTCTTTTCCTCTTTTCTCCCCTCGTTCTTGTTTTTTTGTGCTTCCAAAATAAAACTACTTTCAGTGTCCCTTTTCAGTTATATTTTTGTAGAGAAAACAAGAAAGATTATGAATACAATTGTTTGTTTCCATTATTGTTTTCCCTCTTTCAAAGATTTATTTTAGTTTCCCAATACCTAATCTTGAAAATAATAATAATAATAATAAAATTTATTTCCATGCACGATATTTATCCTTGATAATTAATAATAAGGAAATTCTATTTTAGTTACAAACTAAGTACTTAACCTCAATAATTAGTTAGGAAATGCCATTTTTAAATTGCAAAAGAAATAGATATCCTAAATAAATAATAAGGAAATGACATTTCGTTGCAAATTAAATATTCATTCCAAATAAAATAAATAATTTAACATTCAATTACAATTAAAATAATTATTCTAAATAACAATCATTATCATTTATCTATACTTAAATTATAATTAATCCTTTTATTTCATTTCACTTTTATTCTCCTACAAATTAATTTAATTAACCATTCAAAAGTACAAACAATATAATCATTCACTATTTAATTAAATACTAATGCATCAAAATAGTATTATTGAATTATAAATTACTTATTGAAAATAGGGGTCGTGGCACATCGTGGTATCAAAGGGTGTGTCACGCCAGTGTCATCGGTCACGTAAAAATTAGTTTACCAGGTGCATTGCAGTTTATAGGGGGACTATCCAATTCTTGCAATAAAAAAAAATATTGAACTTAATAAAGTTTCAAAATAGTGAAAGATACATGCTAAGAAATTTTTGATGAGTTCAAAATTTCTTGAGCTCATTCAAAAGGATGAAATAGTTCAATAGAGGACACAAATGTTAATAAAGAAATTTCTAGAGGGGAAAAAGTAACTAAAGAAATAAGAATGAATAATTTTTTTAGTGGTGTTAGAACCCAAATTTTCCACTAAAATCCTAAGGGTTTTTCTCATTTAAGCCTCATTTTTCGATTAAAACTCTAAGGGATTTTGTTTGTTTTCCTATCTTTTCCTTAAAAATTTCATTTTCCCCCATCCATAGTGCTAAAAGGGCTTTTACCACCATACCTCTACCATATTTAAAACTTTAAACACCCTCATATCTTACCACTTTACCGCAGCCTTTTTCAAAGTGGCTCACGGTATAGTGGTGACGGTTAGGAGCAGTTATGATAAAAGCTTACCGCTACACCGCAGTCTGTCAGAATATACACCATGGTAGCACAGTAGACAGTCAACAGAGGCATGCAGTGGACATGGTGAACTGAGGCAACCGGTGAAGCGGTAGATAGAAGACCCATTGCAGTACCACTGACAGTCAAGTCAGGGACCATGGTGGCATGGTGAACTAAGACAATCAGTGAGGCAGTGGTCAGAGGATGGTTACCGTGATACTGCAGATAGTCTATAGGGAGACCGTGGTGATCGTGCTATCAATAAGCAAGCAGCAGAGGAAGCAGTCAAATGAGCCACCATGGTACCGTTTGCAGTCAAGCCAAACATCATGGTGACTACGGTGGCTGAAGGCATGCGGTTAAGGTGGTTATTGCAGTACTACTGACAGTCAAGCCAGTGACCGCATTAGCATGGTAAGTAGCTAGTAGCATGCAAGGCGGCTACTGTGGTACCATGGGTAGGCAGCGAGGAGGCCGCAGTAACGTGGTGGATGGCGAGGGTAACAACAATTGTTACCGTGGTACCACTGGTAGATAGAACAAATCCCATGCTTGAGTAGTGGGATGAGGAAAGCATGGGGCAGTTGGTCACCGTGCAACTAGAAGGAGAAGAGATGCAGACCGAGGTAAGGTGGTTAACGGTGAAAGATGACAATGAAAGCCGGTCACCGAGCACCCGCGGGTGGAAAGGTCAAAGGTAGTGGTGAAGTGGTAAAGAAAGCTTCAGAGTGGTAAAATAAAAGGAAGCCTCGAGAGATGAAATGTAAAGAGCGATTAAGGTATAAAGTGATAAAATGAAAAGGCAAGATTTTAGTTAGAAATATTTAATTTTCCGATAAGGCAACTCAATTAAATATTTCATTTTTTGTCAATGAATTCAAACAGTTGCATCGATTAACTAAAGGGTCATGACCCTTGGCATGTATTGTATAAATAATTTGAAAAATCAGTTAAGAGGACAGTAGTTAGAGTAGAATTAGATTTCTTAGAAAATGAGAACTGGGAAAGGGGAAATAATGTATAGACTTTCTTGAAGCATATCAATGGAGAAAATATTTTAATTGGTGAATTCGTTTTGGTATTCAGTTGTTGTGATATATTAATTTATATTCTTTATCTGATTGTCTCCAATTTGAGGTCTTTAATCATTTAAATCAGCATATCAATTATATCTCTGATTTATCAAAGTGTACTTTCATTTTGTGTGATTTAGTTGATTGGTGTCTGCAAGTCAGAATTAAATTCTTTTAAATAAATCACAGTGATTTTAGGATTTCTTTTGGATAATTAAAGAAGAACCTAATAAAGAAACATTCCAACACAATTTATGCAAGACATAAATGAATGAAGTTTTATACCAGTCATATAGTTTCATTTTTCAAAGTTCCTAACAACTTGAATTTAGCTAGAGAGGGAAACACATACAACTTTTTATTTTTGACTCCATTTCCCATGTGAATAGAAGGCACTGATCTATCACAACCCAGATGATAAAATTCATAACAAACAATTTATTCAAAATCCTTTCTTTTGTGTAGGAGTAGTTGTAGTGATTTTGTCTATCCACTTCCATTTGCCATTGTGGGTAGATTTTTTCACCAGGAAATACATTTCAATCTACATCATTCACATAGGTTCACCCACCATGGTCTAGCAGAACCTAAAGAGAAGAAGGTTCAATTGCATCAATTGGCCTTGTACGTTGGCCAAAAGCATTGTGAGAGCTTGGCAACCTCCCATTGTTCAAACCTACATTTTTGAGACCCAACAAGTGGGTTTAGAAGTTCTTGAACTCACTATCATGGTTTAAGATTGCAATAAAAATGCAAAATAAATAATAAATAAAGAAAGAATAAAAGTGGTGTTAGAAAATTTGTAAGTTCGTAATCTCATTGATCATACAAAAAAGATCAAAATAAAATGAAAGCTCTAGCAATGTTTGAGAAAAGACAAAGGCTCTAACATGTAAAGTAAGGGAAAATTTAATAGGTTTTGAAGGCCAAGAAAAGGTGTCTAAAGATAGAAAAATAACATGACCGTTCTAGTTAAACCTCACCTATTATCCTAAAATACCATGAATATGGTGGGTTTCTTCTTAGCTACTAGATTTTCCTTACACAATCTATGCCATCTATTTTAGGTGATATAAATCTTCTACTATTGATTCTATAATGCCCCGCCACACACACCCCAAAGGACAAAAAAACATCTAACAATAACCACACAATATTTTTTTTAAAGGAAAAACTAACATGAAATATAAACCATCATACAAATCTAATACTGAAATCATGCATATACAACACCTAACTAGTCCTCTAGGTTGACATGACTACATTACATTGTGAATGTTTCTAACTTAACACTAAACCCATAATGATGATAACTATGCACATGCATTCATTTAAAACACTTATATAAAAGAAATGAATAATGTACATACATCCATAATTCCATACATATGCATACATATGTGTTCACATGATAACATCAAAGATACATGCATTACACTTGTCATATGAATACAATTTAAATCCAAAGGTTACATGATTATAAATATTTCCACAGATACAACACCTCATAAATGCAATGTATGTGAGTCAAATATTATAACACCATACCCATATGTGGAATGAAAACTAAATAATACAACAATCTTCCCATTTAAAATTGAAAGGATTCCACATTTACACAATGAGATACATCAAAAAGGAAAATAGAACATAACACCAAAACTGTCACCAACACTGGAAAGCTCAGGAGCCACTGCAACCGACACAACTTTGTAACATCACAATTGTCGGTGGGGAACCCAATCGGTGCATAGCACGTTCCACCTGACCATGTGAACCCTAAGGTCCACCCCCCATGCTAGGAGATGACAAGAGGACCGACAACATAAAAATAGTCAAGTTTGCAAGGTTATCATGACTCCACAATCCAAAAGGAAACAAGACAAAACATAAGAACAATCACTTCTAGAGGTACAAGAACAACAAGGGGGAAAACTACAACATACGGGGCTGCTAAAGGGAAGTGTTTCATTGCATGGCTCGATATGAGTTACCCAATGTGGATCTTTCAAGGTCCCGAACCCCATCCTGGGTTACCCTAGTGATCTCAACTGATCCCCGACCCCCATTCTTACATATGCGGAATCAACTTACCTTTGTTGAAGACAAGGTAGTTGATTTTCCAATCCAATCCTTCTCATCTCACCTCAAACCTCAACGAGTTCTTGAGCCATGAGAGAGGCATCCATTATCTTTTGTTAGTGTGTTTACTATCCACGCCCTAACTAATTATTAGGTTGTCACTTAATTATCTCAACTTTCACATGAGTTACCCTAGATACCACTTAGGGTTTTGGCCCCTATGGAAAGCCACACTCCCTACTAGACATAAAAACTTCATAAACAAAAATGGGCAAGCCAATGTGGGCAACTATTAAAAACAAATAAGAAAATGCACCAAGTGAGGCATACACCTTCTCATGCTAGATCACCATAACAAGGCAACTCCCAAATGCAAGGCTAAACCCATAGTCAACTATAAGATCATAGTTCACAAGAACCAACATGGGAAACCCATTATAATGAAACATTTTTCCCCACCTCTAGAAGACTAAAACTGACTACCCATGAACTCATAGACGAGGGTAAATCAAGCAAAATAGTTCCAATGCCAAGTGAAACATAAAAAAAAAACTTCTCAATCACATTAACTCAAGACAGTGACAAATCAACATGACATCATCTAAAGCATCTTTTGCATTTCACCAAGACGTCAAGAGTATAAAGATTCAAGAATATTTAAATCATCATTATACTTCCCAATCACTTACAAAGAGATACACTAATAGGAAAAATTTCCAATAATCAAATACATTCTAATTAAATAACCAAAATAGAATCATTTAATTGAAAAGAGTTTTATTTCTATCACAATTTATAATTACACACAACAATCCATTCTTTAAAAATAACCTGGAAACTAGATATATTTTTACACCTATAGATATACATACACATATATTTATATGTATATATAAATATCGTAATAGACATATATATATACATATATATATATATAAATACATTTATAAATACATTTGATTATAATCACACACATATAAGTTTAAGAGTATATCTAACTATTTTCAACACAGTATACTAAATTTTGTATTTCTAGCTAATGGTTGTTTTCAATTAGCATAATGAGAACATAAAAAAAATAGCATAAAATCCAGTTCATATATATATATAATAACTGGAATACTATCGGCCTAATCACCATTGAATAGCAATCCAAACAATATCAAAAGAAGCTTGCAAATAGGGTCACAACATTTAGGAAATCAAATCACTCACAATAGTTCAAAGAGAAATTTCAAGCATATCCAGTGATTGTATGGGAGTTGATTTTTCCAAACCTTAATAAAATCACGGTCAATGAATATCAAACTAAAGCTAGTATGAAAGCAACATAAAAATATGGAATACCAAAAAATATTGACATGAGTAGACAAAGGTCTACAAGCAGCACTCAACTAACATACAAAACATCACCTTCAATTCACAACAAGACGAATACCAACATCCTTCAATCAAAATTTAAGCTTACTCATAAGCTACATAAAAAAAACCAGAGACAATGCGAATGCTGGAGATAATAAGGTATGAGGAATTGAGGAGAAAAAAATGCCACAAATGAATTAGATTAATACAAGCAAATGTGACTGGAGGATACCAAGTAAATGCAGTTCTACGCCCAACCAATGCAACGCAAAAGAAAAGAGAGAATAGGGTGTGAATAAACAAGACTAGTTCATAGATTTAAATTGTTCTTATCCCCATCACCAAGGGACACCAATCAACTAGAACATAAAGGGCCGATAAGTAGAAACAAGCAAGTGGGGAGGGAAACAAAACTAAAACAACTTGACCATGTACTCAGAAAAAAGAAAAAAGAGATTCTTTCGCACCAACCAATCAAGGAAAACTAGCTAGTTCAAAGAAAATACATGATTCAAATAAAACATTGACTTCATAGAGTCAACTATTATTATGGAAATCTTTGATATAATGGACTGAGAACAACGAATATCAAAACTTTACTGTCAAGCTAATGTGAAAACAATAGGGGTAAGGAGGAAACATTTCTTTCTGCTACCATCAATATGCTAAGATTCATCATTCAACAAATGAGGGAAAAATCAACGAGAATGCAAAAAATGGAGTCTACTTGATGTCCTATGCTCAAGAATGGAGAGGACGAACTGAAGACCCTTGTTTCGCAAATTCGAACTCCTCCTTCGATCTTAATCAATATTAGAGATAAATTCACTTGAAACAATATCAAAATCCCCAAAAACTGTAATTTTCTTTTCCCTGAAATATTTGGAGAAGTAAGATCTCTCTTCTTTTTTTGAAAATGAACAACCCACCCCCACAAAAATCCAAAAAACAACATTATAAAGCCTAAAAAGAGTTTTCGAAAACAAAAATCAGCAAATAAGGGCAAGTTTCTAATAAAAAATCAATTCAAAGTCGTTCATGTGCATGCACCCCATTTTTTACTAATTTAATTTTTCTTTCACCCTCAGTTCAAAAATAATATCTTTCCAACATTTAAATAATTAACTCATTTGATAATAAAATTATCAATCATTATAAAATATAATTTAAAACATTATTTTTCCATATTTAAACAATTATCTTTTCATGATAAGAAATTATCTATTATTATTAAGTACCATTTAAACAATACTTTTAACAAGATAATTTAATTTAATTATTTATTAATAACCATATACTTTATATTTCATAACATTAATTTATTTAATTCTTATTTTAATTTCCAAATTTCTTTAAATTTCCTTGTAATCAATTTTTAATTTAATATACTAATTAAATAAGGCCATTAAAATATTAAGTTCACCACAAATTCAATAATACAATAAACAAGTAAATCACATGACATCACAAATAAAATACTTACTCGAATGTCATGGAAGGCCAAAATGGAGGGACACTACATCCTCCCCCCTAAGCTTCGACTCACTCTTGGAAGCCACAAGGTAAAGTAAAACATACACAGTCAAAAGAAACATCACCAAAAAACAACCACGTAACAACACAATTAAATAAATTAATGTGAAAAGACCAAACAAGACAATAGATAGAGGTACAAACTAGACAGATGGGTTACCAGACTAAAACTCATCCTCATCAAGGATGATGGAAAGGTTGGGGAATTTTTTCATCTCAATTTTTCCACATCATATCCATTAGGTCTTTGAGGTATGCTCAGACCTGATAGTATAGGTGGAGTTTGTACCTAGTACTTGTAACTTGCATCAAGCAAGATGTTGAACAACCTGCACATGTATATATATATATATCAAATAACAAACACACCATGAGAGGAAATCATAGTGTAGCAAGGCGCTCGCGAATGAGTGATGCTACCTTGTTCCTCTCACCAAGACCTCAACAATAACCACATCATCAATTAATATTAATTACATCATAAGCATCATATAAGCATCACTAATTAGAAGAATAGCAATAATAAACATAATTCACATGATACACAGAGTTAAATTTATCCAAACACACTACTAACTCCATAAATCCCATGTAACATAAGCATTGATCCATAATGTCATGATCATAAAAATAATATGAAATGTCATCCAAACCAAACCATGATGGTAAAAACAATAACTACAAGGTCTCAAGTGCATAACATAAAGTAATAAGTATCAATCTAGTGAAATAAATCAGGAGAGGCACTACATCTAAAACCAGGATTACTCCTGGAAGCCTGCAAATAGATAAGGGAAAGACTCTCGGATCCGGAATGAATCCTCCCATGTACTTGAAGTCTCATCGTTAGGGTCCCACTGGACTCTCACCTGCTCAATGTATATACCCCTGAGAGCGAGTCTCCTATGCTGAAGAATGGCCATGAGCTCTAGTCCCAGCTACCCATCCTCTACCTGTAATGCATTCCAATCAAGAACATGAGATACATCTAAAAAATAAGGCCAGAGAACATAAATGTGAAACACATCATGTATGCATGATAGATTGGGTGGCAAAGCAAGATGATAAGCAATGGGACCAATCCTCTCCAAAGCCTCAAACATCCCAGAAAAATGAGGTGCAAGCTTAGATCCTTTCCCATAACGGATTGGACTCTTTTGCAGTCACACTTGTAAAACCACTTGATCACCGACTGAGAATTGATGGTCGACCCTATGCACATCTACATATTTATTTTTGTCTATCTTACACTGCCACGAAGTGCTCTCGAATGCAAGCAAACTATTGCTCCATATCTTGTAGCATCTCAGATCCAAGAAGAAATATGTCCTCAAGATGGTCCCAACTTGATGGAGTCTAGCAAGTATAACCATACAATGCTTGGAAAGGAGGCATACCAATCAAACTATGATACCCATTCTTGTATGCAAACCATGCCAAATGCAAGTAATCCTCCCAACGAGATTGCTAATCCATGACGTACATATGGAGCATGTCCTCAAGAACCTAGTTGACCCTCTTAGTCTTTCCATCTGTCTCCAGATAGTATGCAGAACTAAAGTTCAACTGGGTCCCTAAGGCACGCTACAAGGATGTCCATAGTGCAGAGGTGAACACTGGGTCACAATCGGAAATGATTCTTCATGGAATTCCATGCAGTCTAACTATATCCTCAATGAATATTCTAGCCATAGAAGAAGCATTATAAGAAGACTGAATGGGAGATAAATGTGCCACCTTAGTCAGTCGATCAATAGTGACTATGATGGCATAATACCGATGAGAAGACATAGGAAACCCAACTATAAAATCAATTGATATGATATCCCATTTCCATTTAGGAATGAGATGGGGATGTAAAAGACTTGTGGGATGATGGTATTCCAACTTAACTCTCTGACACTCCAAAAATCTCTCCACAAATTCTGCAATATCTCTCTTCATTCCAACCCAAAAATATAGTGATCGAAGTTATGCATACATCTTCTTGACTCCTAGATGAGTAGAATAGGGAGCCCAATGTGCCTCAATCATGATTAGGGTACAGATACCCTCAGTAGGAGGTACATACATATGACCCAAATACCACAAAATGCCATTAGAATCTAGATATTAGCCTACAAAATTTCCTTCCAAAGCTCTATCTAACTCAATCTCCAACTTAGCTTCCTGATACCAACCATCTATGGGAAGCGCTGTGAGGATCTAGCTCCTCAAGTCAACACCAAGAGTCACTGCCGAAAACTAATGTCTCCACTGACTCAAAGAATATGCCACTATGTTTTCCTTGCACTGGATGTACTTAACCTCAAAATCATATTCACAAAGGAATTCCATCGATATCCTTTATTTGGCATTCAAGTTTGGCTACGTAAATATATACTACAAACTATGATGATCGCTATGCAGCTCGAACTGATGCCCCAATAAGAAGTGCCTCCACCTCACTAGAGAATGAACAATGACAACTAACTCCAAATCATGTGTGGGATAATTCAACTCGTGATCCTTTAGTTTGCGAGACTCATAGGCAATCATGCGACCCTCCTGCATAAGAACAACTCCTAAACCCTCCAAGGACGCATCCATACAAACCACAAAATATCCAGTAGGGTCAGGTACAAGTAAGATAGGTGCAATGGTCAACTTCTCCTTAAGATTCTAAAAATTTGACTAGTACTTCTCTAACCATATAAAATTCTTCCCTTTCCTCTGAAGAGAAGTGATGGGGTGAGCTACCTTTGAGAAGCCTTGAACAAATCGCTAGTAGTAACTTTCCAGACCCATGAAACTACAGATCTCAAGAACATTCATGGGTATGGGCCAATCAATGATGGATTGGATCTTTGAAGGATCCACAATGATACCTTCACTAGGGATAACATGACCCAAGTATTTCACCTCCATCTGAAAGAACTCCCACTTCACCAGATTTGCAAAAAATTGATTGTCTCTCAAACACTGCAACACCTATCTAAGATGCTCCTCATGCTCCTCCATAGTTTTCAAGTAGATCAATATATCATCGAGAAACATAAGAAAAAATCTATCCAAGTAGGTATGGAAAACTCCATTCATCAGAATCATGAAAACTAATGGTGCATTCGTCAACCCGAATGACATAATAGTAAACTCATAATGCCCGTATCAAGTGTGAAATGTAGTCTTGTGTATATAAGCCTCGTTGATAAAAAATTGGTGGTATCCCGACTTGAGATCAATTTTTGAGAATATCTTAGCTCCCTTTATTTGATCAAACTGATCATCAACTCTCAACAAAGGGTACTGGTTATTCACTATCACCTTATTTAGTTGTCTATAATCAATGCACAAACAAAGGGAACTGTCCTTCTTTAAAAATATCACTTGTGCTCCCCAAGGGGAAACACTAGGGAAAATGAACCCTTTTGATATTAACTCTTCCAACTACAATCAAAGCTCTTGAAGCTCTTGGGTCATCATCCAATATGGAGCCTGAGATATAGGCTCAGCTGAAGGTACCAAGTCTATCTTGAAGTCGATGTCATGCTTAGGTGGCATCCCAAAAATCTCACTAGGAAACACATCTGCAAACTCCTTAAGGAGAGGATAATAATCAAGGGATATTTCTCAACTCTCCCCTAGCTCCATATCACTAACCGACACCACAAAAAATTGACATCCTTGGCGCATACACCTCCTCAACTACATGGCACCTCCTCAACTACATGGAAAAAATCATCCAAAGGGAGATGGCTCTCTAGACACCTACAATCTCAATCTCATCACCCAAATCATCTACACATCTCATAGCCTTACGATGGAAATCGATCATTTCTCGATGAGAACTCAACAAATCCACACCCAAAACAACATCATATGAGCCAAGATGTAGGATTTGGAGATCCACCGAAGTCAAAAGTGACCCAATTTCCAAACTACAACCCTAAACTAAAGATTCTACTGCTACCTATTCCCTAAAGGCCAATTTGACCTGCCACCTAACCCCTTGCTTTGTTGCCTCTAGTCTACAATGCTAAACAACAAAAAGACAAAAAAATGAATATGAAGCACCTAAATCAAAGAGAAAATATATATTAATGCCTCGTAACACACTTGATGCTTCCACCACGATGCCTTGATTATTATCTTGGAGGTTGTCAACCACTAGAAAAACACTGTGTGATCTACCCGCATCTCCCATCATCGGCTTTGAAGTTGCCAGCCTCTGACTAAAACCTATAGTGTTCCTCTGCAAACACTACCTAGAAATGTGGCCCTACTAGCTGCACAAAAAACAACGTATGCCTCTACCAAAACCTCTACCCCTAGAAGGTGCACTAGGCTGTTGAACGCTACCTCGGCTAGCTCTAGTCTATGTGCTCTATGTAGGCTTCTCTGAATGGTTGCGCTTGTTACAACACCAATTTCATTTCTTTTTGAATTAGGAACCACCATTGCCATGATGAGAGTCCAAGTTATAATGTTTAGACTGAGCTTTTTGTTGTTGCTGACCACCCTTAGTGAGTGCCTGATGACTCCTAGATGAGCCAGCTACCTAAGTCTATCCACCGTGAGATACAAAATCAGATGAAGGTGTACTTCCTATCTGAACTCTTGTGTGGCCTCCTAATTTCATGGACAAGTTTTCCTCTACTAAATGGGCCTTCTCCATGGCCACCTCCATGTTCCTCAGCTCAAAAGACTCAGGATCCTCCACTGATGCAAGCATTCAAGCCCCTAATAAAGTGATGCACTAGCATACTCTCATCATTACCAATCCCAGCATATTGTTTGAGCTCATAGAACCAATGCTCATACTGCTCTATGGACATTGCCATTTGTTTCAGTTCGTGGAACTCATCTGCATGGTGTTGTCTCAAGTGGTCTGATAGGAAATGGGCTCTAAACTTCTCCATGAATAACTCCCAAGTCACAGAACCAATGTCTAGGTGTAGTTTCTACTCTTCTAATAACCACCATGTGGATGTGAATCCTCTGAGGTGCATGATGGTGCACCTACCCCTAGTATTATTATCGTAAGGATGCATAGAAAAAAAATGATCCAAATCAATTAGCAATTTTTTTTCCTCCAATCCTCCCCTGGAACCATCAAAAGGTTCCTCATGTAACCTGCTACCACAACAAAAACTTTCTAGGGTTTCAATTTAGGTATAATTTAATATTTCTAATAGAACATGTAATATTTCATATGATATTAGTAAATGAATGTCTCCATAAACACCTATATATTTTTAGGGGAACTTATAACATATGATTAACATTTCCTCTTATGAAAATCGCTAGTATGAGTGTGATCCCACAATACTTGTTTACAATTTTTGGCCAAACTGGACACTGAAATAATTTTTTCTAAATCTTCAATTTCGGGCACCTATAGTGGCTAAAGTATGAGGAATTTTAAGATGATGCAAACTAGTGATTTGTGACATTTTTTCTGTAGATTCTAAATATATTTTTTTCAAAAAAATTGGAATTAGATTGCACTTCTTTTTCCATCTCCTTCAAAAACTAGTTTTTTTTAGCAAACAACATTTTTAAGGAGTGACGCTCACCATATAGAACATAAATTTTTTCCATGAAGGATAAAATTCTAATTCTTTCAAATTTAGATTTGTAACTATGATATCTAGTTCTTCCAATTGGTCTCATAGTGTTTTATTGAATATGTTTTCCTTAATCAAGTTTTGAAGTCAAACCAGTTACAATTCAGACATAGGTGGACCATATACAACGTAAAAAAAATTGTATTTATTGAAATTCATTTTTATTTTTTTTGATCAAGGACTTCATATCTAGTACACTCATATTTTTATTTTTATTTTTGATAATCTACTATTTTTCCACATGTGTAGAACATAGAACTTTATTTTTGGTGAAAAACCTATGTTTAATAAAACTAAAAAAAAAAAAAACATAATAAAACCAAAACATATTTAAATTATATTTATTGGATAGCTCGTTTTGAGGACTACCATCATCCAGTTGGGTCTGTGAAATTTCCTTGATTTTCATCCTCATCCAAGCTTCGAAGGGAAATTTTTTGGAGTTTTTTGGGCGAGAGGGTGAGAAGGTGGGAGAAGGGAGGTTCAGGCGAACCAAGGGGAGTTCAAGCAAACCCCTTTCAAAAAAGGTTTTCCTTTTTTTTTTGTGGGAATGGTGGGATCGAGGCATTTAGTGGGTTCTCTCAAACCCAGGTTCTAGCAAACCCTCTTTTGGTTCGCTTGAACCAATGAGTTTGTTTGAACCCCAAAAACCAAATTTTTTGGCATGAGGTCATTTTTTGCAAATTTTCTTGAACCTCACTCGAATTGTAAACCACTTTTGTGGGTTTACCCATGAATGTATTGTATACTTGATAAATATAACAAAATTTAAATTTATTACAATCCTTGTAAGGGTTTCTTGATAATTTTATATTGAATTTTGTAGTGTGTGGATGGATTATTAAGTATGATTTGGTGTATTAAAGTGTATAGATTTTCATCCCTTTTTTTCAATTTACTATTCATCCTAGTAAACTATGACTTTGTATCCATTGAAGAGGAACTAGTCTTGCAAATATTTGGCCAATAAAAATATTTAAAATGAATTATAAATATTTAAATTACATATTATAGTTTGTTTACAGAATACATGGTGTTCATGGTTCAATATTACAAACCAAGTAATAATTTAAAGCAACTGCAAATAGCTAAATTATAATCATGTCATGTATTTCTACACATTGTAATTATGTATGGGATATTAAATAAAATTATCCATAGGAAATTTTTATTTTATTTTATTTATATGTGCATGTAAAAAGTGTTATATCAGCTTTACAAGATGTTTTATATAACTAACTTGTACATAGTGCATAGTTGTTGTGGTTCCAATAATGCCACATTTTAATTTAATTAAAAAATAATTAAGAACAACTCAAAACACCTTCCTAAGTCTAAGTTATGCTTAAAGTAGGGAATATTACTTGTTGGATGTTGTGGTTGTGTTTTTGATATGTGGTTTTCATTGATGTCAACACTATTAGCATTGGTGATTTTGAAGGTTGTGTATGTCAAGGATATTGAGAAAATTGTAATAAATTTATTGCAGGCAGTCTATGAAGCTAAGAAGGTCAGAGTGATGGAATGTTCTATATGTTGATGGTCATAAGGTCCACATTAAATGGTTTGTTGCTGAGAGTAATTAGTATGTTTTCTAAAAGTTTCAGAGGTGCACATCAAGATTTAAGAAAGTTATGAAGTTTTGTGTTCCTACAGTTATTCAATTACTATAGTAGGTGTTTCAGAAAGATGAGATTGCTATTCTAATGAATTGACTTGTTGTGTACATTCTTGAGATGTTCAGTGATGTATTTAGATTATTCTCTATCAGTGTGGTATGTCCGCATTGATTTGTGTGTTCAAGGGTTTCATGTTCTTAGCCAACACGATGGTGGTAGCATGTTGTGGATCCTTATGGATTAATATTTTACTGTTTTGCATGTTCGAGGATGTTGATTTAGGTCCTCACTATTTTTTGATTGACTTAAGTTGGTGTGCATTGGGATTTATTCATGTATTGAGGATGACAGTTGTAATTTATTATTTATTTGTGGTTGGTAGAGTTGTTGATCTAAATTCATGTAGCAGATATATAAGAACGATTGTTTCTTCATTTTGGAATAGTGAAAAGAGTGTGAAAGTGTGAGTGTGTATGCAAAATGTGTGAATAAATATCAGATGATCTAAATGTAGAGTAGAGTTTGAAGAAGATTGAGTGAAGTGTGAAGAAGTGTTCTTGTGCCTAACCAGAACTATCATCAAGATTTTTTAGAAGCTAATTCTTCAGTTCAACCTCATCAAATGGTTTAAATTTGATTGTTTTATGTAAGGCAGTGAGCCTTCCCTCTAAGCAATGATCTCTAGGAAGTGTTCTTGAATGCATGTGCATTCCCTATTCATTTCTTCCATTATACTTCTAATAGGGTATAATCTTGTGGACTAACATCCATCATGGTTTTTCCCCTAACAGGGTTTCCACATATAAAAATCTTGGTGTTCATGTGTCTCTGATGCGTTGTTGATTTATGCTTTCATTGTTAATTATTAGATATGAGATTAAAGGTTGTTTAAGGTTGAATAAGTTTAATTTTTGTAACAAATGATTCACCCCCCCTTTTAGTTGTCTATCCTTATTTTTCTAACAATTGGTATCAAGGATAGTTCCTCTAACGAAGTTTAATAGCTTGAGGTGATCCAAGATGGCATCATACAAGAAGGATAGTCCTAGATTCGATGGTACAAACTGCTCTCTGTGGAAAGTTAGAATGGAGTGTCATTCGAAGTGCATTGGTGAGCCTTTCTGGAAGATGACAAAAAATGCATATACTATTCCTCAGAATGGTCCCTCTACTACTGATGAGATCAAAGAAACATAAAATAATATTGGGGCTATAGAAGCATTGCTAAGTGCTTTGACAGATTCAGAGATGACAAATGTGATAGGACTGAAGATTGCACATGAGATTTGGAAAAATTTGGAAACACTGTATGAAGGAGATGCACTAGTGAAATTTTCTAAGCTACAAAGTCTGAAAGGAAAGTGGGAGAACTTGAAGATGAGTGAAGATGAAAACATTTTCTCTTTCACGTAAAAAGTAAATGAACTAGTGATGGGAATTAGATGTGCCAATGGAATCTTGGAAGAAGATGAGATTGTGGCTAAAATACTTATATTTGTTCCTACTTCTTACAAAACAAAAGCTCATGCTATTGAAGAACTCAGGACAGTAACAAATGTGACAAGAGACATGCTGATTGGAAAAATTGTTGCCTTTGAGTTGAGTGAATTTGGTAAATCCTCTCCTAAGACAGAGTCTACATTCAAAGCTACTGTATCGGGAAAAAGCCAACAAAGATATGATCCAGAAGAAATCTCCAAGAAGACATTCACGTATGAAGATGAAATGAAACTGATTGAAGATGAAGAAAGAGAGCTATACAAATTGGAAGCACTGATTGTGAAAAGAGAATCCAGAGGACAAGGTAAGTACAAATGAAATTTTCCTAATAAATATTTCTCTTGCAGTAAGATAGGTCATTTTGCATCAAGGCATCCCGAAAGAGTTTCTAAGTATAAACTTGATAAGAATAGATTTCAAAAGAAATACTATTATGTTGAAGAAGGTGTTACTGATGATGAATCTGAAAAGAATCTGGAAATGAAGATGAATGGGTATTTATTGTTATCAAGGAAAATGGTTCGGTGTCCACTGAATCTACCAATAATCAGAATATTGAGAAAGCTCTTGTAGCCAAAATTGATGAGAAGGATGAGTGGGCGATTGACAATGGATGCTCACATCATATGATTGGTGAAAGAAGAAAGTTTCTAAGCTTGGAAAAATATGATGATGGTGTTGTAAGATTTGGAGATAACAATGTTGGTGTGATTTGTGGCAGAGGCACTATTTCTCTTGGTGGTAAATGTATTACTAATGATTTTATTTCTGTTGAAGGATTGAAGCATAACTTGTTGAGTGTTGGATAGATGGTTGACAAAGGTTACAATCTTCAATTCAAAGATGGTAAGTGTAGGATATTGGGAAGTTCTGGAAATGTGATTGCTTTAGGTACAAAGATAAGAGGTCACATCTTTCATTTAAATGTTGCTAGTGAAAGTTGTTTTATTGCTCAAGTTGATGTAAGCTGGTTCTGGCATAAAAGGTTGAGTCATGTGAATTTTGATAACATTATCATAATAAGCTCCACACAAGCACTTAGATATCTACCTATGTTAGTGAATCCTACTAACACTATATGCACATAATGTCAGATGGGAAAGTAGACAAGAATTTCATTTCAAATCAAACAAAATCATTCTAATGGAGTAATAGATATGGTACATACTAATCTATGTGGTCCATCTAGAATTAGAAGTCTACAAGGATAAAGGTACTTTATGTTGCTTATTGATGATTATTCTAGAATGGTATGGGTTGCCTTCTTAAGAGAAAAACATACGGCATTAGAGAAATTAAAAAGCTTCAAAGCTTTGGCAGAGAATGAGACAAGGTCGAAGATAAAATGTTTGAGATCAAACAGAGGTGGTAAATTCACTTCCTGGGAGTTCAATTCATTTTTTGAAGAGCATGGGATAAAAAGAAAGTAATTTGCTCCCTGGACCCCACAACAAAAATGGAGTTGTTGAGAGAAAGAACAAAAAAATCTTAGATGTTGCCATAACTATGATGTTTGAAGGTAATGTTCCTCATTTCTATTGAAGAGAATTTGTAAACACTTCTATGTATACTATCAATCGGGTGAATTTCAATGGTAATTCTAGTAAGACTCCTTTTGAAGTATGGTTTGGTTATAAGCCTACTGTTTAATATTTTAAAATCTTTGGAAATAGATTTTTTATTAAGAGAGATGAAGATATATGAAAGTTTGAAGCTAGAAGTGATGAAGGAATCTTTTTGGGTTACTCTACTAAGAGAAAATCTTGCCAGTGTTACAATAAAAGATTGAAGAAAATAGTTGAAAGTGAAAATGTCAGAGTTGATGAAGACACTGTTAGATCATCCAGGTATTGTGGATATAATTCAGATGACCAACAAGATAATACTGAGAATGGAAAGAATGCATAGACACAAAATCAAGTTTAAATTGTTTTGGTGAATCATGAAAATCATGAAGAAGAAGATAGTGGAATGCAGAAGAAAGAACAGAAGAACCCCAAATTCCAAGGTATGTAAAGAGAATTCATTCTGAAAGTCGGATCATAGGAGACAAGAACAAAGGTGTATAGACTAGAAGAAGAATTGTAGAAGAATATTGTTTGATATCTAAGACTGGGCCTAGCAATGTCAATAAGGCATGTAAAGATGAATATTGGATGGAAGCAATGAAGGAAGAACTGATGCAGATAGAGAAAAATGATACATGGATTCTTGTTCCTAGACCTCAAGACAAAAATGTGATTGGAACCAAATGGGTCTTTTGAAATAAGCTGAATGAACAAGGTGAAGTGATCAAGAATAAGGAAAGACCAGTATGTAAAGGATATTCACAGATGGAAGGTATTGGTTTTGAAGAAACCTTTTCCCTTCTTGCTAGAATTTAAGCTGTAAGGTTGTTTCTTGCTTATGCTACTTTCAAGAATTACAAAGTTTATCAAATGGATGTGAAGTCAACATTTTTGAATTGTGAATTCGAAGAAGATGTATATATTGAACAACTAGATGGATTTCAATTGACTAATGAAAAAGATATGGTTTTCCAATTGAAGAAATCTCTATATGGACTCAAGCAAGCACCTAGAGCCTAGTATGATAGATTGAATAAATACTTGTTGAAACTTGGATTCAATAAAGGTACTGCTAACAACAATATGTATTTCAAACTGGATCAGGATAAAGAATTGATAATTGAAGTCTTTGTTGATGGCATTATTTTTGAAGGTGATGATGACTTATGCATGAATTTTTCTAATGAAATGAAAAGTTTGAAATGTCAATGATAGGAGAACTAAAATTCTTTTTAGGATTTCAAATTACTTAGTTAGATGATGGAATATGTATTTCTCGGTCCAAATATGTAAAAGAGTTACTAAAAAAGTTTGGCATGGAAGACTCAAAACTAGTTGGTACACCCATGGTAACCGGATGCAAGCTAACACAGAGTGATGATTCCCCTAAGGCTAATCAAACAAGGTATAGGTCAATGATTGGTGGATTACTCTATTTGACTTAGACTAGACCAAACATCATGGATGTTGTGTGCATGGTTGCTAGATATCAAGCTAACCCAAAGGAATCACATGTGATTGCAATAAAGAGGATCTTTAGATACCTAAAAGGAACAAGTGATTTTGGTATTTGGTATCCTAAGGATGATGATCTTACTCTGAATGCCTTTACAAATGTAGATTGGGCAGCAGATGTGGATGATAGGAAAAAAACAAGTGGTGGTGCATTCTTCTTAAGGAATAAGTTGGTGTCTTGGCTAAGTAAAAAGAAAAACTCCATTTCCTTATCTACTACTAAGGGAGAATACATTATTGTTGCAAATAATTATATCCAAGTGTTGTGGATGAAGCAGATGCTAAGAGATATCAGAGTTGAGTATGATGAGCCTATTGCCATATTTTGTGACAATTCAAGTGCCATAAACATATCCAAGAATTTGGTGCTACACTCAAAGACAAAAAATATATCTATCAAGTATCACTTTTTGAGAGACAAGGTGAGTGATAAAGAGGTCAGATTGGAATATGTGCCTACTAAGGAAAAAATTGCAGATATCTTCACTAAACCATTGCCTAAGTATGCTTTTGAGTATCTCAGAGGAAAGTTAGGGGTGATTTCCCCTCCTAATCTAAACTAAGATGCAAGTCTTTGCATCAATTCGTGGACTTACAGTCAGATCTTGTTTTAGATTGATTTTGTGGTGGCTGCTACTTAGGGGGAGTAGTCAAATGATTCAAATGATATGTGGTTCAAAGCTTGTGTACCTTTTCCATTGATTTCAAAGGGGGGGAAGTGCAATAATTACTAAGAGGGAAAAGATGGAATAACAATGTAAGGAAGAAAAGAATAGGTTGAGAAGAGCTAGTTGTGTTGATGGTATTTTTCACATCATGTGTTGCTATAAATGCCAAAGGGGGATATTTTTGGATGTTGTGGTTGTATTGCTGATATGTGGTTGTCATTGATGTCAACAATATTAGCATTGGTGATTTTGAAGGCTGTATATGTCAAGGATATTGAGAAAATTGTAATAAATTGTAGGAAGTCTATGAAGCTGAGAAGGTCTAAGTGATGGAAAGTTTTATATGTTGATGGTCAAAAGGTGCGCATTAAAGGGTTTTTTGCTAAGAGTATCTAGTATGTTGTCCAAAATTTTTAGAGGTGTGCATCAAGATTTAAGAAAGTTATGAAGTTTTGTGTTTCTACAATTGTTCAGTTACTATAGTAGGTGTTTCTAGAAGATGAGATTGCAATTTTGATGAATTGAGTTGTTGCGTATGTTCTTGATATGTTCAGTGATGTTTCTAGATTTTTCTCTATCAGTGTGGTACATCTGCATTTATTGGTGTGTTCGTGATCGAATATTTTTCTTTGTGTCTTCAAGGGTTTCATGTTCTTGGCCGACATGATGGTGGTAGCATGTTGTGAATCCTTATGGATTAATGTTTTACTATTTGGCATGTTCGAGTATGTTGATTTAGGTTGGTGCACATTGAGATTTGTTCATGTATTGAGGCCGATAGTTGTAATTTATTCTTTATTTGTGGTAGACAGAGTTTTTGATGTAAATTCATGTAGTAGATATATAAGAACGATTGTTTCTTCATTTTGGAATAGTGAAAAGAGTGTGAAAGTGCGAGTGTGTATGTGAAATGTGAGAATAAAGATCAAATCATCTAAATACAAAGCAAAGTGTGAAGAAGATTGAGTGAAGTGTGAAGAAGTGTTCTTGTGCCTAACTAAAACTGTCATGAAGCTTTTGTAGAAGATAATTCAACCTCATCAGATGGATTTAATTTTATTTTTTTATGTAAGGCAATCAGCCTTCCCTTTGAGTAGTGATCTCTAGGTAGTGTACCTGAATGCATGTGCATTCCCTATTCATTTCTTCCATTATATTTTTAATAGGGTATAATCTTATGGAATAACATCCACTGTGGTTTTTCCCCTAACTGAGTTTCCATGTATATAAAAATCTTGGTGTTCATGTGTCTCTGATGAGTTGTTGATTTATGCTTTCAATGTTAATTATCAGATCTGAGATTAAAGGTTGTTTAAGGTTGAATAAGTTTAATTTCTGTAACAACTAATTCATCCCCCTCCCCCCTCCTCCTCCTCCTAGTTGTCTATCCTTGTTTATCCAACATTACACACTTTGATAAATTGACCTTTAACCCTCCTAAGTCAATTGACAAACCTCTAGAATTCAAGGTAAGATAATGTTCTAAGATTATGGTATAGTGGTTGTAGAACCCAATGGGTTTTATAAATTATTTTAATTATATATAGTAGTGAAAGAAATATATATATTGAGGGGGAAAGTGACTAAAAACATTAGTACTAGCATCGTCAAATTTCACTAAAGTGTTATAAGTATATTATGATGTCAGTGAGAAAACTATAAGCGGAGTCATAATTCAAGAGGGTTAACCCATTACATCTTTGAGTGAGAATTTAAATAAATAAATAAAAGAGATATTAATATAATGATCAAGAGTTTTATGGTATTGTTCAAGCATTCAAGACATAAAGTGGAGACACTACTTATACCAAAATATTTTTTATTTATTTATAGATCATCATGCATTGTATTTAATAAAGAACTATAATAATTTAAACCAAAGAAACATAAAATGTACCAAGTTCATTCAAATTTATTCATTTTTTTAAAGCATAGAAATGATAAATCAAGTTAATTAGATAATTCATTAAGTAGGAGGTATATTTTGCTAAATAAAATGGGATGTTTTTTTTGTTTTAATTTTATAAAAGAAATGTGAGGAAGATGAAAATTTTAAAGATGCATAAGAATCTTGTAATTTAATAATATTAAAAATTACAAAACTCCATGAATATAATACTTCATTTAATAGATTTTATATTTTAAGGGACAAAGATTATGTATGCCCAAGTTTTTTAATGAATTAAAACTTGGTTAGAAAAAAATATAAGGGAGAAGCACTACTATGTAAGGGATATCATTGGTTAAGAAAAGTGTTGATGTCAAAAACAATAGTTTGTATTTGTAAATTTTGTTAGAATGAAGAAAAAGGGAAAGGATAGAATATAATTTTATATAATCCATTCTTAATATTCCTATTTTGAATCCTAAGTCAATCTTAACTGCTAGATTGAATACTAGATGGAAACCTCCTCCCTTTGGTTGGGTTAAAGTTAACATTGATGGGACAGCGAAGGGTAACCTTGGGCCTACAGGTTGTGGGGGGAGGGGGGTGTTAAGAAATGATGTTGCCAGACTCCTTGGCGCAATGGCACTCTCGTTGGGAACTCAGACCAATCATTGTGCAGAGGAGAAGGCTATGTTTATAAGTGTTAGATATGCTATCAATAAATGGTACTTCAAATTATGGGTGGAAGGAGACTCAATGAACATTATAAACTATATGTATGGTACTCATACTTTGAGTTATAATTTCAACCAACTCATTAAGGATATGATAATCATGTTACAATCTTGTGAAGAGATTTTCATATCATGTTTATCAAGAACAAAACTCATTGGTAGATTTTTTACCAATGAGGTTGTCAGTGTAAATGATTTTTTTTCATGGGAGGAGGGCTCGATCCTTCCCAAGAAAGTGAGGAGTTTATTAAGCAATGATGGCATGGGCTGAGGTGATGCATAATTTATGGTCTAGTACCTTCCTCCATTTTGCATGCTTTGTGGGTGTCTTGTTGCTCTCTAGCCTTTAGTTGTGCATTTTTTGGAAGGTTTTTGTAAGTCATGTATTTGTAGCCATAAGTGGTGATAGGAGCGGAATCGAGCCGCATTCTTATGGGGACATTCGAAGAAAGAAGAAACTCTAGAATATTCTACACCATGGTAATTTTACTCCATTTTTGCAGAGACTACACAGGCATGACTCTAATACCTCGGCACAAAAATGGAGTAAATGAGGGTTAAAGTTTTGGAAGTGGAGGTTAATGAGGTTTTGGTTTCCATTTTTATTGGGATGCCGACAATTGGCTGAAATTTCTTCAAGGATAAAAAGAGTAATGAGGAGGCGATGGTTCAATTTTTTAAAGATGATGAGAGGAAGCAATTAATCAAATTGGAGAGCTAGGGATATGAGAGAACTTCCCTCAAGAAAATATGGGCGAGCATTGCTAAGCTATTGATGTGTTAAGTGACTCTAGAAGGGAGGTTTAGGGCTATTCTTGGTCACCATTTTACTCTCCTCAAGCATTTCATACATGGTTTGTTCATTTCATTTCCTTTCTTTCTATTATCATATTTGGAGGTCTCAGTGTACGCACATCTAAAGAATAGGAGAGCCCCCATCCTCCATGAAGGGCTTATTTTACTAATTATGGAACATGTCAAGACTCTTCTCCCTGCTCCTACCATCAAGGGAAAGGAGAAGAATTTAAGTGATGAGTCCAGGTCATCAGGGTCAGAGTCCTCTTTGGATGAGGAGGATGAATAGAATGAAGAGGAGGAGGTTCTTCATGTGGCTGTTACTACATCTTCAAAGAAGAGTAAGGTGACAGTTAGTGCTAAGATTAATAGGCCATCTAAGTGGCTTTCCCTTTCTGGGAGTGAAGACATGGAGGTGGGGTCTGATGATCCTTCTCCCAAGTCTGTGGAGGTGGTTGTTGGTAGAGATGTTGTTGGTGGTGGCTGTGAGGTGGGGACATAGGATAAATATGTTGGTGTGGTTGACAAACTGAGGAGGCTGTCAATGCATACTGCTATTCTAAAGAAAAATGCATTAGAGTTTCCAACCAAGGACCCCAATGATGTTGGTGATGACAAGAATTATGGTGATAAGATGGTGACCATTGAGGATTCTCCTATGCAAGACTTGCCCAAGGAGGTGGAGGACAAGGAGAATAGGGAACAGGATGAGGAGGATGTGGAAAAGAAAGAAGCCAAACAAGAGCCTTTGAACGTAAATCCTCTTTGCAAGGAATTTTCTTTTCTTGATAATGATACTACCTCCATATATGATTTGCTGGATATGGCTAGAGCTAGGGCCACTCGTACCTTTAAATTAGCTAAGTGGACTTTGCAGGAGTTCGATAAAATTAATATCAAAACAAGAGGTTTGAAGAAGAATCTAAAGAATGCTCCAAAAGGTTCAGTGTCATACATTCTTATTGATAGAATAGTGGACCTTGAAGGTTCCTATCATGACTTTAAATCTCTGTGTGATGAAAGATTGTCTACTCTAGAAGCAAAGGTTCTAGGTATAAATGAGGATATCAAAAAACTTTTGCAAGTGCACCATATCTCTATGAAGAACAGCGTGGACTCCTTGGAAGTCCTTTTCAAAAAGATTAGTGAGCTCAGGGAGGATCATTTTTTTTTCTCTAAGCTTATGGAGAAAGAGTATGTGGCCAAGGGAAAAGGTAAAAAATATGCTAAGGATGATGACAAAGGACTTGTTGTCAGAGGGTCGGTTGATTGGAAGAAATCATTTGATGCTGAGAAAAAGGAGTTGCTGGATATGGTTGAAAAGCATAGGAACTAGCATATGGAGGTGGCCAACACTCTGAGAGGCTTGAACTAGCACCTAGTCTTTTTCTTTGTTGCTTTTTGTTTCCTCTTGGGTGTAGGTTTCATTTAGGTTGTTATGTTGTTTTGTGGTTGTTGGGTGCTAATGCTATTGGTTTTGATTAACATTTTTTGAATATCCTTTCAAACATATCTGACAAAATGTATTTTTCGAGAATAGTATTAATATGAATTAAGATACGTGAAACGAATTCAAATGATAAACTTTATTCTTTAGATTTTAAAATGGATTACATTATGGAATATACATACCAAGATAGGTAGATGAATTTAAATATACTTTAACGCAACCCAAGATAGGTAGATGAATTTAAATATACTTTAACGCCCTGCCACACAAACCCCAAAGGACAACAAATAACTAAGAATATAGCACAATTGTTTAAAAAAATAAGGTAAAACATAACATAATATGTCCATTAACATGCAACACTTGTACTGTAATTATACATATACATTATCCAACCACGTCCTTTGGGGTAACATGAATACATTACTAACAAACATTCCTATCATGACTCAATTCCTGTAACAATGATAAACTACTTACACATATACATTTTAAACCCATAATATAAAATCAATAACAAGTACATACATTCATAACAACACATAAACATCCATCTAATCACATGAAGTACCAAAGAATATATATACCTTCCATTTACCACTTGAATAAACATAACTATACATCGTTCCAAGATTACATAATTACTTATATTTCCACAAACACAACACCAAATAAGAGCATTACACTTATTACAATTTACATCCAACTTCCCTTAAAACAACGAGAAGGATACAACAACTACATAATGTGATAAAACTAAAAAAATTATAATACAAGCCAATAAGAATATCTCCCACTCTGGTGAATCTTTGGAACCACTGCAACCGGTACAACTCTTTACATCACAAAATTTGACTGGGAACCCAATGGGGTGCATAGCATGTTCCACCCGACCATCTGGACCCTAAGGCCCACCTCCCATGCTAGGAAATGACAAGAAGGACCTGCAACAGAAATAGTCAACTGAACACAGGCTAACAAGACTCCATACAAAAGCAACAACGAACAAAAGATACATCTGCTTCCAAAGGTACAAGAACTACAAGAGGGGAAAAACAAACATATAGGGTTGCTAAAGGGTGGAGTGTCATCACCTAAGTTTTTCATGGGCTACCCAATGCAGATATTCATAGGTTACCGACCCCCTACTTGGTTAAACCCTGACAACCTCAACCAATCCCTGGCCACCATTCTCACTCATGTGAGATCAACATACCTTTCAAGAGGACAAGGTAGTTGATCTTTGCCATTCTAAGCCTTCCCACTCATCTCAAGCCTATGAGAGCACTTGATCCATGAGTGAGGCTAACTTATCTGGTTTAATGTGAGATGCTACCCAAAACCTCCTAATTAATTATTAAGTGATCACTGATTCAAGAAACTCTCAATGAGTTACCTGTACACCACTTTGTGCATCGGTCCCTATTGAAATCCACTCCCCCTACTAGCAACAAGAACTTACAGTCACCAACTAGGTAATCCAACTTGCACCAACTAGTAAAGCCATAAAAAGTCACATGAAATGAGGCATGCACCACCTCACACAAGATATCCACAATAAAACAAATTCTCTAGTGCAAGGCTCAAACCCACATAAACACAATCATGGAACCACTTGCAATTAGGTGAAACAATGTAACATGTAAACACTCCAGGCTTGATCTAGGTTACCCAATATAGATCTTCCTAGGTTGTCGGCCCCCATCCCGGGTTACCCAAGTAGCCTCACCAGATCCCCAACCCCCATACCTACTCTTGCAAGTAAAAACCATAGTCCCCTCAAACCTCTGGAAGTCCTAAAAAACACTAACACAATTGTCTCTCATCGAAATGGCAATGATCCCATGATCTCAAAAGACCAAATTATAATCCACAATTACAAATCAACAAGTGTAGAAGAATGAGGGTTAACATCATAGAGAGACCTTCAAACTGAAACAAAACTGACATAATCCCCTCAATACAAAACCAACCACAAGATCAAATCCTCTCAATGACCATTAGGCACAAATAAGCTCCCATTTAAACCATAACCAAAAAAAACATACATTCCAAAAAATTGATACAATCCCCAATAAACAATATAGTATTCAATTCAAGCAACCCTTACATCATGAACATGAATACTCCATAAATCATAAATCACTTCCACTTTGATAAATCACCAAATCAATTCAATCATGCCCTATTCCATAAAACAATAAGCCCTAACTTTTCTTACTAAACCATTCACATAATAAGATTCAAATTTCAATGATAACTATTAATCTAATTTCCTAATTCTTTTACCTACTCAATCGATTAACTCACCTAAACACCAATATTCTTATATAACAATGATAATATATATATGTGATATTTCAAAATATAAAATAGCAACACAAGGATTGGAAGTAAATGAGCATTCTATTTACATAATTCATTTCCTATTCATGAAATTCGAAGAATATATAATAGATAAATATTCAAGAAATAAATATGTATTCTCCTAAAGTGAGGGTAGTATTTGATTTATGTTCACCACATTGATCTAAATTCCATCTTTACTAGAAAACACGCAAAATATACATCACAAGGGACCTAATTAATGGAGATATTCACTCCCTTCCTAATCTTTTCCATTATCTAAATACAAGTATACCAAACTTCCCCTATTCATTTAACTAGCATAATCAATACAAAATTTACCTTAAACATTCACCTATTGATTTAAATACCCATTCACTTAAAATTTTTATGTTAAATGGCATTCTATATCTATATATATATATATATATATATATATATATAATTAAATAATCTTCCACATACTAACACTATACCACAACTCAATCATATGTATAATTATATATACATTTATATACCATAATATTAACACTCAAAAAGAATGTTATATTATATATATATATATATATTATAAATAGTATGTTGTATTTCAAACAATATTTCAACTTGTAATATGACAACACATCTATATACATATAAATATATATATAAAAACCTACATACATATATATTTAAAGGCTTACGAAATGATATACCATCAAATATCAAACTTAAACATAACCACCGAATCGTGAATACAAAGTATTTACGACAAATGCCTACATAAAGGATATTCATTGGATACCATACACAATAAATTGAATATTAAACGAATAGCACATTTTCATTGAAAGGCAATAAAAATATTGATTGTCAAATATGGTATGTTTTGATTTCATATTGGAAGTTACACTTAAGGCTTGGCATGAACTCTGCTAGGGTTTTGTGTTTTCTGAGGTCATTCATGGCCCCTCTTGTGTCATACTACGCTTCTTGCATAGGAAATTGTTTCCTTCATTGAGTACGGCTGCATTTACTGTGATTTTAGGGGTTTATTATGCCTTCAACCGGTACTAACCCAACAATTTTTGCTGATGTTAGTGGTTCGTCGATGCAATTTAATGGCTCCCCCACTGAACAAACGCCCTTGAAAATTTGTTCTAAAAGTCTTTCATGAGGTAAGCATTCTGATGCCCCTGCTGATGTAGTTTTACCTTTAATTGATTTTGATTATGCATGCCAATGGCTTGAACGACACACCCTTGTGGGTTATTTTGTTGGGAGGACTCCCCTTGAAAGTGTGCTGAAAGACTAGGTTAGCAAGGCTTGGGTCCCTCATGTGGTCCGCCTTGATATGGTCCAAAATCTGACCAAGGGTTTTTTTTGTTCTGCTTTGTGGAAGTTAGTCATGTCCAAGCTATTTTGGGTCATGGGCCCTGGTATGTTCGATCTTCCTTGTTGGTTTTCCAGGCATGGACCCAAGATTTTATTGTCTCAGAAGACTCCAAAATGCATGTCCTGGTCTGGATTGAGTTTCCCAGGTTACCTATGCTATGCATGCCCTTCTTGAACCATATTGCTTCCTCTCTAGGGAGATTTGTTTGTATCGAACCTAATAGGTTCTTCCAAGCCCATCCTCAGAAGAGGGTTTGTGTGGAAGTTGATTTATCCAAGGATTTGAAAGAGTCTGTAGACATTCAAATCAGTGATATTAGACAAACCTAGATAGTCACATATTTCAATTTGCCCAACACATGCTATCAGTGCCAATTAGTTGACCACAAGATCAAGGATTTCCCTTTGAAAATTCCTTGTACATCCTCTCAATCACGAGATGTTGAAAAGCCTCATTCGACAGAGCCTTTTGCCAAGGCTAAAACAAAGTGGACTATGATTTCAAACCAAAAAAATAAGTCGTTTAGTTCTGGGATGGCTCCCAAGGCCCCTGAACCAACCAAACTGGTTTCAAACCCTTCAAAGAAGGGGATATCTACTCCCTCAGGAGTTACTTCTGCTATTTTGCAACCCAGGTCAAAGGCTATTCCTCAGCTTGTGGCTGTTTTGTGTCCTCAACCGGCTTTATCCTCTGTAGCAGGGACTCAGTGGCGATCTCGCAGCCCGTCTCCTCCACCAGAAGAAGGTGAATGTGTGCCTGAAAAATGAAGATTCTCTCCTATTCAGATTGGTTTTGTTCCACAAGTGTTTTTGAAGAATAGCTTCTCTTCCCTGGGTGAAGAGGACCGGGATTCTGCAAGTATGGAAGATTTTCCATGAATTTTATCTCATGGAATGTTTAAGGTCTAATTGACCTCTCCAGGAAGTATTTTGTTAGGAATACTTTGAAGAATTACCCAGGGATTGAAGTGCTTTATCTCCAAGAAGTTAAAATTTTAGATTTCTTTCTTGCTTCGTCTTGTCGCTCTATTTGGCCAGCTAGTACTATGTTTTGCACTTTGCATGAGGCTGGTCATGGTGGAGCTGCTACTCTTTTGGCCCCATGACTGCATTCTTGTGTGGTGGACCATGGGGTTGACCCCTCCTAGCGGGTAGTCTAGGTTCTTCTCAATATTGAGAATCATTTCTTTAGGATTATTAATGTTTATGCCTCTAATGATGTCGTGGAGTGCTGCTTGCTTTGGTGTTGGATTGTTGATTCTTTGCCAGTTGCCACCTGGTTGCTCTACAGGAATTTCAACATGGTAGAGATAGTGTATGACAAGAATGGAACCTTGCCTTTTCATTGGGCAGCAGGTGAAAGGGAGGCATCATTTTAGATGCGCAATAAATTGGGGATTTTTGATCCCAATATGGGCTACCACCATTCTCATTCTCTTTGGCACACTTGGTGTAATTATAGGGCTAGTTCTGACAGAGTCTTTAAATACCTTGATCGTGCTATGATCTCAGCTTAATCATTTTTTTCCTTCAATAGTTCTGCCTTGCCTATTAAGCCGTTAGTGGATGTGACTCTTTCTGATCACTTCCCAATTCATTTTTGCATTGAATGGGCATCTTGTCAACCTCGCACCTGTAAGAATCATTTTTTCTTGAACATGTCTTTGCTTTGTCATAAGCCCACCCTGGCCCACATTCACTGGGTGTGGAATTTAGAGTGTAGACCACCTAGTCGTATGGGTTGGATTGCTTGGTGGAATGATACCATCATTTCTACCACGCGTTTCTTGCACATTTATGGGTTTTAGCTTGCTATCCTTCTTTGGCGTTCTTACGAGGCCACCATTACCGACTTGCATACAGCTATGGAGGCTTTGGTGGCCAGTCCTTTCTCCCCATCACATCAAGTTGGGGTGGCAGGTTTAAGACAACAAAAGCAAGTGGCAGATAATTATTTTACCAGAGGCGTTGAAATCAAGGTTTGACTTCACTGGCTCAAAATTGGTGATTGTGCCTCCAAAGAGTTTTTTTTTACTCTTCGTGCCAAGCACTCATCCCCAGGAATCAAAGCAATCAAAGATGTTAACCAAGTGCTCTCTAAGCTACCTAACATTCTCTAGAATTTTGTGCATCACTATGAATAGGTTTTCACTGCTCAAGAGCCCACGCCTGTGCACCAGAAAGCCCTTCAGGATTGCCTTGCTGTTGTGCCACATAGGCTTTCTTTAGCCCATACATTTTTTTGTGATTGATCTCAAGGAAGTCATTTCCTCCATGGCCAATGATAAGGCTCTTGGGATTGATGACTTTCCTTGTTAATTTTACAAAGCTCTTTGGGACTGTGTTGGGAGCGACTTGCATCATGTTTATCTTGAATCCTTTCAAACCAATTCTCTAGGCAATTTAATAAATAAAGAAAATATTAAATTCATACCTAAGCCTGGGGATCCGGAGGATATTTGCAATTGGAGGCCCATCACGCTTCTCAATGTTTCTTATAAAATCATTGCCAAAGCCCTGACTCTGAAAATTTGTCACCTCTTGCCTTAGGTTGTGTGTCCTGAGCAGGCTGGTTTCATTAATTCTAGGTTTATTCTGGATAACATTATTGCAATTTGGGAAGGCATGGAGTGGGCCTAGCAGTCGAACCAGAAGTAGTGTTCCTTAAAATTGATTTTACCAAAGCTTATGACCGCATTGAATGGCCTTTCATTCTTACGATGTTGCAATCCTTGGGCTTTCGGCCCAACTTTATAAAGTCTGTTCATATGTTTTTTGCTGATGCCTCGGCTTGCATTTCCATTGATGGCCACCAGTCTTTTGGTTTTGGTATTTTTCGTTCCATTTTCTAGGGATGCCCTCTTGCCCCTACTTTGTATGTTTTGGTTACTAAGGGCTTTGGATATCTCCTGGCCAATGCTGTCTCCCAGCAACATGTTAAAGGGATCTCTCTCTCGGACTCCTAGGAACAACTTGTCAATGGCCACTTCGTAGATGATTCCTTTCTCATTCTCTTAGAGGATGAAGGTTCTATCATTTCTGCCCTTGATTGTCTTAATACCTTTTGTCTTGCCTTCGGCTCTGCAATTCAATGGCACAAGACCTTGTGCTACAGACAATCAATGCTCCCCACTCCTACGTGACTCCAAACTTATAACTGGAAGTGGATAGAGCAGGGAGAAATCTTTTGGTTTCTGGGCATCCCCTTCGCCTTTTAGGCTTCCCCTAAGGAGCTTTGGCAAGCTGTGCTCTTCAGGGTTGAGCAAAAGCTGGCCTATTGGATTACTAAGCCTCTTTCACTGGCTAGAAAATTTCAAGTGTGCTCTAAAATTTTGGCTGCCACTCACGTCTACTATTCTTCTTGTTGGGCTCCTTCTAAAGTTGCCTACAGTAGGCTTGAAAATTTGCTTCGTGATTTTTTATGGGCCTCTTCTAAAACCCACAAGGGTTTTCATCGGGTCACTTGGGAATTTTGTTGTCTCCCTAAGGACTCTGGAGGGCTTGGATTTCTCTCCACTCAATGACAAGGGACTACTCTTTGTGTCAAATGGATTATCTGAGCTCTCACCGGGGATGAAGCCTAGAAGATTCTCCTCAGGCATTGTATTCAGTTTGGTTTTCCTATTCACAAGCCTGTCTGGAAAGGAATCAGTCTCCAAACCCTCCTAGTTATGAGGGAGTCGGTTCAAATTGTTGGCTCCTTTGTGGCCAAGAGCATTTGGTGCTCTTGGGAAATTGTTAAGCCTTGGCCCTGTTGGGCCGGGGCTGGATTTCATGATGGGCTTTCCATCAACTAGCATAACTTATGGTGGTCTCCCCTTCTGGCTCAGAATGGTCAACCCCTGGCCAAGTCGCCTTGGCTCAAGGCCCTTAGTTTTCATAAGAAGGGCATTCAAACACTGCATCATCTTTTTAAACGTCCTACCATGCATCTCTTGCAGTGGGATGCTTTTAAAGCCCAATACAGTCTTCAAAACCAGGACCGTCTTACTTTTCATGGGCTAGTGACCATCATTCCAGTGGAAATACTTCACAAAGTTGGAATTTGTGGGCACAAACCTTGGTGGAAAGACTAGAAATGGTTTCCAGACACTCCTCTCAGGAGATACAAGTTGTGGCTTGGTTACAGGTGGCTTTCACCCCATTTTCCTATGATCAGTTCCTTGAACCAGAGGTGGTTTCTTAATTCCTTTGCCCATACTTGGCATAAGAGGTTTGATGCCACTTGGTTTGCAATTTTTAATCCGAAGCTAGCCCACTTTGCTTGGTGTATTCTTTTCCAAGGCTTGCTTGTGGGTTCTCGGATTGTTCATTTGGGGGTTCCTAACCCTCACTGCCCTTTTTGTGGGCAGTTTGAAAGCTTTAAGCATCTTTTTTGGTTTTTTCCTCGAGCTCAGCAGCTTTGGACTTGGATTCATGATTTCTTTTGGCCTTTTTGGCCGAAAGCCTTCTCTTGGCATATGGTTCTGCTGGGGGACCCGCTTGGAACCTAGACTAAGTTCACCCAACTTTGGCACACTTTCAGGGTGGAAATCTTCTTCAATATCTAGAAAGACATAAATGTTTGTATATTTTCTCATTCTCATTTAGATGTTAATGTGTCTCTTTATTGTAAAGCAGTTATATGTTCTAATGATCTCTTACAAATTTGCAAGCCAACAAGGTTGCACTAGAAGTGGCTCACCTACAGGTCCTCCTGGACCACTGGGGCAATGCCCCTTGTATTGTGGCTCAGATCCCTGATTCACCCTCCTCCTCCCACGATTGGTTGCCTTCTTGGGGCCAAAAGCTGAGTGACTCCACGCGTTCCTGCTCCTAGCCTCCTGCTCGACAGGATTCTCGACCTCCCAAGCGGGCTTGTTCTCCTCTGCCGCATCCTAGTCAGGGATGACACTCTAATGGTGCTACGGGGAGTGGTGGTGGTGGTTTTGGGTGGCCCTCTAATGCTTCACTCGCTTTTGGCTCTGGCTGGCCTACCAGTGGCAAAAGTCTTCCACGGCTAGCTCTTGCAATCTCGCCTCGGCGCAAGGAAGAAGAAAAAGATAAAGATAAAGATAATTATGGTTGGGGTGCACCTCCTGACGTCACTCCAAACCCTGCTGATGTATGGGGGAAAAATTTGGATGACAAGGATCCCTTAGGACCTACTGGCATTGCTTTGGTTGCTTAATTTTATTTTTTGTTATTGGACTTCTGGGCTAGGCCCATGTGATTGATATTTTGGATTTTCTGGGCTCTGCTCATGTGACATTTAGGGTGTGTCTTTTCACCACCCGCCCCTTTTTTTTGAATTTGTAATTATATCTTTATATTAATATAGATATCTGCCTATTCATAAAAAAAAAACATACAATGAGAAATATAAAAGGCACAGAGGCAAATGCAATGCATAATAATCGAATACCAAACATAATTATATTCAAAGCACACCAAACAATTTGAAACAATTGTAAGTCACCTTACAAATTCATAATACTACCAAATGAAAACCATAACAAGATATCGAATTCCAAATATAAATATAACCGCTGAAGTGAAAATGGCATATTCAACATTGTATATAATGCCCAGAGAAAAGAATCGTGACAACATCATCAAGGAAACACAGGCTAAAAATGTCTTCATCGAATTCCACGTCCAATGTTTATCCATCAAATACCAAAGGTGAGGCAAGGAAAGGAAACCACAACATATTAACTCAATACATAAAGCATAAATGCCAAATGGGACTCACATTGTAAGTGTTGAATGCTAAGATAGGGTTATCAAAATAATATTGAAGCCTCCATTCCAAATCAAGGCACAAAAATAAAATCGAATTACACAGTGTCAATAAAAATTGTAGAGCATCAAACGCCAAACATAAATTATAGGCAATGAAATAAAAGAAAGGTGATACCAAGTATATGGATTATCTACTAATGTGAAGTTGAACACGTAGTATCGAATTGCAAGACATGCCAAAATCTCAGCATAACAAGGGAAATAGTTGGTCACCGCATAATGGATAATATGAAAACACATTAAAGTAATTGCAAGGGGAAAGCATGGCACTGCCATAAATGAAATGGTGACCATCAATATAAGATTTGATACTTGCACAAGAAATCACATTAAAAGGAATGAATTCAAAATCCAAATAAAACTTATAGCTACCAAAAATAAATTCCCAGCACTAGCATCATTTTCTAGGCAAACAAAATGATTACCAAAATCAAACCGAAACTTCAAAATTGATATGCAGGCATACAATGTCATGGAATAACACAATAATATGCTTCACACAACATTCAAAAGGAATAGAGAACCAAACACCGACTATAATCTTCAGAAACCAAACATAAATCAGAACCATCGATTAAAAAAATATGATGCAAGAAGGGGACGCATAATGATGCATCACTGGGCAATGTAACTACATTCATTATAGACTAATACGATACATTACAATCAAACTACAAGTATAAAACCAAGATATGTATATGCAATATTTAATGTAAGCCATAGAGGAGGAAACTCAAGCAAACCTCAAATAGGCAAGCCTTCGTTACAAAAAAAAAGATTCAAATTGCATTAATCAAGAATGTACAAGGAGCAAAACGAAGCCAACCTAGTTCAATTGCTAGTTGAGGCAAGAATCTAGTGTTGAGATCCAACTTCTACAACTAGAATTAGCTCTTTGAAACCCCTGAATAATATTTTTGAATCCAACACCGGACATAATTATTTTTCTCATAATTTCATGCAGACCCAATTTTTTTTTCGAACAATCATAAAAAGCAATGCATTTATTCTAAAAAATAAATTTCTTTAGACAAATTTTCCTTTCGAAAACTAAAATAAAGAATGAAAAACCCAAAATTGATATTTTATAACCCCTGCATATTTACCGAACAAAGTAGGGTTTTTGTTTTATTTACCAATTAAAAATCCAAGATGAGATAAGCTTTCGAAACTAAAAATCAACAAAATAAGTAATTTTCCTGATCGACACTCCATTTGAAGTTGTGCATGTGCATGCATTATCTTTTCCCATCTTTTTCTATTTTTTCTTGTTTTAACATTAGTTCGAAAACTTATCTTCTTTATTTATTTAAAAATCACATTAATTTTCTATTTATAAATAATTAAACTCTCTTGACTATAAAATTTATCAATTATTATTAAATACCATTTAAACAATACTTTTAACAAAACAATCTAATTTAATTAATTATTAATAATCGTATATGTTCTACTTCACAAAATTGATTTATTAATTGTTATTTTAATTCTAAATTTATTTAAATAATCTTATAAGCGATTTTAATTTAATTAACTAATTTAATAAGGCTATTTAAAATATTACTTTTACCACATAATTCAATAGCACAATAAACGACGAAAACACAAATAAACACTTACCCAAACGCCCAGAAAGACCAATACAGAGGGGGCACTACATCCTCCCCCATAGGCTTCGACTTACTCCTAGAAATCACAAAGTAGAATAAAACTTACGCAATCCTAAACAAAATTATCACAACATTATCCTAACCAGATGGGGGTAATCATCGTCATTGAGGATGTCAGCTAGGGTGGGGGACTTTCTTGTCAACTCTGTTTTCCACATTATACCCATTGGTCTTTGTAAGGAATGCTCAGACCTAATAGTGTAGGTGGAGTCGATGCCTGGTACCTGTATCTTACATCAAACCAGATGTCAAGCAACATATATATCCAATAACAAACACACCATGAGAGGAGGTCACAACGTAGGAAGGAACTTAGAAAGGAGCGATGCTACACTGTCCCTCTCACCAAGACTCCAATAGTAACCACATATTAATCAACAACATAACATAATCACTAATCAAACACATAACAAGCATAGTACAAGGCCATATGATAAACATAACCAATTTACTCCAAAGATTACATCCAGCTCCATGTATCATCATAACATAATTATCAGTAAAGAGTGTCATAATCATCCAAATCAACTAATCTATCAACCAACCAAAATTAAATTATGAAACAAGTACTATCGAGGTCTCAAGGTACCTAACATAAAAATATCAGTTCAGGAAATAACCACATGAGAGGCACAACTTCAATCTTTAAAAAAAAATCATGTTTATTCATAACAAGGTTAAGTCATTCAAGCTCACAGTGTTGAATACACAAGAAATACTTTATTTATTATAATAATGGATTACATAGATCCTTATTTATGATATTCCCCCACATAATGACTAAACATACCACTTTATCCGACACACAACACAAAATCCCATAACATATGTGACCCACGACCAAAATTCTATGCCAGTTCAACAAGGAACACCATTTATCAATTCATAATCACTAATTCCAAGGTTTAAACACACATTCTTCACATACACACACATATTCACATCACAAGACAATGCAAGGGTCTGTAATGCATCCTAGTAGGAATAATATTGGTGCATTGCACACTACACCAATGGTCCTATCCTTTCCACCAGTTTTCTACACCATTGGACCAACACCACCTAAGGACAAACTCGAATTGCTAAGCGATGATGACCAAGAAAAGGGAGACACAGATTCTAGAGTGCAAACAATTAGGTCAACGTAATGGGCTCATATGTACCCAGAGTTCCCAGTGTATGAACCTAGGCTCTGATACCATGATGTAATGCCCCGCCACGCAAACCCCAAAGGACAACAAATAACTAACAATATAGCGCAATTTTTATTTTTAAAAAAGGTAAAACATAACATAAGATGTCCATTAATATGCAATACTTGTAGTGTAATTATAGATATACATTATCCAACCACATCCTTTGGGGTAACATTACTGCATCACTAACGAACATTCCTATCATGACTCAATTCCTATAACAATGAAAAACTACTCACATGTATACATTTTAAACCCATAATATAAAATCAATAACAAGTACATACATTCATAACAACACATAAACATCCATTTGATCACATGAAGTACCAAAGAATATATATACCTTCCATTTATCACTTGAATAAATATAACTATACATCATTCTAAATTACATAATTACTCATATTTCCACAGATACAACATCGAATAAGAGCATTACAATAATTACAATTTACATCCAACTTCTCTTAAAATAACGGGAAGGATACAACAACTACATAATGTGATACAACTAAAAAAATTATATTATAAGGCAACAAGACTATATCCCACTCTGGTGAAGCTCTAGAACCACTGCAACTAGTACAACTCTTTACATCATGAACTTCAATTGGGAACCCAATGGGGTGCATAACACATCCCACTTGACCATATGGACCCTAAGGCCCACCCCTCATGCTAGGAGATGACAAGAAAGACTCGCAATAGAAATAGTCAAGTGAACAAAGGCTAACAAGACTCCATAAAAAAGCAACAACAAACATAGGATACATCCATTTCCATAGGTACAAGAACTACAAGAGGGGAACAAAAAACGTACAGGGTTGCTAAAGGGTGGAGTTTCATCACATAAGTTTTACATGGGTTACCCAATGTGGATCTTCATAAGTTACCAGCCCCCTACTTGGTTAAACCCTGGCAACCTCAACCAATCCCCGACCCCCATTCTCACTCATGCGGGATCAACATACCTTTCAAGAGGACAAGGCAGTTGATATTTTCCATTCCAGGCCTTCCCACTCATCTCAAGCCTATGAGAGCACTTGAGCCATGAGTGAGGCTAACTTATCTGGATTAATGTGAGATACTACCCCAAACACCCCTAATTAATTATTAAGTTATCACTAATTCAAGAAACTCTCAATGAGTTACTTGTACGCCACTTTTTGCATCGGCCCCCATTGAAAGCCACTCCCCCTACTAGCAATGTGTTAAGAGATTATAGTCACCAACTAGGTAATCCAACTTGTACCAACTAGAAAAGCCATAAAAATTCACATGAAATGAGGCATGCACCACCTCACTCAAGATCTCCACAGTAAAACAACTTCCACAGTGCAAGGCTCAAACCCACATAAACACAAACCAAGTAAAAAGATCAACCATTATAAAAATTTCAAAATCATGGAACCATCCACAATTAGGTGAAACAATATAACAATTATGTAAACACCCTAGGCTTGATATGGGTTACCCAATGCGGATCTTCCTAGGTTGTCGGCCCCCATCCCAAGTTACCTAGGCAGCCTCACTAGATCCTTGGGCCCCATACCTACTCTTGCAAGTAAAAAACATAGTCCCCTCAAACCTATGGAAGTCTGAAAAATCACTAACACAGTGGTCTCTCATCAAAATGCAAATGATCCCATGATCTCAAAAGACCAAATTATAATCCACAATTACAAATCAACAAGCATAAAAGTGTTGGCTCTCAGTTGTTTTTGGTTTTTCCTTGATGTCAAAAGTGGTTTGCTGATATGAGGATATATGTGATGATATGCTTGATGGATGATGACAAGATATATGTTTTTAGTAATAGTATTATGTATTTTCTTGTCCTTACAGTTGTGTGATAATCCAACTTTTGATATTTTGATATATATGATGATGTTGGCTGACAATGTTTATCTGATTTACAAATTGATGCTTAGATAGTTCTAGTTTTTCAGTTTGATCATATGAAGGCTCAAGTTGTTTGTATACTGTAAGGTGTCAAAGGTCATTATGTTCATTTTTCCTAAAGTAATTGACGTATTATATGGTTATGAGAGATTTGATTTATTATAAGGTTTATAGTTCATAAATGGCATTTCTAGCAATCACCTTGTAAAGTGATAAAGCTATCGGGCAAAATTATTATTGAACTATGTGATTGAAATTTTTGTTTCAATGTTAAATTTAATCACATTGAACATGTGAAATCAGGCTCCTTATCGTTGCAGTGGTCGACATGTTTGTGTTGTTAGACTATCTTTGACTTTGATAGTGTTATGATCATTGTTGGTATTTTTGGTAGAATTATCATTTTTGTTGGCAGCATTTGGATCTCAAATGATTATTATTATTTGAAAACTCTTTAAAAAGACTAGAAGTGCTATTTGGAAAAATATTTTCATTGTGATTTGAGTAGGTTTTGGAACCCTAGCTACCATGGATATTTTTATCTGCAGATCTTGAGTTCTTTCTTAGTGGACACACTAAGAGAATATATGATAGTGATATAGTGTAAGCTAGTAGTGAGGATGGTCCGATATATGGGCACTTTGGTTAAATGATTGAGTGTTGATTGTGAGCTAATGAAAGCTCGACTATGGAAGTTTGATATAGAATATTTGATGTCATCTTCCAGCTGGGTAGTTATGGAACTCCTCGATAGATCTTTATGGTATTTGTTCAGTTTTCTTCCACCGTAACCAGGTAATACAAAAAACCTCTTGACTCTTACGAGCCTTGAGACAATTTGTTAAGGAAGATGTTAAGAATGAAAAAAGGATTATTTTTTTTTAGGCATGAAACTTTTTTATGCTCAAAGATAATATCATTTCTTAGATGTTCAATAGTTATAATGTTGACTATAACAACTTTGTTCAAGGATAAACCCTTACGGGTTCTATTATTAAAATCTTGGTTGAAAGACTATGGTTAAAGGGGTTAACAATTGTTGGTTATTATTCAAACCCTTTTTGGTTTTTCAACAGTTTTTCTTTTCGGTCTGTAATAGAGTTTGAAAAGAATAATGATTCTTGCTTAAACTTTTCAAAGAGTTAGTTAAAAAATATTTTGGGTTTCTTCTCTTGTAACTCTAACCCGAGTTGGATAAACAGTTATTGAAACTACATTCTGAAAGACTATTCAGTGATTATAAAATGACAACATTTTGTCAGTGACTTCGTGGCTTGTTGAGGGAAATTACAGACATACATTTTTGTGAGAAATTTCTAAGATATATTGATACATTGTTCAGTCTTAAAAATCTTGAAAAGTGATTTTGTAACAGTGTTTACATTGAGAACTATTTTATAATCTGTTATAGTAATATCAGTTGTTGTATCAAATGGGGATGTTATCAGTCTTATATAACATTCTCCTATGTGCTTATTGAAGATTATTTTTCACAGTCTTCTATTGAGGCACTAGGAATGATAATTTGCATTGCTAGGGTATTGATAGAACACTGATTGGTTATATACATTGGATTGTGTGGATTTGGTGCTTATGTATCTTTGGAGTTGATGCTCCCGTAACTTTGGAGTTGGTGCTCTTGTAACTTTGGAAGTTGGTGCTTCTGAATTTTGTGGAGTTGGGATATTGAACTTTGTAGAGTTGGTTCTCTATCTGAATAAGTGATATTTCTTGAGTGGTTTTTATTCTCCTTGAGGGTTTTCCACTCAGGACATATAATGTGTTATGTGATGATTCTTTGTGTGATTTTTTTTCATGTATCTATTTTTCATAAGTTATCAGATGCATTAATGTCTATTATCAGTTTTTATTTCTGCAATGTTAATGTATTTTGTTGTTACAAGTACTTTCACAGTCATATGTTGCAAACTGGTTTAAAAGCTCTATTTAACCAAACATGTTTTGCATGTTGTGATAAAAATCATTTAGTCTATCACATCACATGTTCTTTCATTGATTCATAGTTCAAGATTGTTATGTTTCAATCTATCATAATGTACTAAAGCTCTATGTTGTTTCAATGCTTATTATATGTCATTCAGTTACACAATTGTTGTAGTGTCTCATAAAAATGCATTGAAATCCGGTGGTCTTAAAGTGATTCAATGATATTGGTCTTCATGTACATAGTCTTATGAGTTGCACCTATTTTTTCATCATGCTCTAGTTGTTAAACAATGTCAGTCACATCTTTTGCAAGCGCAAGATACATCACACAAGTTATATTGGCATAAGTTGTCTAAATAAACTAAGTTAATGTTGTCATATCTTTGTTTACCTCTTTTCATGAATGCTCTCAAAGTGATTACTCTGCTCTGTTATCAATAGAAAGCATATTTGAACTAAAAGTCTTTGTCGAAGTTTAAAAGGTTTAAATTTTAGGGTTTGTCTATCAGACACTGATTCAACCCCCCCCCCCTCTCAATGTCTTTCAAAGTTTAATATTTAAAGGAATTGCATAATCAAGTAAATAAGAATTTGGAGAAGAATGTCATGAAATATAAAAAAATGATATCAAAAGGAAAGAGTCAAATTTAGATAGGAGGCTTAGTTTTGATCAATCTATAAGTGAAATGTTTCTTCGAGGACCCATAACAAGCTAAAAAGAAAAAATAAGGTATTTCAAAGTATTGAAATAGTTTCCATCTAATATATATGAGGTTGAATTACTCTAGGGAGTAAAAAATTTCATGATTTTTTATGTTTTTTATCTCTATGGCCACCATTAAGAAAAAAAAAAGTGAAGAAAATAACAGTTTCATATTTATAATTGGAACAATAATTATTGGAAAATAAGTGGTATAGATTTTAGGAAATATAAGACACTCATGTGATCAAGAGGTCAAGAGGAAGAGAATCTAAGAAATATTTAAATTTTTGAAAAATAAATTAGTACAAGAAGCAACTTGGATGAGTACATCCAAGGTTGCCAAACATGGGATCAAAACTCTAGATCTTGTAAATTTGTATGATCCTTAAAATAATGAAGATTTTTTTTTCTACTATTTGTGTCTAATGCAAGAAAACCTAAGATCATGTGTAGTATATATATATTCAATTTTGTATGATTTATTGTAGGTTGTTCATGGAAGCAATATTATTTTTGTGGATTGCTATAAGAATTTAACATTCAATTTTTTGTTCTTTTTATGTTTCGAGTTGCATGTAATAAGGTGAATATGTTTCACAGATTTGAATATATACATTTAAAAAAAATGATAACCATAAATTACCAATTTAGAATAACTTACTTTTATTTGCATTTGAATGAAAAATCAATCCATTTTTTCTTTGACCGAACAAATCGATTTATTTTTTTGTAATAACTAGATTTTATGAAATTTATTAAAATTTGGTAGAAAAATTTCCTAACTTTTAGTGCTATTGTGGTATACCATTTCATCCCATCTATGAAATTCCAATTAACTTTTCATTCATTAAATTAATTTATACTTTTCTTTATCGACTTAAAAATTGCAAACATTCTCATGATGAATCCTTTGGTTGTGTGTAACCTCTTTCTAGTTGTTTGGTTGTTTCAAATGTCATGAAGGGTAGGAATTTCTAAGAACATGTGGAAAATCATAAGACGGTGAAAAGATTATTTTTTGGTATATTTCGATGATTGAATTTATTATTGATGGCTATGTGGAGACATCCTAATGAGATAAGACAATCTAAAAATATAGGAAATTTGATGGGTTAGTAGTTGGATAGGAAAAACAAAACGATAAACTACAAAAGAGAATGCAATGGGAGCCCAAACGAGAAAAATAATAATCAAGGAAATAAGAATAAATATATTGGAATGTCAATAAAATTAGGTAGTGATTATTTAAATAAGGTTTGAGCATTGAAGTGAAAAAAAAAAATAGAGAATATGATTGGAAGAAAAAAATAACGGAATTTGAAGAGGAAGAAAATGAGAATAACGTTATAGTTACTAATTAATTACTACAAAAATTTCATATGAAGGTGGAAGATAGCATTAAAGTGAGATTACAAGAATAGAGCTATGAAATAGTGAAGGAAATGAGCATTACAATTTTTTTATGCTAAATCTTAGTTTTAAAATGCATAGTATATTTGAATAGGATTTTAAAAAAATAAAAAATAAAAAATTCTTGGAATATTTTGTTGGTTGTAACAAGCTACAAAAATTTCAAATAAAAATAATACTAATCAAAATATCCTTCCAATTTATAATGAATGTGATAATTTATACTTGGATTTTCTATCTTGAATATTTTGTCATAAAACCCTTTAGTTTAGATTCATACCAATCTACCTAGACCTTTCAACTTTAATACAAAAAGGAAATAGAATATTAAATCATCTTGATGAAATGTTGTGTCTTCAAAGAAACTACATGGATTTCTATTTACTTTGATATAAAATATAAGAGCTAATATAGAATTGAATATCCACTTCTAACATTCCTTCTTGAAATTAATTCTCCCTAAAAGATTCATTAGGAATCTCTAACCAATTCTATCATAAGATTTATGAATTTTTAACTTCATATAGAAATGATAAGATTATATCACGGGATATGGTCATCCCATCCATGATAATCCACCCTAGAGTAAATCCAATTTACTCATCTAATATAATGCATGGAGGGATCAAATTAAGTCCATTCATGATCACTTTTGAAATTATTTTATAAAATATATTTTTGAGGAAATGGAATGAAATTTTTAAAAAAATTCCTAATAATATTTTAGGGATAAAAAAAATATTGGTTGTATTAATATCCTTCAAAATATCTCGACTTCTTCAAGTCCTCCATGGCTTTCTATAGTTCATGTACCACTATTCTAATATTTTTGGTAGAAAAATGTATAGAAATAATCTAGCCCTAAGGACTTATTAGGATGAAGTTTGAAAAGAACCTATTTAATCTCCTCAAAAATGTATGGAACCCGTTAATGTAGTATTATCATCCTTAGAGACTAACATAAGAATGATTTCTAAAAAGAGGGCATGAAATTTATATTTTGTAACATAAATTTTATATTTAACCTTCTATATCTATTTAGGTGATATATATTAAATAATATCCCATTTATTCAAATTTAAAATATACAATTTAAATAATTTAAATAAATATGCTATTACATAATTCAAAATATTAATCAATCAATATAATGTTTAATGAACAAGACAACTAAGAGGGGGGTGAATCAGTTGTAGAAAATTAAAACATCAAAACCCTCAACAGTTTGCATTCAATAAACCTTTATTCTATTAGTATGATTAAACATGAAAATGTGGATAATAAAAACTAAAATCACAACACCATACACAAGAGAACGCCATATTTACATGGAAAACCCAATAAGAGAAAAAACACAGTGAGGATTAGCTCATAATATAAGTAATAGAAAAACGAGTACAAAAGGGCTCACTACCAAAATAGGAAACACGGTCCAAAAAGGCTCACAGCCAGGGCTCCCTGCTACATAAAGAATTACAAAAAGATAGAAGAGAAAAGATACAAAAAGAACACTTTCTCAATGCAACAAGGAATCCACCATAATTTATCACACACTTTCGTAGCCTTGCATGAAATATTTTAGATACCTTCAAATCACTGCCTTCAAGAACCCTGACATTTAAATTCACACTTCTCTACTCAAATTGGCATCACACACATCACTCACATCGATATCACATATATCTTGCTTCTCTCTTGCATATCACATGAAGATTACACATTTATATTAACCTCAACCTTAAAAACCTTCTCCAATGTCAACAACCATCTGTTACACTTACAAATTAAAATTAGGTCGGCACCTAAACATTCCCATGGTGGATAGGAATGAAGGTGAACTACATAAGTCCTTAATTAGGACCAAAACAGATCCAAACACACCTCAACATACTTTCACAAGCCTCACATTTACTGTTAACACAAGGTCAGCCATTACCCATGCTAAAAACCATAATCATTGAGTACAAACTTTCTTAAATAAATCAAAAACTTAAAAAAAACAAAATTCACTTGAACATGATCTAGAATAATCCAAAAACTACTTTAGATTCATCAAACACTTCATCCAAGCTTGCATCATACAACTAATTCAACTCTGAACAACTGATAAACCTTATTCACATACTTACATATGAAACTCACTTTGTATTGCACCAAATCAAATCAAATCTTGAATACAAAAACACAAAAATTATAAGAAACTTCCCAAATCTGCACATCCTGAAGCCAAACAATGGAGAAACATGGAGTAAATATATTTCTCCTAGGCTACATAAAATATCACTAAAAAATGGTTCACACACTAGTGAAAATATATCACAATGTATAACGATCAAGAAACCCAACTTATGAATATATAAACCTCTAACAACCATGAACAACATGTCATATCCACACAGACATAGCATCAACATAGAAGAAATATTGAGCACAATACCGAAGAACGTTCTGAACACTTGCACAACACTGTTTACTCTATCTATCAATTTTTCTTAAAATCACTTGGAAACTAAGTACTAGAGACATCTTCTCAATTCATTACTTCATTCCAACTCATCTACAAATACTACAACAAAAATATAGCTCCATGTACTCACAAAAGTTCCTCAATATCTGAACTACACATGCACAACCTACAACAACATGTTTTCCTCTTTTTCACAACTTTCTCAATATCCTCGACATGCAACAAACTTACTTAACACATAGTTGAAATAAATGAAAACACCAACCTATAGACTTCATGTTGACATCAGTGACAATACCTTCATACTTGCAACAATCTCCCCCTTTTTCAGTGATGGCAACACAAGATGTGAAAAACCATCAAAGACAACATACAAACTCTCTCCTCTTTTTCAAATTAGATAGCCTACAGAACACTCTTGGACACTCTCCTCATGAGTGGATAAAATTTTTCACATGATAATTTCTCCCCCTTTGACATCAATGGAAAAGGATTTTTTTTTTCATTATTCTCCCCCTTTGACATTGAACCAAAATACCTACTTTGAATACTCCCCCTTAGGAGTACACCCAAACAAATCAAAAACTCAATGAAAACACATGAAACTACCTACTCCCCCTAAGAGGTAGCCACCAACATCAGTACCAAAAAGAGATAGATCCATAGATCCATTGGACTGATGCACCTCCATATGCATCTAGTTCAAACAAGGAGGGGTAATAAGCCCAAACCTCTCCTGAAGATACTCAAAATTATCCTTAGGAAGAGCCTTAGTAAATATGTTAGAAATTTGATCCTTTGTAGGTACATACTCAAGTTTTACCTCATTTTCTATAGCCTTCTCTCTCATAAAGCGATACCTAATAGATATATGCTTTATCCTTGAATGCATCACTAAATTATTTGAAATGTTAATTGCACTTGTATTGTCACAAAAGATAGATATAGGCTCATCATACACTATTCTGATATCCTTCAATGTCTATCTCATCGAAAAAACTTGTGTACAACATGATGTTATTGCAATATACTCAGCTTCTATAGTAGATAAGGAAATTGAATCTTGCTTGTTTCTTCTTGCTTAACCAAGACACCAATCTACATCCAAGAAAGAATGCACCACCACTTGTACTTTCCCTCATCAACACAACTAGCCCAATTTTCATCTATGTAAGCATTTAATTTGAAATCAGTATCCTTAGGATACTACAAGACATAATCTAGAGTACCTTTTAAATATCTAAATATCCTCTTTACTATTGCAGCATGTGTTTCTTTAGAATCTTCTTGAAATCTAGCCACAATGCAAACCACATGCATGATATCTAGTCTAGTAGAAGTTAGATATAGTAGTCCACCAATCATGGATCTATATTTTCTCTAATTAGCCTTAGGTGAATCATTATCTTTGCTCAATTTAAAACTAGTCACCATAGGAGTGCATATTGGGTTGGTGTCATCCATTCTAAAATTCTTCAACATCTCTTTAGCATACTTAGACCCTAAAATGAAAATTCCTTTATTTGTTTGATTGATTTGCAGTCCAAGAAATTCATCTCCCCAAATATTGACATCTCAAACTCTTTCTACGATTCTTCAAAAAAAATCTTACACATAGCTTCATTTCCACCAAAGATAATGTCATCCACATACACAACTACTATCAAGATCTTGTCTTCCTCAATTTTGAAGTAAATATTTCTATCTGCGGTGCCTTTACCAAATCTTCTTTGTATAAAATATTTATCCAATCATGCATACCAAGATTTGGGAGATTTTTTCAATCCATATGTCGGAATCAAGGAACACTGAGAGGGGGGGAGTGAATCAGTGTTCTACAAAATTAAACTTTATTAACTTGATCTTCAAACCACTTATAGCATTGAACCAAAAGAAAGATGCAAGAACATAAGGCAATCAACCACAACACCATAACTCAAGGATTTTTATGTGGAAACCCTGTTAGGGGAAAAACCATGGTGGAGGTTAATCCACAATTTGAGTATACTCAATATAAGTGTTTACAAATGGAATGCACATGCATTCAGACACACTTCCTAGAGCTCACTGCTCAAATACAAAAGGCTTACTTCCCAAAAGAAGACTCACTACAATAAACTCATATCCAAAAGACAACTAAAATGAATGAACTATGAGATAACATCTGATAATGTCTTATTATAGTTTCGGTTAAGCACATTGTTTGCATTCTTCACATTCTGCCTGATTCTGCTCTTAAAACTCTGTCCGCTTTAATTCGAATAACAGATCTTTGTTCTGCTCAAATGAAACTATGCAAAATCAATCTATATTCCTTATAACTCTCACATAACATCACTTCATGTATCAAAATGATATGAACAATCAATCATATATATCTTCCACTAGAAATTATGACAACTATATGTCGGCTTAAACAAAATAAGAAATGTTCACAAACTGTCGACCGAATCCATAGACAATTATCAATGCGAACCAACTAGCATCAGACAAAATATAGTGAGGACCCAAAAAAACATTTCTTGAACATGAAACACCTTAAACAATTATGTCTCAAATATCCACAACACACTTCACTCATTTAGTCGGCCTTTCTGCACTGTTAGATTGAAAAACAATAAACTAGATCTCCTAACTTTCACACCAATCAATATGAACCCTGATGATTCAAGGATAAGATATTTCGTACATCAAAATACCTTCCTTGAGATCCATAATACAAAATGATAACAGGAAATTACATATGAGCCAATATACACAACTCTATCGGATACCTTGTTTTAGCTTTGACATATAACACATATCTTCAATATGTCTTTCATTATAAGCAATTACTGGGATGTGGATGGGATTACTGACTAGGGTTGCCATCAATGACAGCACCAGATGACTTGTGTAGTGTCTCTTGCCAACACCAAATAGTTCCTTCTTCAATTTACATGCCATATCTGGTACATCGGACAACTAAAATCCTTTCAGTTGTTCCATGTAAACCTCTTCTTCCAAATCACCATTCAAAAAAGAAGACTTCACATCCATTTGATAAACTTTAAAGTCCTTATTTGTTGCAAATTCCAAAAACATCCTAATAGCTTCCATCCTAGCCATAGGATAAAATTTCTCCTCAAATTCTATTCCTTCCACTTGTGAGTAACCCTTACACACAAGTCTTGATTTATTTCTTACCACTTCTCCATGCTCATTCAACTTGTTTCTGAATTCCCACTTAGTTCCAATTATGTTCTTGTTTGCCTATCTAGGAACCAATTCCCAAGTCTAATTCTTCTCAATCTACATAAGTTCTTCTTCCATTTCCTTCATCCAATGTTCATCTTTGTATGCTTCACTCATTGTTTTAGGTTCAACTTTAGAAATTAAACATAAATTTACCTCTACTTCTTGTCAATACTCCTTTTCTCCTTTCTCCAATGATTTGTTCTTTGGAATGAATCTTCTGCACATACTTAGGAGTTTTAGGGGTCTTCTATGGAGCTTATTTCTCTTCATTCTACACTTATTTTTCATCAAATTTTTCTTCTTCTTCTCTGCAATAAGGTTCATCTAACACATATCCATCCACTACAATTAAATTCTGTAATTTTTATCAACCTTAACATTTGCACTTTCAACAATCTTTCTTGGCCTTTTTCTTAAAGAAAAAGTGGCAAGCCACTATATTATATTATTATATATATAAATAAATTTACAAACCATGGTTCAACGAGCATACTGATAGGAAAGAAATAGGAAGAAAACCTTTGGTTATAGCTCAAAAAGTTACAAAATAAAAAACTTACAAACTGGACCAGTTACATGATTTTTAATAACGTGGTCCTTTTACATGTATTTACAAGAAATTATAGCATAATAAACCATAATCTGCTAGGTTGATTTTTGATTGGTGGCCAAACTATCACCCAATAAATTGAATTGCTTGTCCATGATCCAAAAAAAACTTCACTAAATCCACTTTTTATATAACCTGACAAAAACTGGCTTTACCATTTTATCTTGAATTTTGCATAATTAAGCCCAGCCAAAAATTTGTTCAAAGGAATTACATTCGAATACTTGATCATCACGATAAAAAAACTCAAAAAAATTCACATTGGGTTTAACTTATTCTTCCATCTGCATAATCTCCAGAGAGTTTTCACCTTGCTCTTCATTACCCACATCCATATTTTGCACATTGAGTGCAATATTCATATCTGGAACCATTCCAGTGGCAACCCAACTATGAAAATTGAGTCCTTGAGTTAGAGCCTATGTCATGTTTTGGATCAAATTTTGGGCGATCCCCTGCGAAACCGGTTGTGCACTACCTAGTTGGCACTGAATAACAGGAGTTGCATGATACTAGTTGTAGTGTAGAAAGAAAGATACATAATTGTATTTATCTCTGAAACATTCAGACATTTCCCTCCCCATATGGTGACTTTATCGTGACAAAGCCCTGTTAAGATGGCTTGGGTCACTAAACTCTAGAGACTGCTTAAGTGCATCAAATACATTAAGAAAGGCTTTATTGTGAGGTAAGAAGTGTGGAGGAAATATACCACCCATATAGCCCTCCCCCATACCAAATACATATTTTTGTGCATAGAAAACAAGGGCATCATTTTGTAGGAATATATATTTTACCATTTTTTCTATAATTATAATCACAAAATCTAGACATTGTAGCATGTCCATTAGATTAGAGACAAAAATTGAAAGAATATTTGATGGATATAGCAATCTCCTTGATTTAGGATGAAGAAATTTCATCCCAATAACACACTTGAGACACCTATAGTCAGAGGGACACTGAAACTTGAACACTGATTGCAGATGAATCTCCTCTAACCTTCCTGAAAATGGCCTCCCCCACCTTTGCACTAGAAACCACACACAAAAATATTCGGGTGATAATCCATCACTATTGCAGATCTTAAACCAAAACATAATTAAGCTTTGTGGAGGATAGATATTGAGTTACTGTTGCCAACAATCATCTTCTTTGGCCAAATAAATAGAGGAGATTTTGGAAAAATACATAAACTCTGATGATGACTTAGAGTTTAGATTGTACAAAGCTTAATCTCAAAATGACATTTAACACATGTTTCATCGACCTTTCGTATCTCTAAAGTTAATGAATTTTTAATACAAAAGATGCTAAAAGTACTGAAATCTATGAAGCATACAAAGTAATAATTTTTTTATACACTTGTAAACATGACACACATATTAGCTTTTACACAAAGGATGATATGTATAATCCAAGTGTGCCACACTTCAGAGTTTGCAACTCTATTTTATCTTGGTGTGTACTAAGGAGTACGAACAAAATGAGCCACACAATGATATGATTACAACAACTGAAATGAGTACGTCACCATAAAAGAGAAACGTACCATTATTTGATTCCAATTCATGCTAAACAAATTACCCTAAATTTAGTGTACCCACAAATCTGTGTGAACCATTAACTCAATATCTTGTGTAATTCCCTTGAAATGACATACTTGTAACTTCATATAAACTACCACATCATACATTTTCCTTACTTCTGATTTGCACATATATGTAAAATATGATGTAAATGATACGTTTCACTTTTTAAAAGATCTGGTCAATAGTATAACTCACATGTAATTTCCAATTACACATGTGTTGCTAGATCACCAATTATGATTCATTTTTCTTCATCATGGATCTGGACAAAAAATAATATTCTCTTATCATTGGCAATTCCCTATGTGTTGTTAGAGATAACACACTTGAAATTACTATTTACACATGCATATCCAAATCACCAAGCATATATTTTTCATAGATCTAACACGATCACAACACACCTATAATTATCAATTACATATGAGTTGCTAGATCATCTCATTGTCACATTAGAGAGATAACACAAATTTATGTATCATTTTATTTTTTCATAAAATAAGTCAAACCCTGACTAACTGATGCATGAGAATCCTTGGTTCTTTGCAATCCTACATCAACCAAAAATATTTTCGTTTCAATTTTTGTTCTTGCTCACTTCTTCTCCAGTTCAAGTTGGCAAATTCTGTATTTCATCATATTTGCTCACCAGACCTTGTGGATCTATGTTTTCATCATGGGCATGTTCATTTTCCTTATTCCAATATTTTTGCATGATTGGATCTTTTTACAGCAAGTTATCAATTTCAGATTTAGTGATAGTTTCTAAAACAGAGAACCGAAGCAGTTTCAAGCCTAATGACTAATTTGATCTCTTGTGGATCCTTTCTATAACTTGCAGATCCTCGCATTATGTTTGAAATTGTTCTGTGGAGTGTCCCCGACCTTAATTTAGGTCCACACTTCATCATATGCACCTTCTGAGGACAAATTCAAATTGAAGGCTGACCTATTTCATGCATGTTACATTTCCTTCATCGGAGATTGTAATGATCTTTGGTCAATGCGGATGATCCTAGATCTCAGATGTGATATAAATCATTGTAATATATCATTAGGATGGAAAGTAAAAATAATATGGGATTTGATTTGTAAGATTTTGGCTTGCAATAAGGAGCATGTAGAAATACTGTATTTTGAACATGTTGTATTAGGCCTATGAGCCCAATCTATAATTTTTGATAATAAGAATTTTTGAATTTGCATTTACCTCCATATTTTGAGCTGATTTTGTTGTGTAAGTCTTGCTGCATGGCCCAGATTGTTCTCTTTGAGGACCCTCCTACTATGACTATTCCAAATTGGTATCAGAGTGAGATTCATTCCGTGAGAGATTGCCAGATTTTGTGAAGTCCTGTTGAAGATTTTTTATGGGGTGGTGGACTAAGGATCTGACTTGTAGCTGCAAAGGACTTGTGTAAAGATGGAAGGAAGAAGAAATGGTTGACGAAATGGAGCATGCAGAAATACAGACCCAGCTATAATGGAGATGTTGAGAGGAATTGCTGCTAGATTAGAAGCAGTCGAAATGGCCTAGAGGAGAGGTCGACCAGTTGATGATGTGAGTGATGAAGAGGTAGAAGAACAAGAAGAAAGGGAAAGAGAAGATCAACTCGGTCTTGATCAGGGAGAAGAGAGGTTCATAAGAGCCCTAACCAGAGTAAATACTAAACCACATTTCAATCCACCAGATTATAGTGGTAAGTTGGATTTGGATGAATTGCTTGATTGGATAATGTAGATGGAGATGTATTTTGATTTTGAAGGTACCACCGAAGATAAGAAGGTGAAATTTTCTTGTACAAAATTGAAAGGAAATGCAACCCTTTGGTGGGAACATTTATAGACAGATAGGCAAAGTAGACAAAAGGAGAAGATAAAATCATGAGATCAAATGGTGAATAAGTTAAAAACAAATTTTATGCTTGCAGACTGTTAGATTAGTTTGTTTTGAAAGCTGCAAAATTTGAAGCAGGAGTCAAGTGTGACAGAGTATACTAAGGAGTTCTACAAGTTGAATATTAGATCAAGACATTCAAAGGATGAGACCAAGCAAGTATCCAGATATGTGAATGGATTGAGGTCGTCTATATAGGATGAGATCAGTTTGATTAAGTTGTTGAGTGTGGAGGAGGCATATCAATGTTCCCTAAAAGTAGAAGAGAAGCTAAATAAAAGGCATTAGCAGAGAAAGAGAAGAAGAGATGGAAGATTTTAGAGAGGGATAATTTTTACTAGAGGAGGAAGAGGACCTTTTTCAAATCAAAATAAAGACAAGGAAGTTAGTAAGAATGACAATTTGTACTATAGAGATGATGGAAAATCTTACGATAGAGGAGGATATGGTGGTTATATAAATGAGGGTTATAGAAAAGGTGATAAAGGATAGGAGAAAAGATTATTTAGGGGAACTTATTTTAAGTGTGGTGGAGAAGGACATAGAGAATTTGACTGTAATCAGAGAGAGAAAAGAATAAAGACATAGAATAGTAGAAGAAAAACCTTTGCTAAGGAGGATCATGTTAGATCATCTAATAAACCAGAAGAGGGAGAAGTGTTGGTGAAAAAAAGAGTATTGTGTCAAAGTGAGATGAAGCAAGAACCATTGTAAAGAAAGAATTTGTTTTGAACTAGATGCAAGGTAGCTGGTAAATGTTGCAGAGTGATTATTGATAGTGGAAGCTTTGAGAACCTAGTTTCTGAAGAAATGGTGACCAAATTGAAGATAGAAAGATTGAAACACCTAAAGCCTTATCAGATAGCATGGATTCAAGATGAGCATAAGATATTGGTAAGTGAACAATTTTTAGTGAAATTGAAGATAGGAAGTTATCATGATGAATTTTTGTGTGATATCATGCCAATGGATGTATGCCATGTTATGTTGTGAAGGCCTTAGCATTATGATACATAGGCTATTCATGATGGAAAGAAGAACACATATACCATTGTTGCTAATGGGATGAGGCAAACCTTGTTTCCCTTGTAGGATGTTCCTAAAGTTGAGGTTTGCATGAGTGCTAAAACTTTTATGGTTGATGGAAGGAGATTTTTGTATGGACTGGGACATGAGAACATGTTCTATGCCTTGGTTCCTAAGAAGGTTGAAGACTTGCGACATGTAGAAGAACAACCAGATGAGATAAAGGAGTTGTTGGTAGAATATGAAGCTATCATTTCAGATAATGTACCTGATGGATTGTCGCCTATGAGGAGTATTATTCATTGCATGGATCTGATTCCTAGAGCTAGTTTTCCTAATAAAGCAGCACACCGAATGACACTGGAAAAAAATGAAGAATTGAATAGAAAAGTGCAAGAGTTGTTGAGGAAAGGTTTGATTAGAGAGAGCTTAAGTCCTTGTGCAGTACATGTTGTGCTAGCACATAAGAAGGATGGAGAATGGAGGATGTGCATAGATTCTAGAGCCATAAAAAAAATCACAGTGAAGTATAGATTTCCTTTGCCCCGGATGGATGACATTATGGATTGTTTGAGTGGAGCTAAATACTTTACAAAGATAGATTTGAAGAGTGGATATCATTAGATCAGAATTAGAGAATGGGATGAGTGGAAGATAGAATTCAAGACAAATGAAGGATTGTATGAATGGTTGGTGATGCCTTTTGCACTAACAAATGAACTGAGTACTCTCATGAGGCTAATGGATGAGGTATTGAAGAAATTATTGGGTAAGTTTTTGATTGTCTATTTGTATGACATATTGATTTTCAATAAGACTAGAGAAGAACATTTATTGCATATTTTACAAGTTTTATAGAGGTTGAGAGAAGAGCAGTTGTTGATAAACATTAAGAAGTGTAGTTTCATGAACGAAGAATCGGTATATCTAGGATTTGTGATATCTACTGATGGATTGGAGATGGCTCTTCAGAAGGTAAGAGAAATTGTTGAATGGCCTACACTAAAAAGCATTGGAGATGTAAGATAGTTTCATGGATTGGCTAGCTTCTATCAAAAGTTCATTAGGAATTTTAGTTCTATTTGTAGTCCTATGAAAAAAATAATGAGAGGGGATAAGAAGGATTTTAGGTGGACATCTCAAGCAGACCAGATTTTTGAGTTGTTGAAACAAAAAGTGACTGAGCAGCCTGTGTTGGCTTTACTAGACTTTAATAAGGTATTTTCGGTAGACTATGATGCAAGTGGAAATGCAAGTGGAGTAGTATTGAGTCAAGAAGGGAGACCAGTAGCTTATTTTAGTGAGAAATGAAATGATGCTAGGAAAAGGTATTTAGTGTATGACCATGATTTTTATGCCATAGTTCAAGCCTTGAAGAAGTGGAGACATTACTTGCTTCCTAAGGAGTTTGTGTTGTATACAGATCATTAGGAATTGCAGTATTCGAACAGTCAAGGTAAGTTGAATTAGAGACACATGAGATGGGTAGAATTATTATAGAGTTATACTTTTATTTTGAAAAATAGGAGTGGAAAGTTGAATAGAGTCACTGATGCTTTGAGTAGGAAAAGGAATTTTCTAGGAGCAATGAGAATGGAGATATTAGGCTTTGATGAATTGAAGAACTTGTATGAGGAAGACCCATATTTTGTAGAACCTTGGAAAGATTGTAAAGAACCAGTCTTCAAGGATAGGACTTAGTGGTTGGATTATTTCATTCAAGAGGATATGTTGTTAAGACGGAATCAATTGTGTATACCCTGGAGTTCAATGAGGGATAGCTTGGTGAAAGAGAAACATAGTGGAGGATTGGTAGGACACTTTGGAATTGATAAGACAACAGCATTGGTAAGTGAGAATTACTTTCGGCCATAGATTCATAAGGATAGGAAATTTGTGCAAAGTTGTAGAGTTTGTCAAGCTGCAAAAGGGAGTAGTCAAAATGTTGGATTGTATAAACCTTTGACAGTTCCAGAGAGACCTTGGGAGGATATTAGCATGGATTTCATACTTGTTTTTCCAAAGAAACATAGAGGTAATGATTCTATATTTGTGGTGATGGATAGATTTTCTAAAATGGCACATTTCATAACTTGTAAGAAGACAACAGATGCAGTACATTTAGCAGGCTTGTTTTTCAAGGAAGTAGTCAGATTGCATGGATTACCTAGGAGTATTGTTTCAGACAAAGATACAAAGTTTGTTGGTTAATTTTGGAGGACACTTTGGAAAATGTTAAAGACAAATTTAAAGTTCAGTTCTACTTTTCACCCACAGATTGATGGATAGACTGAGGTAGTAAACATGAGTTTGGGAAATTTGTTGAGATGTTTGGTTGGGGAGAAGATCGGGAGTTTGGATTTATTCCTTGCACAAGAAAATTTTTCTTACAATAATTCAGAGAATAGGAGTACCGAAAAATACACCTTTTGAGATTGTTACTGGAGTTCATCCTAGAGGTTTATCAAAGTTGCGAGACATCAGTAAGGAAGATAAAAGGAGTGCAGAAGTAGAGGAATTTGCAGAACATATGAAGAAAGTGCATACTCAAGTAAAACAACAATTATAAGATATGAACCAAAAGTATAAGCAGTGAGCAAATGAAAAGAGGAGACATAAGGAGTTCAAATTTGGAGATGAAGTGATGGTTTATTTGAGGAAGGAAATATTTCAGGTTGGCACATACAATAAGCTCAAGATGAGGAATTTTGGACCCTGTAAGGTTTTGAAGAAATTTGATTCAAGAAATGCATATGAAGTAGAGTTACCAGATGGCATGGGTATATCACCTATATTCAAGATTGAACACCTACATTAGTACCATGAGTCAAAATTCAGTGAAAACAGTGAAGAAGAATTGGGGAAATAGTTTCTTAAACAACAATCAGATGAGATAGAAGAGATTTTGGATATCAGAGATGGGAGGAAAACATGTGGATGACAATACAGGGAATATCTTGTGAAGTGGAAAGGAAGACTAGTGGAGGATTCTTCTTGGATTTCTCAGGCTGAGGTAGACCATATTGGTTTTCCATTAGCCCCAACAAAGTAAGGGACTCACTTTTCAAATAACCTTGGATTTCTAATGTAAGAGCATCCTTGGTTCTTTGCAATCCTGCATCAACCAAAAATATTTTCATTTCAATTTTTGTTCTTGTTTAGTTCTTATCCAAGTCAAGTTGGCAAATTCGGTATTTCATCATATTTTCTCACTAGACCCTATGGATCTATGTTTTCATCATGGAAATGTTCATTTTCCTTATTCCAAGATTTCTACATGATTGGATCTTTTTCAAGAAAGTTATTGCTTTCAAATTAAGTGATAGTTTTTAAAATAGAGCACCGAAGTAGTTTCAAACCTAACGACTAATTTGATCTCTTGTGGATCCTTCACGTAACCTGTAGATCCTCACATTGTGTTTCAAATTATTTCATGGAGTGTCCTTGACCTTAATTTAGGTCCACACTTCATCATATGCACCTGCCAAGGAGAAATTCAAATTCAAGGCCGACCTATTTCATCCATGTTACATTTCCTTCATCAGAGATTCTAATGATATTTGGCCAACGTAGATGATCCTAGATCTTGGATGTGATATAAAGTATTGTAATAGATAATTAGGATGGTAAGTAAAAATAATATGGGATTTGATCTGTAAGATTTCGAGTCGCATTAAGGAACATGTAGGAATATTGTATTTTGAACATGTTGTATCAGGCTTTTGAGCCCAATTTATAAACTTGGATGTTGTCGGTTGTATGTAATTGAAATTTTCGATAATAAAAATGTTTGAATCTGAATTTACCTCCATCTTTCAAGTGGATTTTTTTGTGTAACTCTTGCTGCATGGCCCGAACTATTCTCTTTGATTACCCTCCTACCATGACTGCACCACTAACATCCATTATTGAATATTATCCAGAATTTGAGATTATTTTGAAATTTCCATCAAATTTCTCAACAATAAATCAAAACAGAATTCATCATATCAACGGCTTTCCTCTTTTGAAAGTAAGGCTTCTAAATTAGGATGAATCTTACCCATTTCAGCCACATGATTCACTTCATTTACTGTTTGATCACACCCATGATTTGCTAAAAAATCTGCAACCATATTACCTTCTCTATTTGTATGCAAAATTTTATAATTGCCAATTTTATCTAGCAAAGACAAGATCTATTTAGCAATATATTCTAACTTCCAATTATGAATCTTATGATGTCAACGTGAATTAATTAAAATCAATGAATCTCCTTCAACTTGAATCATTGGGAGCTTGAAACTAATAGCTAATTTCAAACCTTGCAAAAGAGCTTGTGCTTCAACAACATGGTTAACCCCTGATAACAATTTTAAAGATTTATCATATAAAACTAACCCTTTATGATCTCTTATAAGCACCCCTACTCTAGATAAACTTGGATTCCCCCTAGAGTCTCTATCTATATTCAACTTAAAGATTCCAATAGGAGGAGGTAGCCAAACAATGGAAACTTTGTTTTCTTTTTGAGTAAACTAATGAAGATTACCTTTGAAAGGAAGAGATAAGTATGACCAAGAAAACAACATATTTGAATCCCAATCAGAAAATACTGAACCAACATGTTTAGCTTTACACACATATGCATTTATAGTTTCAGATATTTCCTTTTCCAATAATAACAACATTTGGTCAATATTCAATTTCTCTTTTCTAAAAATGCATCTATTTCTTTCCCAAAAAATAGCCCATAAAACTAAAGAGGGTATAATACACCAGATACTTGCAAAAAAGGAAGATTTATAAAACTGAGGCCAACTAGCAAATAATTTCCAAATAGTGTTTGGGAAAACTATCTGCCAATTCATTTTAGCCACAACAAACAACCAACAAACCTGTGCAACTAGACACAAAAGGAAAAGATGATTAATATCTTCCAGCTCCTGATCACAAAGCACACACTTAAAAGGAACAACTATCCTTAGTTTTTCTAACTTATCACTTGTAGGAATTTTATTTTGAATAGCTAGCCATGAAAAAAAACTTGCTTTAGGAAAAAAAATTGAGTTCCAACAAAATTGATATGCTCTTTGGTCTATCATTTGAAAATTACCTTGAGAAATTGATTTGTACCCCTCTTTAACTGTATAACAACCAGCTTTTGCTTTAGACCAAATTAATCTATCAGGGTTGAGTGAAAAATAAAATTCTATTTCTTGAAGGATAGAAATAATCTGTCCTTATGACTCTCATCTATTTCTTCATTTGAGAAATATTTCCACTTGACTTTACCCGTCAATGAATCCACATGTTGAACATAATCTTTGACTTTTGGAACCCAACACTAAGTCAATAGGGTTGGAGTACTCTCAAAATTAAAACATTTAACTAGATTCTAATATCCATTCCATGAATCTTTCCAAAATAGGGCTTTGTTGCCATCATTTACCTCCCAAGTTAAATGAGGTAGAATGGATTTTCTACAAGAGACTAGAAAATTCCACATTTTTGATCTTGAAGGTGGATTTTCCACAGTAAAAATTCTAGATGGACACCGATTATCCAAATACTTGTACTGCATAAGACAACAAGATTTTAGAGGAGGTTTTGCATACATTCGCCAAACCATTTAAGCTCCTAGAGCCAAATTCCTTTCAATCAGATTATGGAGACCTTCTCCACCTTTAATCTTCTCTAAACACATTCTTTCCAGAGAAATCAAAGGTATTTTATTTTTGTTGTCCACATTACCAGACCATAGAAATTTTCTTATCAATTTTTGAATTTGAAATATGATGGACTTTGGAGCTTTTAGAATTGCCATATAATAATTAGGATTGATGGTAACATAGATTTTACCAACAAAATTCTCACTTTTGTTGATGGTTAAAATGACACAAACAACATTAAAACAGAATATTTCTACTCTATCTCTCTTGAAAGAGAAAGACAACCTATAGTGGCCTAACTCCCAAGGTCCTGGTAGTTGGTTCTCAACTGTCTGATGTCACTCAATTGGTTCATGCAACTGTAACATTCAAGGGGCCTATGTTGGTAACAAAGGATTAAGGCTATGACTCTCTTTATCAAAATAGTTCCTGTAAATCAATGGGTTTTACAAAAAAGAAAAAGATAGATCAAGGCGGTAAATCAACAAGTCTGAATTAAATTTATCTAATATCCAGACATATACCTCTAACAATGAATGTTTTCTCAACCGATCATAAAAACCATAGCATGACACAACCCACAGTATAATTGTACCATCGTATACATCTTAGGTGCTTAATTTAATTCCACTATTCGCATATCACAAGTATTTCCAAGATTTCAAAACAACACACATTCATTCATCATCAAAACTATAGATCAACAGACTTTAATAACTTTAATTCAATGATAATTTAACAAGATAATCTTTAAACCCGGTTTCTTCTAATGACTTTCATCACATAAGAAACTATCATGCTTCAGCATAATCACTGGAATTCAAGTGGATTATAATTCATTAACCTTATCAAACAACACAATTCAATGCAAACTCCATATTTCGTAAACCTGCAATTCTATTAACTGTAAACAAGATCTGGTACAATGTATCTCTGCAAAAAGCTCTATAAAATTCTATCTCCTAGCACTAGGTAAGCCAATTCAATTCTCAATTAGCTGACCCTTACAATGTGATACCCATCTGGCATTTATAGATATACAAAAGAAGTTCGAACTTCACTTCTATCTTAGGCTTTCCACCTTTTTAGGAACAATCAACTTTCTTGTAAACTCAGATTAACTTTGATCTTGAGTTCTTACATTATGCATTCAGTTTGATCTAACAATAGAAGATAGAAATAGAAAAGAAAAAAGTCAAAAGATAGAAACAGAAGAAAAAGAAGTCATGTTCCCTCAAGACTGTCAGTGCTGCATGCATGCAACATGCATGGAAGAAGATCATCATGCGTCATGCAAGGAAGAAGAACATCATGCATGCAGGATTTTATGTATGTGAAGCTAGATCCGCTATGAACTCATCATAACTGGTGAAGACTTGTTGTAGCATATCCATATCTAACCCATCAATCGAGTCATCTTCAAATTTGATGCGATCGAACTCAACTGCAGCAAACTCTTTCATACTTTTTACCTTGATCAACTCTCTCCCTATAGCTTTTATTTCTTCTTTGAATTCTACAAGCCGATCTATCAATAAGTCTCCTCCATCATCTTTCTCCTGCATGAGTCCTTGGAATCTTTCATTCCATTTCTCTCTAACCTGACTCAATGGCATGCCATCTTTGGTCATTACATTCACATCTACAATTATGGCCATAACCGCTTCCAACTCTTCTAACTGTTCAGTTAAATTATTAACTGCATCCTGAATCTCATCCTTATGCTTGCTCAAAAAGCCAATCCTAAACTTAAGGATGCGAGAAGTCTTTTCTACAAAATCTTTGTTATCCTCTTTGAGTATAGATTCTTCTAAAAGAGTAGTTAGAGGCAATGTATTTATCTTCTCTAACTTTTCACTATACTCTTTGTACTCTTCTTCTAACTTCTCGGATGCCTCAATATATTGATGCATCTCTTTTATTACTCCCTCTGCCTCCTTGTAGGTTTCAAACCCTTTTTCTAAAACCTCACCTACCTCCCGATTCACTTTGTCTATCCATTTGTCAACCATCTCCGCCTTACCTCTAACTTGCACCAAATCATCAACCTCCTTTTTGCTTAGCAAAATAGGAGTCTCAATTGCTGTAACCTATTGTGACCTTGGAGAGGAGACACTCTTCAAGAATGAATGTAACTGATCCAATTGAGCCTTAAGCTCATCTTTCCTTTGTTTGTCCTTGATCATCCTTGATTTTGTCATTGAAGCCACCACATCAATTAGATTCATTTGTTGATTTCTAGTGGGTCTTCCCAAGTTAACCGTACTCAATTGATAGTCTGTAAGCTGCATATCCCCTACCTCCTTTTCAATCCTAGGCACAACACATTCAGTGACTATCTCCCATTTATCTGTGAGTCTAGTAGAATGCAAAACTTTATCCCTCTTCTTAGGCCTTTCCTGTTCAATCTCCTTCATCATGTCCTCCCAATTAAGAGGTTGAGAAGGTGTTCTAGCTCTCTTCTACAAATCTAATTTCAACCATGTAGGAGCACTAGGAGCAGTCATCATCATGGAAGAGGAAGCAACAATTGTAGAGGATGGTTGAACATTTACCTCAAGTTGAGAATTGACCTTCACTTTTTCTTGTTCCTCCTACAGCACATGCATCTGTACCAACTTCTTAGCCTCTTCTCGATCTCTTCGTTCCATCTGATCCTTCTCTAACTTTTCTTTCTCTAAGTCCTCTCTCTCCAACTATTCTGCCTCTAAAGCTTTAAGTTTTGTAGCTTTGGCCTCTTCTTCTTTTTGCTTCCTAACTAGCTCTTCGGCCTCCTTTTCTTTTCTTATCCTTTCAGTTTCCATTTCCAAGGCTATGAGTTTCTCCACCTTTTCCCTTTCTTCCTTGGCTTGCTATTTCTTTACTAGCTCTTCAGCCTCTTTTTCTTTCCTTAGAGCTTCAGCTTCTTGTTCCTCCTGTCGAGCCTCCTCTAAAAGCTTCAATCTACAACCTGGGCTTCCTTTTCCCTTCGGCTTCTTGCTCTCTCCTCCTCGAGATCATGGATCTTCTCTATCAGTTCCAGCTTGTCATTTTCTGCCTTGACCTTGATCTCATGCTCTCGTAGCCTCATTTGCTCCTCCATTGTATCAGTTGTTGTCTTTGTTTCAACCTCTTTTACCTTTGATTGCTCCTATTGAATTAAAGCATCAGCTTGTAACTTTGCCTCCATTTCCTTTTGTTTCTCTATAGCAGCCCTTGCATTAGATTCTTTGGTAGCATCTTCAAATTGTTTCTATTGTTCTTCCTATGTAAGAACCTGCTCAATAGTATGATCTAGAGGCAAGTTTTCTTGCAAGTCCTTCTCTGATAGAGTTTCATCCGAGTCTGTCTCAATTTTTACTAGTTCTTCCTCCACTTCTTTCCCTTTAGTAGCTTCAGCCATGGCATAAAGTACTCCTTGAACTTCTTTACTTTTCTTTCTTGTGATTGGGGCTTGTGTAGATGACTCACCCAATGCGGGTGTAGAAACAACAGATTCAATTGGAACATCTCCCTCGGGTGAATCTTCTTCTTCATCGACTACCTCCAACTCTGTTTCTTCAACATCAGAAGGAAATTCTAATGGTTCCTTGGAAGGTACCTTTCTTTTAATCCTCTTATACCCTTTACCTTTCTTGAGGATTGGTCCCTGAGGAGCATGAGTTCTCATCATCAACCATTGCACACTTCTATCCAAGAATTTCCTTCCCAGTTTCTTAATATCAATCATTTCTTCCTCATTCCAGTCTATTGGATCTAAGTTTTTGGTGCCAATCTTCAAAGCCTCATATGAGGGATCTAATACAATTCCATCATCCACCAAAGTGTTAGGAATATTATTTTTAATACCCAGCTCTACCATAAGTGAGACTCGTAATCTCTCATAATTCTTCTTCTTTAGGTCATATTCGTCTAGCCTATCACACCAAAAATCCTCTAACAAATTAAAATGTCTAGTAAACACTAAAGGTAATAAAGCATACATCTTCTTCTTTGGATCAAAATACTTATGAGCTGTATACAATCCCAATTTCAATTGTATCAACTCATTACAAACCACCTTTGCTGCCTTCAAGTGTTGACAGCCATATTCCCCCAACTTCATGGAAAATTTATGGCATCCTGTCTTGTGCTTCATACCAAATCTAGCATTAACTCCAATGGCTTGATATACAAATTTCATAAGCACTATTCTATTGCTTCAGCATCTTGGAAGTAAATGGGGATGACCCTCAAAACCAAACAATCTGAAGTATGTAAATTTGGGGTATTGGATGTACTAACTTCCCCATTCAGAAATGAATGCCATAGCTTCTTGGCTTAACCTTTATCCTGCATCTCCACTCAACTGGTTGATAACCACATATAAAAATGCATCATGGACTCTTCTAAAGTGAGTCTCAGCAACCTAAAGAGATAATAGATCTTAGTGTTCCCATACCTTCCTTTTTCCATCCAAGACTCCCATGATACCTACTTTGTTTAATCCTGGGAAAATCCCCATTCTTGCTATAGCATAGACCACATATGAAGTCATGAAGAAAGATTTGGTCTGTCTGACCCTTGTGAGCTGATCATGTATAGCATCAGAAATAATCATTGACCAATCAAATTGATAATCACCTTGAAAGATCACTTGAATAAAATGGAACATCCATTCCTTGTAATGGAAGGCATCCCTCTTCCCAAACACTCTGGACAACATCAATATCAAATTAGATATCTCCTTTTTGAAGTTTGCCCTCTTTGGCTGGTCTACCAGCTTGCTTAAAGAATTCTTCTCGGTGCTTAACTATCTTTTGTTTAAATGAGACTTGTTGGAGTCTTTGTGCTTACTGTATTTCTCCAATGCCTCAGCCTTAGTTAGCTGCACCAAATTCTTGGGATCAGGAACATTAAATATGCTTTGGAACATCTGTGGAGTAAGATCTATAATCACATTATTCTATGAATCCATGCATAATCTTGTAGCTGGATTATAAGTACTGGCCACTGTACATATCAACTCCGAACACTGAACTGACAAAGGAAACACAGTGATATGTGCAGACTAGAGTCAACAATCCTTTGAGTTCTCCCTGTCAAGTTTTCCCTTTCTGCAAAGGTCTCTTCATGTATTTCTTCAAAGCTATACTGGCCCAGATTAGTATCTGTGATATCTGACCAGTCTGATTCCACCTTGCTCGCCTTCACCACCGGATTCCTATGATCATACCTTAATGTATAAGGTAGTTTTTCTAGTTTCACCTTCTTAATTTTCAGTGCTGTCTTTGATGTTCCAGTCGGTTGTCTCCTTTGAGCAGCCTCTCCTGACGTTCCTGACATCTCTCAAATCTCCTACAAGCAAACCTCTGATTAGACCTTCAAATAAATCATCATAAAACATGTTTTAAAAATATACCTTTTACATATACATCAGAGTCAGAACTAGACAAAAGCTCAAAACAAGCACTTTTACAAAACTGTTAGACTCGGAGCAAAAACCAATATAGGAACTTCACCTAATAACAAACGGGCTCGGAGTCGGAGTCAGGGAGATTATCAGAACTGGGGTCAAAACAAAAATCGGATTTAGTTTTCTTTGAATTTTACTTTTCATATTCTATTTCCATTGTACCTCCACCTCTGATTTGGTCATTGTTATTTCGACAAATGACTTCCCACTATACACGGAGCTGGACACGGGATGAAAATGGAATTGATAACCTTCGCAAACAAAATTCTTAAGTTTAGGACCAATTCCGATCCTGCCTCCGCCAATTATCACAAACTTCAAGAAAACCTTTTAGAACTCGGAATCGAAAATGAGATAGAAATGCAGTTGATAACTTTGATACAAACAAAACTCTTATGTCCATACCCATTCCAATCCCACCTCCACCTATGCTAATCATGACATCATCAAATTTATTCATTTTCATCATAACTTCATGATTAAACCTAGGTCGCCATAAAATGGAAAAGGAACTTAAAAACTCTACCCTCATATGACCATGGGGAACAATTGTATTTTAGGGCTATTTATTTAAATCTTATTTAAAGTAATTGCGCAGACCGACGAAACCCTAATCTAACAAACTTAATAAAACCAGGGCATGGGTTTAAAACCCTGCCATTTTCCCAAACGACGAAACCCTAATTTAAACAATAAATCTAATCTACCCTAACTCACTGTAAAATCCCTAATCTACCTCACTATAAATTCTCTATCTAACTCATGTCATAATAAAAACCTTTAATCTAATATAATCTACTGCAAATCGAAAATGACACGATGCGATCACGATTAAGACGTGAAAGCGACAATGCCCTAAAATAAAAATAAACAACATGATAAAACAAGACAACGAAGATTTAAAGCAAAACAAACAACCCAAAACAAGAACCTGCTCATTCAATCACATCGATGATCATAAAATTGCTTTAAAACACAATGATTGAACATGCGAGTAGATACAAAGCAAAACACAACAAGGAAATAAACAACGACAACAAATATAAAAGACCTACCTCAAATGCAAACAAAGCCACACTAACTTTCTGAATTGATTCGCACCCAATATCCCTTCTCTATCTCGATCAATTTGCTCAAATGAACTCTGCTATTGCTCTTCGCGCTCTCAGACTTGTGATAATAACAATAATGATCAGCTTTAACCCTTAATAAAGAAAAATATGTGAATTTCTACCTACATTGGCAACCACCATTAATGCATTAAAATGCAGTAAAGGTGGAGTCGGAACTGTAAGAGAACGAACACTAGTCTGCAATGGAACTTCAGTCAAAATGTCAACAAAAAAAATTGGCGGAGACGGAACTAGAATGGAAACAGGATCTTAAACTCATAAAATTTCCAAACCTTATTCCCATTCCAACTCCGCGTCCCACAACTAAAAACAAAAACAAAAGTTAAGTAAAAGACCAACCTAATAAAACAAAACACAAAAACTGAGACAAAATAAACACTAAAAGGGAGCGGAGGCGGGATCGGAATTGAATTTGATTTTGCAAATTTTGAAAACAACCATCCCAATTCCCACTCTGGCTCTGCTTCTGCCGAAGATCAAAAACAAAGGCAAATAAAAGACCGTCGAGATAGAACCAAAAACAAGCCTCAAAAGAACCTTCAGAACCCAATTCAACTCCGGTTCTGATTCTGATAGAGAAAACAAAGAAAAAAAAAGTATTGGCAAAAGTAGACTCCAAACTTTATTTCAAAAACAACTAAGTACAAAAAAAACACAAAGGGGGACCCATTTTGACCAAGGCAAAAGATGGGGTGGTTATGCAAGGCATAACAAATGGCGATTCGGCTGGAAAAATGGTTTACCTATTTTCAAAATACCCAAATAAAATTTTAGTCACCCAAAAACTACTTGGCTTATAAACACCTTACCTTGAATAAGATCAGATATTTGTAGGATAATCTCGAGTTTGAATCTCAAATGCTATGTGCTCATGAGTTATTTCTGAATCTGAGTGTGTGCCTATATTGTGCACCATTCTTTGTAGCTACTTTCTCTGCTTGTAAACAACTATACCTAGGTTTCAAGCTACATAAGTTGAGTCCTTTAACTATCATGCAGTAAAATCCTGGGTATTGCTCCGCTGCCAGACAGGCGTCCATAGCCCCGACGGAGATATCTCTAGTCCTCTCAAAGCATTGCTCTACTGCCAGACAGGCGTCCATAGCCCCGGTAGAGATACTTGGTTACCCATTTGATATTGAGCTTGCTTTTATTTCTTTCTTTCTCTTTCTCTTTTTATGGATGGATATTCTTTTATGCATCTCTCAATACTCATATTCAATGAATCTAAAATGTGGGTTGAGTACTACAATGGATTTCATGATAGTTTTGGAATCTGATTTTTAACTTGAAATATAGATAGAGTCATTCTAAAACAAATAGGTAATTACTCATGCAGGTGTTTTTCTAATTTGGTGACAGATCTTTGATCACAATTCATAAGATATTCACATTTACATCTTCTATCCTTAATAACTTTTCCAACCCAAACTAGAATGATCATAAAACATAAGTTTTAGAATGAAAATCCTTTTCAATGATTATAATGAGAATACCTAAACCAATTTCTCTCCTAGTACCAATAGTATACTTTGAATAACAACCCCCTAACTTGAGATGAGCAAAATAAGAATCCCCAACAAAACAATACAAAACAAACAAAACAAGCAAAAACAAAGAAAGACAACTAAACAAAACAAACAAAACAAGCAAAAACAAAGACTAAAATCTAAAAAACTAAAAAAAACAAAAATTAATTACATATGATACAATATAGTACATTCCTTTTCAAAACACCAGACTTTCTATGCACCAAAGTAGTGCTTGAGAAACTGACCATTAACTAGTAATGGAACAGGCTCTCCTGTTAATGTACTCAAATGAAAGGCATTTTCTCCTAAGATTTCAGCTATTTGGTAGGGACCTAACCAAAGTCTATCAAATTTCTGATGGTCTCCCTTCCTTTCTCTAACCTTATCCCATAATAACACAAGGTCTGATATTCTAAAAGCTTTCACTTTGGCTCTTTTGTCAAACCAGTGCTTGACAACAGCCTGATGTTTAGAGAATTGTTGCAAAGCAACATCTCTTTGTTCTTCCATGTTCAATAAGTTAAGCAGTCTTACCTCAATCCTATCATCCCTATTATAAAACTCCTGCATAAATTTCAGAACAGGTATTTGTAAATGTATGGGGAAGATTGGATCCTGGCCATAAACTAGCTTAAAGGGTGAATTACCTAGGGCTGCTTTAATTCTGGTTCGATCTGCCCATAAGGAAAATCTCAGTTGGGTATGCCAGTCCCTAGGGTTACTTTCTAACAAATTTTTTATTACTTCCAATAAATTCTTATTTGTGGACTCAACCACTCCATTCCCCTGAGGGTAATAATTGGAAGAATATTTTAATGAAATCTTATGCTCATAAGCCCATGAAATAAATTCAATGGAGGAAAAAGCAGGGCCATTATCACATACCAGAGCAAATGGAACTCCAAACCTGGTTGTGATGTTCTCTATCAGAAACTTAATAACCACCTCTATAGTGCTATTCTTGCAAGGCAGGGCCTCCGTCCAACATGTGCAATAATCCGTCGCAGTCAAAATGAATTTGTGACCTACAGAAGAATTTGGATTAATAACTCCTACAAAATCAAGTGCCCATTGGGCAAATGGCCTTACCTCATAAACCGGTTGTAGGGGCATCACAAGATTTCTTTCTCTTGATGCAGAAGTTTGACATACATGACAAGTCCTGCAATGTTGATGTGCATCCCTAAACACATAAGGCCAATAGTAACCTGACCTTAAAATCTGATGAGCCAACACATCAGCAGATCCATGTCCTGTTCCATGCCTACCATGAAATTCACTTATAGCATGTTTAGCTTCTTGCTGATCTAGACAACACAAGTAGATTCCTTGGAAATTCTTCCTATAGATTGATCCTCCTTTAAGCATATAATGAGTGCTTTTCATCCTTAGTGCTCTTCTTTGAGTTGCATTCATCCCTTCTGGACACTTGTTGTTGAGGAGGAAAAAGACTAAGTCTGTATACCAGGGATCTTTTGTGAATGACTGAACAGTGTATTGTTGACAAGTTATACTTTTGTCCACTTCAACCATCACCTTTGACAAACCTTGACCTCTTACAAGTTTCATTGGGTGAATTTCCAAGTCAAATTCTTGTAAAATGGCAATCCATTTCCCTCTTCTTTCTCCTAGTTCACTTTGCATCAAGAGGGACTTTACAGCTGGATCTGGGACTATAGCCATCACTTGACTTCAGATTATGTAGTGTCTGAATTTTTTCACTGCTTGCACCAATGCAAAAGCTTGTTTTTCTATTGACGAATATCTTACCTCTGCATTCTTAAAGGGAGAGCTCATAAAAGCAATAGGCCTCTCCTCATTCTCGTCTCTTCTCTGTGTCAAGACTGCTGCACATGAATGATCAGAAGCAAAAGAATAGATGTAAAAGGGTTTTAGATAATCTGGGCTTATTAAAATAGGTGCCTCAGATATAGCTTGTTTAATCTGCATGAAAGTAGATTTAGCCTCTTCACTCCACTCAATCTTCACATCCTTTTTCATCATTTCATTAAGTGGTTTAACAATTTTTGCAAACCTTGTTATAAATTTCCTGACAAAATTAACCCTTCCAAAGAAAGATCTCATCTCCAACTTACTTCCTGGCCTTATCAACTTCAAAATGGCTTCTACTCGATCAGGATCTATGGAAATTCCCTCCTCTGATATAATGTGATCCAAAAGCTTCCCTTCAGAAACTCCAAATACACATTTCTTTGGATTGAGAGAAACACCATAACTGATACATTTCTTTAGTACTTTCTCTAAATCAGCTGCATGATCTTCTCTACTTTTAGAGAGGATGGTCAGATCATCAACATAGATGATTATACACTTTCCTATCAAGTCTTTAAATGCTACATCCATCGCTCTTTGAAAAGTAGCACTAGCATTAATTAGACCAAATGGCATCCTCCTGTAGGCAAATGTGCCTCACTTTGTAGTGAAAACAGTCTTCATCCTATCCTCATGACTTACCAGTACTTGATTATATCCTAAATATCCATCCAAGAAAGACATCATTTGAGATCCATTAACCTTTTGCAATACTTCATCAAGAGAAGGTAATGGATAATTGTCCTTCTCAGAGGCTTTGTTTAAATTTCTGAAATCCACACATAACCTGATTTCCCCATTCTTCTTCCTCACAGGAACTAGATTAGCCACCCAGGTAGAGTGTCTAACTAGAAAAATTATTCTTGCAACCAAAAACTTCTGTACTTCTCTCTGGATTAGTGGCTCGATTAATGCATTGACTGGGCATTGCTTTTGGCGAAATGACTTGGCTTCTAGCTGAAGAGGAATCGTATGTGTGATGACAGATGTATCAAAAGTTTTCAAATCATCATAGCTCCAAGCAATTGCTTCAATATTCTGCTTTAAAACTTTGATGATCTCATCCTTTATTTCTCGAGGACAAGTCTTTCCTATAAGAACATTCTTTTCTACCCCAGAGTGAGTCAAATTAACGGATTCATACTTTCCTCCTTCACTCTTTGTAAGCATTCTCTGATAAGCTCATGGATCCGAATCAAATATCCTCTCCAATGCTATCATCCCTTTTGGAATGTTATTGCTCTTTAAATCCATTATCCCTTCTGGATTCACTTTCTGTATTGTCACTTCCTGGATTCTAGTCTCCTTGATCCCTGTCAACATCATCAATTACTTGTCCTTGAAATACATCAAAACTCTCCAAAATGGCCAAAATATGCTGGTCATCATTAAACACTTGGAAGTGTCTAACATTGTCAGGAATTACAGGAACTGAAATCAATTCAACAAAAAACCTCTTCAGATTTGAATCCTGCATGGGCTCTAATGTACTTGCTACAACAGCAAGAGCATCTGCTATTTGATTTGCTTCCCTTGGAATAAGAGTAATCCCAAAGGCGTCAAAATCTTCTATTAAATTCCAGACCCTATTCCTATAAGCAGCCAATCTTTTATTATGGCAAGTGTATTGGCTACATACCTGTTTCATAATTACCTCAGAGTCTCCCATTAATGTAAGAGTAGTTACTTTCTTCTTATGAACAAACGTAAGTCCTCTTGCAAGTGCCTCATATTCAGCCACATTGTTAGTGCAACCAAACTGCAATCCGTAAGAAGCAAAATAAGTTTTCCCTTTCGGGTTAGTTAGTTCAATTCCAGCTCCACTTCCTGCTTTAGATTTAGAACCATCAAATTTAAGAGTCCATAACTGGTCTTTAGCTGGGAGCTCTTTCTTTTTAGAAACTACAGGGTTTTTTCCACTTATGACATGTGGTCGCTCGGACTTTTGTTGTTTATCAGAATTCATGTTGAGAAGAAGCTCAGTTAACGATTTTCCTAGTGCCCTAATTTGTTCAACAACTACCTCCTGAGTGATTTCTTGGGCTGAGTCAGGATCTAACTCATCTTCTATTAACTCTTTTGGTAGTGGCAAAGCATCTAGAATAGGGGTATTAAAATGAAACTGAGATACTTCCACTTCCTCTTTTTGATCTTAAAAACCTAAGACTTGAGTTTTTTCTACTAGTAAAGGAACCTCTTCTTGAGCAAGACTAATCCGTGTAAGAATAGTTGCACCCTTAGCTTGGAAAGAGAACTCATTGATGGGAGTCTCAGTTACCTCTTGAGATTCTTGCTTGGGTAGATCTACATGCCTTAGAATATCTATGCATGACTGACATGTCAACTCCGAATGGTTATGATAGTGTATTCTACACCAATTAGGAAGCAGTAGATTACTCAAATCAGTTTATATTCCTAAAACCAACCTATCTTGTTGCAATTTCCTTATTAGAACTTGTTGGTTGATGTGAACTATTGAATCAGTGTGGTCTAAGGATAGTGTATCCTCAGAACCAACTACAGAGAAAGTAAGGACTTCCTCTTGCTTGCAAACACCCATCTCAGTCTCAAAGAATGCTACTTCATTTGGAGTATCATACTCTATAATCATGTGTTTGAGCCTAGGTTCACTTTCAATTCTTATCTGAGTGGCAACCCCTTTCCATGGTAACCACATGTGCGAGAAGTCCAAGGATAGATATCCACCTATGCTTTTCATTAGCTCTCGACTTAAAAGCATCCCATATGTTTCTGGGATGTCAGTAACTTGAATATCTATATAGGTCTGGATCCTTGGGTCTGATCCAACCTGCACATGCATGTTGTTCAACTCACCTACAACATTAACTTCAGTTTTATCCAATTGAATCACCTTTTTATTGGTTGGAATAGGACTCAATCCTAACTTTTTACAAATTGAAAAAGGCATGACATTCCCTGATTCTCTAGAATCTAATAAGCAATTATGTAGATTCTTTTCGAAGATCCTCAAACTTAACAAGAAAGGTGGGGTACTGGTCTTACCTTTATACATAGCAGCATTTGTCTCCTTTGTGGGAGTCACCTTACCTTTCCCTTTCAAGTGATCTGTTTCTTCCAAAGCTTTTAATACCACCTCCCTTTGAGCTGGGCACCACTTCATGATATCAAAGAAGGATAGTGATGTCTTCTACCTTTGCAATTCTGCAACAAAATCAATCTCTGAATCATTCCTAAATTGATATTTAGGAAAAGAAGGTTGATTACCTCTATTCTGAGTATCAGAAGGTCTCTTTGGTGGGGGTGGATTGTTATCTGCATTCTAATTTGGTGGAACCATGTTGTTAGGGGGTGCAGATGTAGTAAATGGCCCTTTATTCTAGTTCCTCATAAAATGACTACCCTTAGATTGGAAGGCTTGAGTATCATAGACATCTTCTTCTAGCTCATTATCCCCTTGCATAGGGAATTGATACTTTTCTTCAATAGTTTCAAAAGTCATGGCCGTGTTGGCCGGCCCATTGCCTTGATTAGAATTTCTTGCTTGAGGATGGGCATCAGCCTGTGCAATCTTCACCATCTTCTCCATTTCCAAGCAATTGACCTTAGAATGAGCTACTGTATCATGCAACCTACACCAATTTGTCATAAAATTTAAATCAGCAACATTAGCAGTATTTGATCTCTCTTCACCTACTTGATTATTATGGGGAACTCCTCCATTGTTAGGCCCAGTGTTCCACTTCCTATTGTTGTTGTTGTTATTATTCAATCTCTGATTGTATCCTTTGTTTTGATTTTGATAATTCTGGTTTGAGGAATTTTGATTCTGGAAGTTCCTATTGGTGTTTTGATTAGAGTAATTTCCCTGATAGTTGTAACCTCCCTGATTGTTATAATTCTGGTTTTGATTATTGGGAGGATTTTGTCTGAGCTGTTCCATGTCATTTGACATTTGAGAGAGAGTCTTTTTTAGAGTCTCTACTTCACTTGTAAGTTGAACAGTTTGATCATTCTGCACACTTTGAACTATGGTTGGGGAATGGACATGGGTTGGTCCTCCCCCTTGTTGTGATTGATTTTGAGGTTGCTATTGTGGAGATTGATGTGAGGAATCATGCATGCTATTGCCAAAGAAGGGCACAATTGGTGGAGCTTGCAACTCAGATACAGGTCCATAATGGGAATAAGATGTCCCTGGGACAGTGTTGTATAACGGTGGATTAGGCATCTGATAATTTATTGGAGAAAAAGATACACCCAACCCTTCAGGTTGTAGGTTTGTCTGTTGTTGCAATTTGATAGCCAAATGATAAATCTTAGATAGTGAGTCAATCTCATCAAGTTGATAAGTTATTTGTAAGAACAGACCAATCAAAGGATCCACAGCTCTCAGATATGCCTGTATGGCCATGGCTTCCGGCACTAGGTAAGGCTCTTGTAGCCTATGATACATTCTATGGAACCTAGTGTTAAACAAGGGCAACGGTTCATGATGCTCCTTTCTAATAGTGGCAAATTGGTGATATAGTATTGTAGGGTCTACATAAACCCTGAACGGATTAATGAAAGCATTCTCTAAATCATTCCAACCCAGAATGGATCCTTGGGGTAGATATAGATACCAATTATATGCCATATCTCCTAAATAGTAAGGAAATAGTCTACATACCACATCTTGATGAGCAACTTGAGCTTGCATGCAGGCATCTTTGAATGCTTGTATATGTTCCTCTGCATTTCTTGATTTTCCATGCATGTATTTTGGATAGAACTTCTCTGGGTTCTTTGGTAAATCATGGAATTCACCTAGAATAGTCCCTAACGGGGAGGGATTACCCACAAAATAAGACATTGGTGGGATTGGTTGGGCAGGTGGTGGTGATAAAGGCCGAATTAGTGGTGACAAAGGCCTACTTCGTGGTGGTGTGGATGGAATTGGTGGAAATTCTGGTGGAGAAAGTGGTGGTGGTAATCTAGATATTTCTACCCTACGAGCATGAGGTCTTGATCTAACCAGGGTTTGAAGTTCTTTGAATAGTTTATGATTAGTAGAGGATCTCAGAACCCTCTCATATCCCTTTGGCGAAATAGAACTTCTGCGAGCCAGCTTTTCCTTTCTGGCCCTACTTCTAGCGCCAACTTCCGTTGATCGTTAAAATGACACAAACAACATTAAAATAGAATATTTCTACTCTATCTCTCCTGAAAGAGAAAGACAACCTATAGTGGCCTAACTCCCAAGGTCCTAGTAGTTGATTCTCAACTGTCTAATGTCACTCAATTGGTTCATGCAACTGTAATATTCAAGGGGCTTGTGCTAGTAACAAAGGATTCAAGCTATGACTCTCTTTATCAAAATAGTTCCTATAAATCAATGGGTTTTAAATAAAAGAAAAAGATAGATCCAAGGGGTAAATCAGCAAGTATGAATTAAATTTATCTAATATCCAGACATATACCTCTAACAATGAATGTTTTCTCAACTGATCACAAACTATAGCATGACACAACCCATAGTATAACTGTACCATCGTATACATCTTAGGTGCTTAATTTAATTCCACTATTCGCATATCACAAGTATTTCCAAGATTTCAAAACAACACACATTCATTCATCATCAAAACTATAGATCAACAGACTTTAATAACTTTAATTCAATGATAATTTAACAAGATAATCTTTAAACCGGGTTTCTTCTAATGACTTTCATCACATAAGAAACTATCATGCTTCAGCACAATCACTGGCATTCAAGTGGATTATAACTCATTAACCTTATCAAACAACACAATTCAATGCAAACTCCATATTTCGTAAACCTGCAATTCTATTAATTGTAAACAAGATCTGGTACAATGTATCTCTACAAAAAGCTCTATAAAATTCTATCTCCTAGCACTAGGTAACCCAATTCAATTCTCAATTAGCGAACCCTTACAATGTGATACCCATTTGGTATTTATAGATATACAAAAGAAGTTCGAACTTCACTTCTATCTTAGGCTTTCCAACTTTTTAGGAACAATCAACTTTCTTGTAAACTCAGATCAACTTTGATCTTGAGTTCTTACATTATGCATTCAGTTTGATCTAACAATAGAAGATAGAAATAGAAAAAAAAAAGTCAAAAGATAGAAATAGAAGAAAAAGAAGTCATGCACCCTCAAGATTGTCAGTGCTGCATGCATGCAACATGCAAGGAAGAAGATCATCATGCATCATGCAAGGAAGAAGAACATCATGCATGCAGTATTTTATGCATGTGAAGCTGGATCTGCTATGAACTCATCATAACTGGTGAAGACTTGTTGTAGCATATCCATATCTGGCCCATCAATCCAGTCATCTTCAAATTTGATGTGATCCAACTCAACTGCAGCAAACTCTTTCATACTTTTTACCTTGATCAACTCTCTCCCTGCAGCTTTTATTTCTTCTTTGAATTCTACAAGCCGATCTATCAATAAGTCTCCTCCATCATCTTTCTCCTGCATGAGTCCTTGGAATCTTTCATTCCATTTCTCTCTAACTTGACTCAATGGCATGCCATCTTTGGTCATTACATTCACATCTACAATTATGGCCATAACCGCTTCCAACTCTTCTAACTGTTCAGTTAAATTATTAACTACATCCTGAATCTCATCCTTATGCTTGCTCAAAAAGCTGGTCCTAAACTTAAGGATGCGAGAAGTCTTTTCTACAAAATATTTGTTATCCTCTTCGAGTATAGATTCTTCTAAAAGAGTAGTTAGAGGCAATGCATTTATCTTCTCTAACTTTTCACTATACTCTTTGTACTCTTCTTCTAACTTCTTGGATACCTCAATATATTGATGCATCTCTTTTATTACTCCCTCTACCTCCTTATAGGTTTCAAACCCTTTTTTCTAAAACCTCACCTACCTCCCAATTCACTTTGTCTATCCATTTGTCAACCATCTCCGCCTTACCTCTAACTTGCACCAAATCATCAACCTCCTTTTTGCTTAGCAAAACATGATTCTTAATTGCTGCAACCTGTTGTGACCTTAGAGAGGAGACACTCTTCAAGAATGAATGTAACTGATCCAATTGAGCCTTAAGCTCATCTTTCTTTTGTTTGTCCTTGATCATCCTTGATTTTGTCATTGAAGCCACCACATCAATCAGATTCATTTGTTGATTTCTAGTGGGTCTTCCCAATTTAACCATACTCAATTGATAGTCTGTAAGCTGCATATCCCCTACTTCCTTTTCAATCATAGGCACAACACATTCGACGACTATCTCCCTTTTATCTGTGAGTCTGGTAGAATGAAAAACTTTAGCCCTCTTCTTAGGCCTTTCTTGTTGAATCTCCTTCATCATGTCCTCCCAAATAAGAGGTTGAGGAGGTGTTCTAGCTCTCTTCTGCAAATCTAATTTCAACAATGTAGGAGCCCTAGGAGGATTCTTCATCATGGAAGAGGAAGCGACAACTGTAGAGGATGGCTGATAATTTACCTCAAGTTGAGAATCAACTTTAATTTTTTCTTGTTGCTCCTATAGCACATGCATCTTCACCAACTTCTCGACCTCTTCTCTATCTCTTTATTCCATCTGATCCTTCTCTAACTTTTCTTTCTCTAAGGCCTCTCTTTCTAACCGTTCTGCCTCTAAAGCTTTAAGTTTTGTAGCTTCAGCCTATTCTTCTTTTTGCTTCCTAACTAGCTCTTCGGCCTCCTTTTCTTTTCTTATCCTTTTAGTTTCTTCCTTTTCTATCCTTTCCATTTCCAAGGCTATGAGTTTCTCTGCCTTTTCCCTTTCTTCCTCAGCTTGTTGTTTCTTTACTAGCTCTTCAACCTCTTTTTCTTTCCTTAGAGCTTCAGCTTCTTGTTCTTTCTATCGAGCCTCCTCTGCAAGCTTCAATCTATCAACCAGGGATTCCTCTTCCCTTCAGTTTCTTGCTTTCTCCTCCTCGAGATCATGGATCTTCTCTATCAGTTCCAGCTTGTCATTTTCTACCTTGACCTTGATCTCATGCTCTCGTAGCCTCATTTGCTCCTCCATTGTATCAGTTGCTGTCTTTGTTTCAACCTCTTTTAGCTTTGATTGCTGCTGTTGAAGTAAAGCATCAGCTTGTAGCTTTGCCTCCATTTCCTTTTGTTTCTCTGCAGCAACCCTTGCATTAGATTCTCTGGTAGCATCTTCAAATTGTTTCCATTGTTCTTCCTGTGTAAGAACCTGCTCAATAGTATGATCTAGAGGCACATTTTCTTGCAAGTCCTTCTCTGACACAGTTTCATCCGAGTCTGTCTCAATTTCTACCAGTTCTTCCTCCACTTCTTTCCCTTTAGTAGCTTCAGCCATGGCATAAAGTACTCCTTGAACTTCTTTACTTTTCTTTCTTGTGAGTGGGGCTTGTGTAGATGACTCACCCAATGCGGGTGTAGAAACAACATATTCAATTGGAACATCTCCCTCGGGTGTCTCTTCTTCTTCATCGACTACCTCCAACTTTGTTTCTTCAACATCAGGAGGAAAGAATTCTAATGGTTCCTTAGAAGGTGCCTTTCTTTTAATCCTCTTACACCCTTTACCTTTCTTGAGGATTGGTCCCTGAGGATCTTGAGTTCTCATCATCAACCATTGCACACTTCTATCCAAGACTTTCCTTCCCAGTTTCTTAATATCAATCGTTTCTTCCTCATTCCAGTCTATTGGATCTAAGTTTTTGGTGCCAATCTTCAAAGCCTCATATGAGGGATCTAATACAATTCCATCATCCAACAAAGTGTCAAGAATATTATCTTTAATACCCAGCTCTACCATAAGTGAGATCGGTAATCTCTCATAATTCTTCTTCTTTGAGTCATATTCCTCCTACCTATCACACCAAAAATCCTCTAACAAATTAAAATGTCTAGTAAACACTGAAGGTAATAAAGCATACATCTTCTTCTTTGGAACAAAAATACTTATGAGTTGTATACAATCCCAATTTCAATTGTATCAACTCATTACAAACCACCTTTGCTGCCTTCAAGTGTTGACAGCCATATTCCCCCAACTTCATGGGAAATTTATGGCATCCTGTCTTGTGCTTCATCCCAAATCTAGCATTAACTCCAATGGCTTGATATACAAATTCCATAAGCACTATTCTATTGCTTCAAAATCTTGGAAGTAAATGGGGATGACCCTCAGAACCAAACAATCTGAAATATGTAAATTTGGGGTATTGGATGTACCAACTTCCCCATTCAAAAATGAATGCCATAGCTTCTTGGCTTAACCTTTATCCTGCATCTCCACTCAACTGGTTGATAACCACATATAAAAATGCATCATGGACTCTTCTAAAGTGAGTCTCAGCAACCTAAAGAGATAATAGATCATAGTGTTCCCATACCTTCCTTTTTCCATCCAAGACTCCCATGATACCTACTTTGTTTAATCCTGGGAAAACCCCATTCTTGCTACAGCATAGACCACATATGAAGTCATGAAGAAAGATTTGATCTGTCTAACCCTTGTGAGCTAATCATGTATAGCATCAGAAACAATCATTGACCAATCAAATTGATAATCACCCTGAAATATCACTTGAATAAAATGGAACATCCATTCCTTCAAATGGAAGGCATCCCTCTTCCCAAACACTCTGGACAACATCAATATCAAATCAGATATCTCCTTTTTGAAGTTTGCCCTCTTTGGCTGGTCTGCCAGTTTGCTTAAAGACTTCTTCTCGGTGCTTAACCATATTTTGTTTAAATGAGACTTATTGGAGTCTTTGTGCTTATTGTATTTCTCCAATGCCTCAGCCTCAGTTAGCTGCACCAAATTCTTGGGATCAGGAACATTAAATATGCTTTGGAACATCTGCGGAGTAAGATCTATAATCACATTATTCTATGAATCCATGCATAATCTTGTAGCTAGATTATAAGTACTGGCCACTGTACATATCAACTCCGGACACTGAACTAACAAAGGAAACACAATGATATGTGCAAGACCAGTGTCAACAATCCTTTGAGTTCTCCCTATCAAGTTTTCCCTTTCTACAAAGGTCTCTTCATGTAATTCTTCAAAGCTATACTGGCCCAAATTAGTATCTGTGATATCTGACCAGTCTGATTCCACCTTGCTTGCCTTCACCACCGGATTCCTAAGATCATAACTTAATGTATAAGGTAGCTATTATGGTTTCACTTTCTTGATTTTCGGTGTTATCTTTGATGTTCCAACCGGTTGATTCCTTTGAGCAGCCTCTCCTGACATTCCTGACATCTCTCAAATCTCTTGCAAGCAAACCTCTAATTAGACCTTCAAATAAACCATCATAAAACATGTTTTAAAAACATACCTTTTACATATACATCAGAGTCAAAACCAGACAGAAGCTCAAAACAAGCGCTTTTACAAAACTGGAGGACTCGGAGCAAAAACCAATATAGGAACTTCACCTAATAACAAACGGGCTCGGAGTCGGAGTCGGGGAGATTATCGGAACCGGGGTCGGAACAAAAATCGGATTTAGTTTTCTTTGAATTTTACTTTTCATATTTCATTTTCATTCCGCCTCCACCTCTGATTTGGTCATTGTTATTTCAACAAAAGACTTCCCACTATACGCGGAGCCGGACACAGGATGAAAACAGAATTGATAACCTTCGCAAACAAAATTCTTAAGTTCAGGACCAATTCCGATCCCGCCTCCGCCAATTATCACATACTTCAAGAAAACCTTTTAGAACTCGGAATCGAAAACGAGATAGAAATGGAATTGATAACTTTGGTACAAACAAAACTCTTATGTCCATACCCATTCCAATCCCGCCTCCGCCTATGCTAATCATGACATCATCAAATTTATTCATTTTCATCATAACTTCATGATTAAACCTAGGTCACCATAAAATGGCAAAGGAACTTAAAAACTCTACCCTCATATGACCGTGGGGAACAATTGTATTTTAGGGGCGTTTATTTAAATCTTATTTAAAGTAATTGTAGAGATTGATGAAACCCTAATCTAACAAAATTAATAAAACCAGGGCACGGGTTTAAAACCTTGCCATTCTCCCAAATGACGAAACCCTAATTTAAAAAATAAATCTAATCTACCCTAACTCACTGTAAAATCCCTAATCTACTTCACTGTAAATTCTCTATCTAACTCACGCCATAATAAAAACCTTTAATCTAATCTAATCTATTGCAAATCGAAAATGACACGACGCGATCATGATTAAGACATGAAAGCAACAATGCCCTAAAATAAAAAAAATGACATGATAAAACAAGACAACAAAGATTTAAAGCAAAACAAACAACCCAAAACAAGAACCTGCTCATTCAATCACATCAACGATCATAAAATTGCTTTAAAACACAATGATTGAACACGTGAGCAGATACAAAGCAAAACACAAGAAGGAAATAAACAATGAACAACAAAGATAAAAGACCTACCTCAAAAGCAAACAAAGTCATGCTAAATTTCTGAATCGATTCACAACCAATATCCCTTCTCTATCTCAATCAATTTGCTCAAACGAACTCTGCTATTGCTCTTCGCACTCTCAGACTTGTGATAATAACAGTAATGATCGGCTTTAACCCTTAATAAAGAAAAATATGTGAATTTCTACCTACATTGGCAACCACCATTAATGCATTAAAACGCAATAAAGGTGGAGTCAGAACTGTAAGAGAATGAACACTAGTCTACAGTGCAACTTCAGTCAAAAAGTCAACGACAAAAATTGGCAGAGACGGAACTAAAATGGAAACAGGATCTTAAACTCATAAAATTTCCAAACCTTATTCCCATTCCAACTCCACGTCCGACAACTAAAAACAAAACAAAAACAAAAACAAAAAGTTAAGTAAAAGACCAACCTAATAAAATAAAACACAAAAACCGAGACAAAACAAACACTAAAAGGGAGCGGAGGCGAGATCGAAATTGAATTTGATTTTGCAAATTTATATAACAACCATCCCAATTCCCACTCTGGCTCTGCTTCCATCGAAGACCAAAAACAAGGGCAAAGAAAAGACCATCGGGATAGAACTAGAAACAAGCCTCAAAGAACCTTCAGAACTCAATTCAACTCCGGTTCCGATTCCGACAGAGAAAACAAAGAAAAACAAAGTATTGGCAAAAGTAGACTCCAGACTTTGTTTCAAAAACAACTAAGTACAAAAAAAACACAAAGGGGGACCCATTTTGACCAAGGCAAAAGATGGGGTGGTTATGCAAGGCATAACACCTTCCACTGACAACCATCTCCCTTCCCAAGATAACATTTTGACTCGAATACTTTGAATAATTTTCTACCAATAAGAAACCTTATTTTGACTTGAAACAAATGGTGTACCAAGATATTTACATGGCAACTAAGCTTGTTGAAAACCAAATAAACTCACAATTTGTTTCTCTATGGCAGAATTTGTATTGAACAAATAAATTTTTGACTTTCCTTCATTTAATTTTTGGCCTGAAGCTCTAGTATATTTATCCAATAATGACTTTATGTGTAAAGCTTCAAAGATTACAGCTTTACCAAAGAGAAAAGTATCATTAGCAAAAAGATAATGAGTCACTAATATATTAGTATTTGGAATAGAGACACCCTAGATGGTACCTTGCTCATGAGATTTATGAAAATACCTGTTGAGAGCTTATGCTAAAATGATAAATAAAAATGGGGACAATGGATCCCCTTGGGTAGATCCGAAAAACCCAACTGGTGAACCATTTAATAACACCGAGAACCTGGCACCTGATAAACATGCCATTACCCACTTACACTAGTTAGGTGGAAAACCAAACTTCATTAACACATGATACAAAAATGACCAATCTACCCTATCATAAGCTTTCTACATATCGATTTTAATAATCATGGAGGACATTTTATTTCCAACAATGGAGTACAAATTTTCATGAGCAACAATTGCCCTTTCTGATGTTTCTCTACTGGGACCGAAACCCCCTGTTCCTCAGATATAATTGCAAACACAAGGGGATGTAACCAAAGATAAATGGCCTTTATAAAAAAATTATATATTATATTGTAAAGTGAAATAGGTCAAAATCAGAGAAAGTATTTGGGGATTGAATTTTGGGAATGATAGCAATATTGGTGTCATTGAATTTTTTTAGCATACCTCTTGACTATCTTGATTCCTCCAGTGAATTTATTATGTTAACTCCAATGAACTCCCAGCTTTTTTGATATAAAATGGAAATGAAACCATCAGGCCCTAGGGCTTTATCAGGAGGCATGGAGAAAACCACCTCTTTTACTTCTTTGAGAGAAAAAGGAGCGAGCAACCTACTATTATCTTCATGGAAAACCAAAATTGGGATATCATGAAGAAGCTCTTCTCTTTCCCTTACTAAACTAGCATTATAATTCGTATTTGCTGTTAATAATGCATAGAAAAATTTGACTGCTTCATTCTGAATCTCTTCCTCTTTAGTAAGCAAAACTCCTGACACACTATCTTGAATTGTGAAAATAGAATTTTTTAATTTTTTAAATTGAGCTAATATGTGAATTTATTTATTTTCCTATCACCATCTTTTAGCCATAATTCTCTCGATTTATGCCTCCAGTATATCTCCTCTCTCAATAACAAATCTTTTCATTCCTCTTGCAATTTACTCTATTCTTCAAATAATACACTATCAAGCCCATTAGCAATGATGTTTTCATTTAAATATGCTAACATTTTATACACCAAGTCTTTATGTACAAAAACATTCTTGAAAATAAGCTTATTCCAAATTATAAATGGTTGCTTAACATGTTCCAATTTCTTGCTCAACAGAAACATTCTAGAACCATAAAAGAAGGGTGCACTCACCCACTATTGCTTTATGAAACAAATAAGCTCGGGATGTCTAAAACACATTGCCTCAAACTTGAAAGAGGATTGAAACTTCAATTTTACTTTTTTTTCTATCAAATCAAGTGAAATAGAAAAATGATCAGAGGCAAAAAAAGGTAGTATTTCAGCCATGACTATTTCTCCTCTAATTACTACTAAAAAAAGAAAAGAGTTTGGGTCTACTGATGCTATTTTTGTTAGGGGTAAAGTGTTGGTTGTGGGTGGTGCTGGTGAGAAGGATACTGCTAAAGGTAAGGTTTTGATTGATGAGGTAATAGTTGGTGGGCCAGGGGTCAGAACCATAACTAGAATGAAAACTCAGGTTGGGGACTTTGGCATGGAGGTGGTTGATACTATGCATGAGGTGCAAAATTTGGCTGATACTGACATGGAAGCTGTTGAGACCTTGAAGAATATGTAGTGTGTTTGGTTGGCTTCCTTTTGGCTATTTTTTGGCTGATGGTTTTATTTTGGTGGGTTGATTGTTGTTTTTTGTTGTTATCTTTTCTTTTCAGCTGCTCTCTTTTGTAAAGGGTTTCGGGCTCCTTCAAAACCTATTTTTTACCTTTAATCAAAACAAAAGGCTGTATTTCAAATGTCAGTTCAAAATCATTTAAAACCCAATTCAGAGAAGTTAAGAACCTATCTAACCTTTCCATAATTTTGAGGAAAATTCTCCTCCTATTTCTCCAAGTAAATCCCCCATTTTGTGGAATTACATCCACCAAAGCATTATCTTGAATAAGAGTAGAAAAATCCTCCATTTCTCTTTTTGGAGGGCATATGTCACCTTTTTTATCTAATAAAATTTTAATTGCATTAAAATCTCTTGCAAGACAAAATTTTTCTTGCCCCAACCCATCTAATTTTAGTTTTAGAGTTTCCCAAAAAAAATTCTTACCTACTGTACAATTAGGCCCATAAACATTTAGCAACCAAAAAGATAAATCAAAATGATTTATCTTCATTAATGACCAGTTATGGTCAAAAGAAACATTACTAATGCTAACTATTTTAGCATTCCAAAAATTAATTAATCCCCCTGAAGCACCCTGAGATGGTGAATGAGAAGATTCCCATTTGTGCCACTTCTTATTTATTGCTTGAAAAGTCTCATCAGAAGTTTTAGTCTCTTGAAGAACAACTATATCTACCCCACAAGAATCCAATTGATGCTTGACTTGGGCTCGTTTTTCAGAGGCATTAATGCCTTTGACATTCTATGATATTATCCTCATTATGACTTGGGAGAGCAACAAGCTCTCCTAGGCCTTGTTTGTTTCATGCCTAAGCCCATATTAACATCTAATGTCGACTATATGTTTGTTGATATTTCCTCTTGTAATTTGGTAGCTAAAGACTTTCTACCCCTTTTGGAAAGTCATTTTTTACTTAGAGATGGAGATAACAAGGAATGAGAAATTGATAACAAACTCAAGTCATTTCAAATCTCCTCTTCCCCAAAAACCTTAGAAGTAATATCATCAATTATTTGATCTCCTACTGTTACTAAAGCCTGATCAACGAATTTGTCAGTCTCCACCTCAGAAGGAAAATCAAAGGAATGAATATTAGAAAAAACAAAATCAAGGTGAGAATGAAAAATGAAATCCTCATCCACTTGACCATCAAATATATTTAACCTTTCTTCACATTGATTTGACAAGCCAAGTGTTAGCATTGAAAAACATTGATTCAATTATTGAAAACTGAAAAAATTGATCTGAGGAACCACGAGCTTGAGAGAATGAAGAAAAATATTCATGGGAGACAAAAAAATTCTCCCAACCAGGAACAAAGCAAACAATAATAGGCTTGAAGTGAGAACCAAAAAGCTTGCATACCGCCCCTACATTACTAAACCCAGCTAATAGAATTTTTTCCTTGTAAATGAGGCAATCTATCATGGAAACGACCTACCTCATCAAAAAAAACTGCTTGATCACCCTCAACTTCTCCCAATAAGGGATGATTATAACAAAGACCCCCATCTAATTTCAACTCTAATTTTTTTGAAAACCCTACACTGTAAGGATCTTGAGTATTAAAATGTGATCTTAGATCAGTGATAAATTGGCACAACTTAAAACATACATCAAACACCTTAGAAAAGAAATAAAAATCAATCATTGGCAACCAATTCTTGGTAGGAGTAGAAAAAGCCACAATCAATTTATCATTCAAAAGATTTATAGAAATTTTGGATGAATTCCTATTGACATCCATGTTCAAATCATCGAAATCCACAAATTTTTTTAAAGGATGAATAGGAAAATGATAGAGAAAACAAAATTTCTTTGGATCCTATTGGGTCTCAAAAATACAGGTTTGAACCACGAGAGGTTGCCAAGCTCTCACAATAATTTTGGTCAATGTACAAGGCCAATTGATGCAATTGTACCTTCTGATCTTTAGGCTCTGCAAAACCTAGGTGGGTGCACCTATGTGTGTGTTGCAGATTTAAAATGTATTTCTTGTGAAACAATCTACCCACAATGGCAAAGGGAAGTGGACAGATAAAATCACTACAACTACTCCTACTCCTACTACACAAATGAAAGTTTTTTGAATAAATTGTTTGATATGAATTTGTATCTCTGGGTTGTGGCAGATCACACCCTTCTATCCACATGGGCAATGGAGTCAAAAATAGAAAACGATACGTGTTTTCCTTCTCTGGTTTAATTCTAGTTGTTAGGCACTCTGAAAATGAAATTCCAATTACTGGCATACAACTTCATTTATTTATGTCTTACATAAATAGTGCTAGAAATTTTCTTAACCTGGTTCTTCTTTAACCACCCAAAAGAAATCCTAAAATTATAGTGACTTACTTGAAGGGATTTAATTCTGACTTACAGACACCAACAAATAAAAATCACACAAAATGGGAATTCATTATGATAAATCAAAGATTATACTTGATATGCTGATTGAAAAAATTAAAGGATCTCAAGTTGGAGAGAACCAGATAAAAGAATGTAGATTATTGCAACACAACAACTAAAACAGGAAGGTTTTCACCAGTTAAAAATATTAATCTCCATTGCTTTGTTTCAAGAAACATCTGTACATTATTTGCATTCCCAGTCATAAAAAATCTGACTCCTACTCTAACCAAACCTTTGTGACTAGTTTTTTGCAAATATTTATACATCACAACTCAAGGGGCGTGACCCTTGAATTAACCGGTTAAAATCGTTTGCATTCTTTGGCGTTAACAAAATATTAATTGCATTGCCTTATGGGAAAATTAATATTTTCAACTATAGTTCTGTATCTAATTTTAACTTTAATAATCTTCCTATCTTTATGTTTCACTTAACATCTTGTTGCGAGGTCTTTATTTATGCTTACCGCTCTACCACAGTCAACTTGTTGACCGGTCGTGGTATCGCGGTGCGACTGTCATGGTCTTCCTTTCATCCACTACTCTACCACGTCCCTTGTTTCTATCACTGGTGGTATGGCAGTTCTAACATTCGTTGTTACCCCTGGCTGTCTACCGCTTTACCACAATCATCATTCTACCTGCTAGCGGTACTACGGTAACAATTTTTGTTACCTTTACTGCTTCCACAGCCTCTAACTTATCTATCACTCAACTGTCGCAGTTTGCAATCTAACCTCATCTAGTATCGTGATAGCCGCTTCATTAACCGCCACCATCACTTAACTGCTTGCCCCTATCCACCGCCTTACCGTAGTCTCTTTATCTTCTCCCAACGGTCTTGTAGTGCTTTGACTTTGACTGTCCCGACCCGTTCCTTTCTACCGCTTTACTGCGGTCATTTTCTTTTCTATTTTCGTTGTTAACTCACCACCTATCTTTTTCCACCGCACCACCACGGGTTCTATTCCGACCAACCACGGTATGGCGGTAGCCGCCTCATTTCCTGCTAATGGTTCACCATGCTACCATGGTCTCTGACTTGACCATCAGCGGTACTGTGGTGGGTTGTCTGTCTGCTACCTCCGTTGCTAACTCACCACTCGCTGCAGTCACCGCAGTCTATGGTTTGACCGCGTGCGGTGTAGCGGTGGTTGGTTGATGATCTCTAGGTTGAATCTTAACTGCTCACCATGATACTGCGAGCCACCCTGAAAGGGGTTGTGGTATAGAGGAAAATCGGTATCAGCCAAGAAGGATTGGTAATAAGATAGTGGTGAAAGATTTTTTAGCTTTATGGATGGGAAATAAATGAATTATTTTATGAAAAGGTAGGTAAATGTGAGGTTTAAATGAGAAAAACGCTTAGGATTTTATTGAAAATTTTGGTTCTAACAGTGGCTCCTGTTGGGGATGAGTGATTTTGCAAATCACTGCAAGAATCCAAAATATATTTGGTAGAGAAGACCAAGTAAATGATATGCAAAATGAAGGTAATGGCAGCTGGAGGGAATAACAAGGGCAAAGATGGAAAAATGGAGCAAAATGGAGAAATGAAAAATCCTAAATTGATGTGTATGGAAGAGAAATTTTTAAAGAGGCATTGCTAAGAATTGTCCATGCATTGGCAATCCTTAATCATCTGTACTTGCCATGGTTCAAAAATTAAACCATAAAGGATGGCCCCAGGCCACCCCAAAGAAAAAACTACACTTTCCTCTATCATAGATCTTATTTTATTTTGAGCTCATCAAGCTTCTCTTAAAACTGTCCATTCCACCTGCCCTACAACATGCACTACCATTGAAAACCTTCAGGAAATCATTGAATTCAACCCAATTCATATTCATATTACCATTCTTCCATTCATCATTCTTATTATCATATGAAAAATATTTGTCATCTTCAGCATACAAAGTGTATTTACATTCAACAAAACATTCATAGGCATGCTCATTGTCACATGTTGTTGAATATGCCTACAACTGCACTGGGACCTGAAAATCTGAATGCTTTTCTTGGAAATCAAAAAATTCTATCTCATCAATATTTTCTGAAACAATCAAATCACCTTCCATTTCTTTCCTATCACAGTTGGCATTGACACACACATTTGATCCATACAGTCTTCCTCACACATACTTGAATCAACAAATGATGGATACTCATCATCAATAACATGCAAACCAGTATCTTTTTCTTGCAGGAAAAAATCATTCAAGTCACATACCTCTTCTTGGACACAAATGGATTCTTGATCAGCTTCAAAGAATTCCTCATCACTATGAGAGATGCACATGGGGTTATATGAATTGTTGCTTTCACTATCAAAACAAATATACGCTAGAGAAAAAAATCTGGAATTATCTTTATGTGCATAGTTCTGGTATTCAAGAGTCAGTAAATCTGAAACTTGCTCACTGCTAAGTGAACAGGTCTCTACTTCCATATCTTCAACCATGTCTTCAACCTCTTCTTTATCTTCCTAATAACTGCAACAATCATCCTGTTGAAGATCAACATCCACTATTTCATCTTCACAATTTGACTCACAATTTGTTATGCAAGAGAAACTCTCCACATCTTCATTGTCGGACAACATATCATTTTCTATTGCAGCTTCTGAAGCACTGTTGGTGGTATCCACATACCTCGTCCCAAGTATGGAATCAATAAGTTTATTCACTGCATCCAAGGCACACTGTTTTGATGATTCTGGCCAATAAACTAATTTAGGCTCTAATGCTCTTAGAAGTTGTGCAACAAATCTAGGTCTTGTGGGCCTAAAATGAGGAGGTAATTGCATACAAATGTCTATCATCCTATTGTACAAAGAGTTGACATCTTCTCCCTTATATCTCCTTATGTCAAAAAAGGCATCCACAAGATTTTTGCCTCTCTCTTCAATTTGAATATACTCATAAAAAGTACTTTGTTGTGAATAGAATACATTACCTTTGTTTCTAGAGTTCTCAGTTTCATCATGGGGCACTTGTGGTGTCCAAGATGACATTTGTGTCTTCATTCTTACTGCATGATGACCCATTTAGTGATGTATCTGGAACACTTTTGACTCCCAATTGCAGCAATTGTTGGTTCACTTGTAGCATTTGTCAGTCTAGTTGTAACCTTTGTTGTCTCAATTCCTTCAACTCTCTTATTGACTATTGTCCTCTTTTTGCTTCTGCCATCTTGACAAAATGTTACTGCTCCACAACATCCATTCATTATTTATCAAATTAAAACAAAGTCACCACCTACTTTTCCAAAAGTAGGAAAATGAAATAGATTAGATATTGCTTTGGTTTGCCCCAGTGGAATCTCTAAAAAAAATGTGAAACCTTGCTGACTCTATAAATGGAAAGGCTAAAAAATTATTCTTGAGTAATCCCCAGCAGAGTCGCCAAACTGTTGGGTCTCAAAAATGCAGGTTTGAACCATGAGAGGTTGCCAAGCTCTCACAACGCTTTTGGTCAATGTACAAGGACAATTGGTGCAACTGTACCTTCTTCTCTTCAGGCTCTACAAAACCTAGGTGGGTGCACCTATGTGTGTGTTTCAGATTTAAGATGTATTTCCTGTGAAACAATCTACCCACAATGGCAAAGGGAAGTGGATAGATAAAATCACTACAACTACTCCTACTCCTACAACACAAATAATTTTTTTTTGAATAAATTGTTTGATATGAATTTGTATCTCTGGGTTGTGGTAGATCAGTGTCTTCTATCTACATGGGCAATGGAGTCAAAAACAAAAAAATGATACGTTTTTTCCTTCTCTGGTTTAATTCTAGTTGTTAGGCACTCTCAAAATTAAATTCCAATTATTGGCATACAACTTCACTTATTTATTTCTTACATAAATAGTGCTAGAAATTTTCTTAACCTAGTTCTTCTTTAGCCACCCAAAAGAAATCCTTAAATTATAGTGACTTACTTGAAGGGATTTAATTCTGACTTACAGACACCAACAAATAAAAATCACACAAAATGGGAATTCATTATGATAAATCAAAGATTATACTTGATATGCTGATTGAAAAAATTAAAGGATCTCAAGTTGGAGAGAACCAGATAAAGGAATGTAGATTATTGCAACACAACAACTAAAACAGGAAGGTTTTCACTAGTTAAAAACATTAATCTCCATTGCTTTGTTTCAAGAAAGATCTATACATTATTTCCATTCTCAGTTAGAAAAATTTGACTCCTACTCTAATCGAACCTTTGTGACTAGTTTTTTGCAAATATATATACATCACAACTCAAGGGGCGTGACCCTTGAATTAACCGGTTAAAACTGTTTGCATTCTCTGGCAGTAACAAAATATTAATTGCATTGCCTTATGGGAAAATTAATATTTTCAACTATAGTTTTGCATCTAATTTTAACTTTAATGCTCTTCCCGCCTTTATGTTTCACTTAATGTCTTGCTGCAAGGTCTTCATTTATTCTTACCACTCTACCATGGTTAACTTGTTGACCGACTATGGTATTGTGGTGTGACTGTCATGGTCTTCCTTTCATCCACTACTTTACCGCAACCCTTGTTTCTATCACTGGAAGTATGGCAGTTCTAACATTCGTTGTTACCCCTGGCTATCTATCGCTTTACCATAGTCATCGTTCTACCCGTCAGCGATACTATGGTAACAATTGTTGTTACCTTTACTACATCCACCACCATTGACTTATCTATCACCGCACTGCTGTAGTTTGCAATCTAACCTCGTGTGGTATCGCAGTATCCGCTTCATTAACCACCACAATCACCTAATTGCTTGCCCCTGTCCACCGCATTACCACAGTCTCTTTATATACTCCCAGCAATCTTATGGTGCTTCAACTTTGACTACCCCAACCCATTCCTTTCTACCGCTTTACCATGGTCAGTGTCTTTTCTATGTTTGTTGTTAAGTCACCGCCTATCTTCTTCCACTGTGCCACTGCAGGTTCTATTCTGACCGGCCATGGTATGGCGGTAGGCACCTCGTTGACTGCTAACAGTTCACCGTGCCACCACAGTCTCTGACTTGACCACCAGTGGTACCGCAGTGGGTCATCTGTCTGCTACCTCCACTGCTAACTCACCACTCACCATAGTCACCATGGTCTGTGGTTTGACTATGCGCAGTGTAGCAATGGTTGTTTGATGACCGCCAGGTTGAATCTTAGTTGCTCAACATGATACCGTGAGTGACCCTGAAAGGGGCCACGATACAGAGTTAAATTGGTATCAACCAACAAGGATCAGTGATAAGACAGTGGTGAAAGATTTCTTAGCTTTATGGATAGGAAATAAATAAATTATTCTATGAAAAGGTAGGAAAATATGAGGTTTAAATGAGAGAAACCCTTAGGATTTTATTGAAAATTTTGGTTCTAAAAAATCCTCAAAAACCACCTTTTGTTTCCACAAGTTGTGGATTGATTTGATATTGAAAACTATTGAGAGGATCTTACAAACATCAATAAGAACACAAAGCTTGACTCGCAATGATGGATTAGAGAAAAATTGCAAATCTTGATGGAGATAAATGGCTAACTAATTACCTAAGATCTCAATAATGCACAACTCTCTGTACTCCACAGGAAAACCTTGCAACTAAATCCAAAAAGGAATGAACTTGACCCTAGTCAGAATAAGGAAAAAATTTGGAGTCCAAAGGGTTGTAAATAAACCATTACCCTCACAGATCCAAGATTTTTTCCTCTAGACTACATTCCTAGAACCTTTATTAGAGAAAATAACTACAAAGAAACCTTCCCCTTTATCTAAAATGAAAAATTGATTTGATCCTGCCCATGTTTTAAATACCCAATATTTCAAGAAATCAAGATCAAGAGAGAAATTCCAAAACTTACCAATGAGGGCCACGTCCTTAAGATCATTAATCTTCAGCTGAAGCATAGAATGAGGAAGTGTAACATTAACTTGATCACTCCCTAAATTGATATTTTATTTTGGTGTCCACTCCTTTCTATTAAAACCTAGATCCTTATCCTTCCCCTACATATGGGGCTTTGGATGATGTCTCGAAACAACCTCATCAATGCCATTAACATTTAGACCCAAAAAAGCCTTCTTATTGATGACAATATTATTAGGAAAATTAAGAGATCTCAAAGGAGTAGAAGATTTAGGGAAAACAATAGAAATATCGTTCGAAAAAGTGGTCAGACAAGAAAAATCCAAATTTGGAATGAAGGGAGCCCCAGAAGTCATAGAATGGGAAGCAAGAATATCCTTATAGCCACCTTATCAACTAGAAGCCACATGAGCCCATGAGCAAGAAGAACTTGATGAATTTGGAAGGGCTTCCAATACAGGGAAACAAATATCAAAGGGAACTTGCTTCTCCCTAATCAGAGATTTCTTGGCAAGCGATTTATGATGGTAAATCATATTTGAAGGCTTGCTAGCTTGCTAGTCAGGGATCCATGCCCCATTATGGAAAACACAGCAAAGAAAACCCTTATTTCCATTAAATTTGCCAAAAATTTCCTTTTATACCGATGAATAAAATTTTCCATGGAAACCCAAATGTGATCTATTGAATATTGTACCCTTACCATTGGAAAAACCAGTCGTTGGAGCCCTTTGTGCCCCATGAAAACCCCTGCACCTTACAAAACGGGTAGAATAATTTGAAAAATTACCATTAATGACAAAAGGAAAACTCTAACATCTGTAAGCTTTTATTTTAGTATAATATCCAAGGAACACCTTCATTGAACCTTGCATCAAACTTTCCTAAGTTTTCTTGTTCTCTTTTGATATAACATTTTCTTCCAACACTAGTAGAATTTGGCAAATAAATGACTACATGACTAAAAATTTTAGTCACATGACTAAAACTTTTAGTCACATGACTAACACTAGTAGTATTTTGAAAATAAATGACTAATTTGGTCATTTATAAGTGACTAAATAAATGACTAATATCAAAAAAATAAAAATGACTAAATAAATGACTGATATCAGACAAATAAAAATGACTAAATATATGGCTAAATTAATGACTAAAAAAATGACTTACCTCTCTATTCTTTTTTCTTTCGAATTTGATCATAATCCATAGAGCTAATTGACTAAATATATGGCTAAATTAATGACTAAAAAAATGACTTACTCCTCTATTCTTTTTTCTTTCGAATTTGATCATAATCCATAGAGCTAATTAAGCCCTCCTCATGGGACCCCTACCTAAGTGGGCAATTTGACCACCTAGGTTGCTTAGTGCACCAAAAATACCTATTTCATGGAAGGCATTGCCTCTCAGTGCAGTCTTAAGGCCTTCACATATTTTATAAAAAAAATAATAAAAATTTGCATATTTCTTTAGCTTTTATTACTCATTATGTTAATGAATCTTTAATGTTTTTAACTATGATTTGAAGCTAGTTTGATTTTCCTGTTGTGTTAGCATGTCAAATGTATCAAAGAGCAATTGTGGTCAATTTCACTAATAAATTAAATATTATTTAAATAATCCAATTGCAATAAAAATAAAGAAATTGATTCACTTCTATCTTTGCTTGTTGATATACTTGACCATCTTAATAATGCGAAATAGAAATAAAAATTATGATCTCTTTTGGTATGCAATTTTTTTCTCTTTTAGGCTTTATGTTGTTAATTATTTTTTTTAAATAGAATTATTTTATAATCTAATATTATGAAATCAATTGTATGTGGATCATTTTTATAGATGTTATTTTTTATACAAGTTTGAACTTTAGTAATTTTAGGAGCACATCATGCTTATCTTAATTTTCACAACCAATATTAAAATGACAATGTAGATAGATGAATTTTTTTCCCCTAAAAATGAAGATTTATTTTTGCATGCCTTCCATACAATAGTTTTTTTGGTGCATTTTACCAATAGGTATTTTTGGTAGACAAAAACAAAAATAAAAAAAAAAGGTATTTTTGGTGCCTTGGTCGATCGTTCATGTATGCATTTGGAGGGAATCTTAGGCAGTTCATTTTTGGCATAAAACATTTTGATTGCACATTGGAGGGAAGTTTCGAAGTTTAATCAACAATTTTGTATTTCAGCTCCCGCGTGTGTTTGTAGGTTTTCCAATTGCAATTTTGACAAAGGAAATAACCATTGAATGTAAAGAATGGTGGTTTCCATTTTTGTCATTCCAAAGCTTGTTGAGCAGTGTTTTCTGAGTTGCAACACCAGTATCATTCAAAAAAGGGCAGAACATTAAACAAGGTTACAATCTAAAGGTAAGTGGAAATCTTGAATCTTGAAACCTCATGTTGATCTTCATCCTTCATGACAGCGATCCTGATGTTGCATATATTGTTCTTTCTTTCCATTGCTTCATTGTTGTTACAATCTTGTGCTTTCACTGATATAGTGATAATGATCTTTGACATTGAATGAATCTCATTTACTTTGACCCCTTTTCACTTTGTTCCATGGTATTTTACATCTTCTTTGTGCATGATATTGGATCACATGGCATTCATAACAACTGCTATTATCTCCTTCATTTTTCTATGATCCTCTGACACTCATATGATTTGACATAATAGTGATCATTTGCAACTATTGTCCCTCTATATAATGTCTTTCATTCTTATCCCTTGCATGCCTTGGACTACTGTTATCATGCATTCAAAATTGGAACTCTTTATTCACTATATTGATAACTCATTGGCACTACCATTATGTGTATTCACTGCTATCTTATGATGATTTTTCTTCATATTCAATCCTCAAAATCATTGTTCTGATAAAAACATAATTTTTCTCTTTTGTTTTTTCATTATGATCTCATTGCTTTGAACCATGTGCTTTGTGATTATCACATCTTTGTTACAATCTCTTCAAGGAATAATTTCTTTCTCTATTTGATGCAAAGAGGGGTGGTAACCTCCTTACAATGGAAATCAAATCATTTTTAGACCAACCTCAAAATAGAATTCAAAGATCCAAACAAAAATCACTCTTGACTAGGACTATCCTAGTAACACCTCTAACTCAGTTTCAAGCACTTTTCTCAATACCTTCCCATAACACTTACCAAAAAAATGATGGATTAAGATACCCTTTTGGGGTCTATATAACATATATCAGAACCAATAGCAACTCCTTTGGACCATCACTAACCTTCAAGACTCACTTGGCTTCCATTATAAGGTGTAGGTGCCCCTGCACCATTCACCCCCCCATAGGAAAACTCTTGCCCCAAGATTTTAAGCTTGCTCTTGGCCTCACTAATGCTACTCCATGTGTCTCTAGGCATCCTACTTTCTTTCCTCATATACCTAGATCAAAATGTGATGTAATTCTTGTCCTTATACCTACAAACAAACAAGGCTTAGCAACACATTGTTATGTCTTCTTTTTTGCTTCATCTCCACACTTGTATCCATCCATATTTTCTTGTATACCCTATCCTCTCTATTGGAGTATGGACAGACACTGAGAGGGGGGGGGGGTGAATCAATAGCTAAATGTTTTTAAACTTTAATAAAGACTTTTAAACCTGATATCCTTTCTATTGAAAACAGGGCTGATTGAATACATTGAGAGCATTTATGGCAGCATTAGCATTGTTCATTTTGACAACTTATCCCAATAATCCTTGTCAAATTTATCTTGCAATTGCAAAAGAGATGACTGAAAATGTTTAAACACTTTAGGATTACCAGATTTCAATGCAAACTTATGAGATACAGACCAAATTGTGCAATAGAATGACATATGATAAGCATGAAACAACAAAGGGCTTTAGTTCAACAAAACAATTCTTGAGCTCTGGAACAAATGAATACATTTAAGCTTTCTTTTGAATCTGAATCTTTAACAATGATAGAACACTTATGCAAAACATTTTGATATGAACATTTACAGCGATGAAGGGACTAACATTCAACCAAGCTCAGACTGATAAGAACAACTACTCACAAAAAAATCATAGTCATGAAGCATTATCACATAAAAGCAATTGAGACCATAAGACAAATAATTTTGAGAGTGGAAAACCCTCTTGGGGTAGAAAACCCACTCCTAAATTGCCTTATTGGCTTAATTTCAAAAACCACTACTTACAATGCCTTATAGGCTAATTTATGAGCACCAACTCAAGGAGCACCAACCCCTCAATTTGAGACACCAATCTCAAGGATCCCCAACCCCATTTAAGTTTACAGAATTACAATAACATAGAGGATCTCTCTATTTCTCTTTTAACTCACAAGAGGCTCTCAAATGAATTACCCCTAAAATCCTCAAGGTTCTCAGTTGAACCTTCAAAATTATAGACATATTAACATATCAAGACTTCTCATACAGCATTTATGTTTCTTCAGATTTTCTTCAACAGAGTTATCACATATGTCTCTTATGAATAGACAGAATAAAAAAATGAGTTCAATCACACTCATTCTGTCACATTACAACATTTTACTTCTTCTCTTTTTAGACTTCAATAGAGGTATCTTGATAATACAAATCTTTTGTCGACTATTTGCTAGGTATAATAGAGATTAGAGAAGTATCCACTAAGAAATGAGTTCTTCTGATAGAAAGTGCAAGAAGGTTTATTTTAAGTAAAATGACTCTAAACCCATCAAAGGTTGTGAAGGTAGGATTTCCTCCAGAAGGAGACAAAGTGCCATTAGCAAGTATTTTTTTCTTAACCCTGACAACAAAAATGTTTGCACCAATAATACCATCTGAAACAAAAAATTATAGTAACGTTTGCACCAGTAAAATCTTCTTTCAAAGTGAAAATAAACAATAATACACTTTTGGAACAGATTTCAAATACTCTTATTCAACTATTTAGAAGAATCTCCAATAAGTTTAGTAACAGGTGGAGGAAGAAAAAATAAAAGATACAATAATATGTTTCAGATAACCTTTCTCAAGCTAAAAACATAGAAGAATATTACTACAAGAATTTGTAACCATACACATCTCATGATGAACCTCCATATAAAAAATAAAAAATGTTTTCAAAATACCCATAATCAGAAATGTAGAGTGACCGACATGAATTCATTATCCTCTGATAAATAAATCATTTTCACCTTCTCTAATTCGAGCAACAAGACTAATTACAGATTTGATACGAATAATCACCAAAATGATGTAAAAGATTCCAAACAAAGCATGATTTTAGACCAAAGAGTGAGATCTCTTCGAAACTTTCAACAATGAGAGAAAAGAATAACTGAAGATCTTCAAAGTAACTAAAAATGAACCTGATAAATCTATAGTGAGAATGTTACCAGCCTAGTTGTTCGATGAATCAACATACTCCTTCCATGCTTGAGTCCATACCCACAGAGAAAAGGAAAAACGGATTTCAAACATCTTCATAGCTCTTACAAAGAGCTTCAACACCTGTTCATTTGGTTGCATCAATTAGAGTAATGGCTGAAAATGAATTTCCATGGTAGCGGTTGAGGCTAGGGTTTATTTCCTTAGAAAAAACATGACAAACAATGTTTTCCCTAACTTATCTTCGAACCATTCAATGCCTTAGACAAAAACATAATAAATTTTGAAGTCTGAAATAAATCAAATGCAATGAGAGCATCTTAGGAAATACAAGTCCATGGTCGAGCATTTTACCAAGGAGGCCGACAATATCAACATATTGATAATTTCTTAGTGAAGTGATGATTCAATATTATGCTATTTTGAAGACATTTCCAAATGTCGACCAAAATAATGAATAAGAACATAAATACCAAAAAATTGATGCCATGTCACTTCCAAAGTGACTTTTGAAATATTTCACATACCTTCTGTTGGCCACAAGGCTTAATTAATCAGCTATAATAAGGCCCGAATCAAACATGACATCATACTAAAGTCATTTACCCATGCAAGAATATCAAATTTATCAAATGCTTAAGGAAACCTGATAGGGTTTTCTCTATATTAAATGCCAACTCATATTTGATTCCAAAACCAAGTTTCCCATAAGAATTACCTGTATGAGGCTGAAAAACACAACTATGATGTTGGTCAATACCTTATAAGAGCCATGTATTCATAGAAATCTGAACATGCCAATTGAATTAATTATAAGAGCCATGTATTAATTATTGTGTGTTCTATTGAAGCCGACAAAGTGTAATTGAATTCTATGTTGCGAATATATATATATAAGATCGTCTGTATCATTTTGAAGTATGTATGAGTTGTGTATTGATTTGAATTATGAGTTAAAGTAGAGTAGAAGATTGATTAAGCATAGTTTCACTTGTGCATAGAGAATTTGTATTACGAGTGTGAGCAAAACAGAGTAGAAATGCAAAATCAGTCTGTAGGACAGAAGATTGCATATTGTGCCTAACTAGAACTGTAATCAGGCATATTTAGATACTATCTTTCTCATTTCAAACTCTCGGATGGTTTTAATATGATTGTCTTTTGTAAGGCAGTGAGCCTTCCCTTTGAGCAGTGACATCTAGGCAATGTGCCTGAATGAAATATACCCCTTAATTTTTTGCCTTTAATTTTCAGTTACAACAATGCAAATCATGCACCCATTAAGAATTAGCTCTAAAACCAAACACAACTAAAATAACTCTAACCAAGAATGTGCCCTAAAACCATTTAAGGAGGAGGGGTGGGCATATGGTCAGAGGATCCCTAGGATCTAATAACTTGAATTACAATTGGAAATGAAGAGCTAAACTCGACACCAAGAATGTGCACGCAAGATCCTTTTGCAAGGTGAGGTGCTAACATATGGTGGAGTGCTAGATTATCTGAAAGTAAACTTCTTCTGCAAATGTAGGCATCCACAAGTGGTGGGAATACTCCACTTATTTTGTGGGTATGATTATTACAAACATTTATAGGCGGCAAGCCAGCCAATTAACCTCACTTCCACTTAAACTATGGGGGGTATACAATCCACACAACCACTTTATTATGTGGGGGGAATAAAACAAGGTAAATTACAGAAAACAAACAAATTGTTGTTAGTACTACTAAACAACTTATAAATGATTAAAAAACAACTGCAATGTGATAACCATGAATTGCCAAAATGTCCAATGGTTAGACTAGCACTTCCTCTAACATTTACAATGCCAAATTGATATAGAAAGAACTTAGAACATCAATTATAACCAATTCAAACTAATTTGATCAAAAATAGTAAATACAAAAAATCAGATCAACAGGGATAGAATTCACCAAATCAGACGTCTTTTTCCCGAAACAACTCAGAAAGCTCCCAAACCACAGCCCAACAACGGCTAGGAGATGTGCACCCAAACTTCAAGGAGAAAACGATCCAAATATAGTAGCAACAAGAGGCACATTTCCCAATGCAACCAGGTGAGATGGTACAGCCTTCCAAGAGGGTCAACCTTCTCTCAAAAATTCCACACTCAACCAAAAATCATGAAACTTTCCAGAAAGGGGCACCCTTCATAGTAGGACAGCATGGATGATCACCCAAAATGATACAAAAATTTGACTAGAAGCTATGAACAGAAAACAACTTCAGCCAGGCCAAATCAGCAACTTTTAAAAACAAGTTTTACATCAGCAACCTGCTTGATTCCAACAATTGAAGCTCCATGTGTATTTCAAAGTGAAATACAACCATGATGATCCACCTAGGAAGCCATAGTTGCAGGCCCAAAGGATGGAGTGAATTCACCAAGCTTCCCCTTAGCCAGGTTCTGGTTTTAAACCAGTAGCATAACACTAATTTTCAATTTTCAAAGATGAGATACAAAGGAAAAGGCGCCAATATATAAGCTCTCACCAAAAGAAGATGAAACACTTGAACTTCCAAAGAAACTCTTCACTTTCCAAAAGGGACGCCACTTTCTCCAAAAAGACTTCATTTAAAATATCAAATAACACTTTATTCCACCCTTCAAGTCGTCCCACTTAAGATGATGAATAAACATTTAATAAAGTATTAAATGTATTTTACTTTATGGCCCCAACTTAAAAACAACTTAAAGTCATTAAGCTAGGTGTGGAAGTACAACTCCAAAACACATTTTAGCTAAGTATGACCTTAGCCCAAGGCACAAACCACCATCAAACTAAAAACTGAGATATTACCAAATTTGGATGATGAATTGCACAACACTGCTGATGAACATACTGCCCAATATAGACTTATTAAAAAAAGCCATTGCTAAAAATAGTAAAGATGCATCAAAAACACAGTAAACCAAGCTGAGCAAGAAACACTGAAAATCCTAATTTGCTTACTGAATAGCCTACAAATTTCTGGAAATAGGCTAATAGTTCATAACAAGGTCATCACTAAAAAGGGGACATTACACTGAATGCAAGTGGATTCCCCTTATTGTAATCTTCATTTGAGTATACTGATATTAACTTGTGGATTGGCCATCCACCATGGTTTTTCCCCCAACAAGGTTTCCATGTAAAAATCCTTGTGTTATGGTGTTGTGTTCATTTTCTTCATGTTTATGAATTATGGTTAAATGTTCTGGATTCTTTGAAGTTAAAGGTTTATAAAGTTTATTTTGCACAACACTGATTCACCCCTCCCTCTCAATGTAGCTTGTTTCCAGCATAAATTATTACATAATAGAACAATAGAAGTAATAATCACCAGATACCATAGACATTTCTCAGTGATGGTGCTATCACCTAAGCAAAGCATTGGTTTAGTTGTACAAAATGGTTGCCATGGTACAAGTTCATGTCTAGTTAAAATTTTGTAATATAGATTTTTTTATTGAACCATGAATGAAAACATTATTGTTAAAGATTTGATGGATTGATTCAAATACATTGCTAAGTTTTTTATTCAATTGGCATTTCTACAGGGCATCGTTATTTAATATCCATTGACTGAAATACCCATAACATCTAATGTTTGTTGTTGTTTGTAGTTCTTTAGACTTCATATGTGTTTTAACGACTGTTCATTAAAACTGAGACCTCATAAACTTGTATTTATGTAATTTTTGTTACAGTTAATTATCTCTATATCAAGTTGCTAATTTATACATTATTAATTTTTTGGACATCAAGAAATGAAGAAAAAGAATGAAAGGCACAAATTAGATGATAGTGATCACAATGTTGAAATTCTAGTGATAGATTATGAGTTCTTTCATGTAGAACGTGTGACCAAGAATAATGAATATTTATCAAGTCTTGGTTTACCAAACAAGCAAGTTGTAAATCCACTAAGTAGTAAATTATTTGTTTAATACTGTTTACTAAAATTTTATAAGGAAGAGCTTTATATATATAAGACATGATATGATATTTTTTTTGTTTTACAAGCAAGAAAAATAGAGGAGAGAAAATGCAGAGAAAAAACTAAAAGAAAGTAAAGATATAGTGTTTCCAGCTCGTAGAAGCCAATGCTTTCATGATTCAACAAGTGAAGTTGGTGAAAAAAATAGTTGTGGTGAAGTGAAATCTGCAGAGACCACTACTGATCTACCTACTCATGCCACACGTGATGTGACCAAGGAGCATGAAGTTTTGGTTAATCAAATTCATGAAGAGATTTTTCTTGCATCTGATATGCCTAAGAGTGCACCTATCGCATCTACAACTTTTGAAGGAATTAGTGGATCAGCCAGAAATATTTGTAGTGGTGAAATAGAAGATGTGCCTTCTTATATTAAAAGACAAATATCGAGTCAAGATTTATACATATCTTCAGAGAGGAATGCAAAAGAAAGAATATTAGAAGGGAAGAATCCATTCTTGGTTGAGGTATCAAGAGATGGTGAACCCATTGGGAAAAATCTTGCAAGGTGGGCCTCTGAGTTGGGTGTAAGATGTAGGGCCCATTTGGATGTCTACAAATCAAATTTTGTAGAGAAAGATCCATGAAATGTGGAATATGTTATAAAAAAAATGGAAAATTCCTTTGACATTGTTGGTGGAAAAATCTCTAGAAAATATTACAAGCACAAGATGAGACTTCTAATAAACACTTTTAGATATAATTAAAAAAAAACAATCATGGAGGGAAAAGAGATGTTAGACAACACTCTATCTCCCAAAGAGTGGGAGGCATTGAACGAAACTATGTGTTTGAAGAATATTTGACAAAGAGTAACAAAGGAAAGAAAGCAAGAGATAATGTGAGGACTGAATATACATTTGGCCGCAGCAGGTTGCAGGACAAAATCGATAAATGTGAAGTGTATGGATTTTTGGTTCAATTTACATTATGTTATTTATTTCAATTTTTTATTGAACTTACTATATGTTGAAATTGGCATTGTATTTTCGGTGGAAACCAACAATAGAGAAGCAATTGAAGAAGATGTTGTCAATTATATGGCAGCACTAGATTAGACTAAATATAATACTAGTATCATGAGGAAATCTAGTTCATCAATAGAGATTTCACAGCGATCTGTTGAATGCCCAGTACGAACCTATCCAAATCATGTCACCTCAAATGAATAGCACCAACATATAATGAGTTGCTTAAACTGTCTCACTGAGAAAGTTTCATAGTTGGTTGCTTCTATTATGCCTATAGTTTCTACATGGAATGACCATAATTCCATGGGTTCAGATTAGGTAAGAGGCTATCCCTCAATATTTTGATTCTCAACTATATTATATTTATATTGTATTCTAAAGATGTCTGAAAAATGTTGTGACTGTTAGTTTTATGAAAAAATAACTATGAGATCAATGAATGATCTGTTAGGTCTCAGAAGTGTAGGTTTTTAAACCATAAGGAGGTGTCAATCCCTTAATACACCTTTGGCCCACTGGTGTAGGGGCACCTACACCTTATTTTCAAATTTTGGTTATTTGATGTTGATCATAGGTGGTCAGTAGGTTAGATTAAGGTTTTTTGGGTCTTATTATGCTAAATAAGGTATTGTAAGGCCATTCACCATGTAAGGAGTTGGTTTTTGAGTCAATTGAATTTAGATGTCAAAAATTGCATAAAAATGCAAGTTGTTGTTAATAAAAAAGTGTCAAATGCAGTTTAAGAGAATATTAAGGGTCTTAGAATTTAAAAAGTAGTTATGTACGTTGGATGGGTATTTTTGGATGGAAACATGTATATAAGCCTCTAAAAGGCTCGAAGAACAGGGAGAGGAGATTGATAGAAGATTCCAATAAAATATACAACGTTCATTTTCTGCATAATTTCTGATTTTCTGAATATTACTTCCTCTGTGCAGTCCCGTACAGCCACTGAATGATATGCAACCTATTGTGTCATGTAGATATATGATTTAAATTTAATTTGAACTCATCTTGAGAGTCTTTCAATACTTTTAGAGGAAGTTCTCATTCATTTTCTGAAACGATCTGGTAAAAACTAGAGAAACCATGTTTGGCAATTGAATAATGCTTTAGGCCATTCCTCCTACTATCAGATCATTTTTCTCAAAGGAATGGAATGTATATTGCTAGTGTAGGTGTTTTTATCTATTTGGATTCATAACCAATTAGTTTGGTGGCTTTGGAGTAATGCCCTAGGGTTGGTAACCATGTTTTTCATGTGAAAATAAGATATTGATGAAGGGTTTTTGTGAATTGTTAAGGGAATTAGGCTTATGAAGTTTGTGTGAGTCTTTACAGACCCAAATAAACCTGTTTGAGACATTGGTTGTGTTCTGTGAGCATGGGATATAGGAGATTCATTAAAACCTAGGTGCTTGGCATGTAAATGGAGGGTTTGTGAAGTCAGCGTTGTAAAAGCCTTAAATCTAGAAACAAATCATGGAATTTGGTGTTTTGGCACATGACAAATGACTGTCCAATGAGTTCTTGTGAGAACTAGATGTTTAGGAGATGTCTCCTTTGTAAAAATTGGCTATTTTGGTGCCTAAAGGTAGGGGTGTTGTATTGGTTCTCATAATTGTTGCAAAGAAACCATATGGAATCTATATCTCTATGCTATATTGGAAATGCCTTTCAATTTCGAAAAGAAAGTTTTTATCTCTTGTTCTACAATTTTTACCTTTTTTTAAAATCCAATTTTTTCCCAATTTTTTCTAGACTTTTTCCCAATTTTTTCAAAAAATCTTATACTTTTCGTTTGCCGATTTTTTCCCCAAAATATTTTTGCTGCTATGGATAATAAAGAAAAAATAGAAATCTTGAAATTTTGTTCTTTTATCATAAATTTTTGATTATTTGTAGTTCCAAGCTTTTACACTTGCCTGTACAGGGTTTCCTTGTTCTCTTTTGCATTGAATTAGGTGGCTTGGTGAGTTAACTTCAATTTTATTCTAATTTGGTGGATTATTGAAGAATTTTGTGCATTTTTTAGTCAAATTCCTGAAACAGGTCTGTAAAGACAGAGTTGAGGGTTTGTGAGTAATATTGATTTGAATTCTATAGTGCTGGAGAAATTTTGTTTTGAGAAATTTCATCTAGTAATGCTTCCCTTTTCAAGTCTCATGTACCCTTATGTCACTTTCTTGATCAGACTATCAATAAAAATTCTTATGAAAACATCTTCTTCTTGAATTTCTAAACTTGGACTTTCCTCAAGATCTTGTTCATTTTGATTGGAAAATTTAGGAATTTTTTTTTGGGAACCTTGAGGTAGGTCATGAAATTGTGATAAGGAAAGAGGGTCAACTTGATTGCACCATATATTTGAAGCCATAAACAGAGTCACCAACTCACACAATAGAAAAGGTTAGGAAGAAAAAATTACCACGGTAGACAAGCCAGAGATGGATTCTGAGGTATGAGTGGATCACTTGGTTGATGTAATGGATGATTAGGCTGATGATCATGATGATGAGGAGGGTCATCATAGTATTCAAATATCAACCTTGGAGGACATTCAATCACAGGTGTAGGTGGGCATTGGGCCAACTCTTCTTCTTCTTCCAAGATGAGATTCACCTAGATATAGTCTATCGTGTTCCTCCTATATCTCCAAGAAAGTGTATTTAATTGGGATATGGTATATTCTTGTTCAACTTCAACCCAATATAAATATAGCTACAAAATAGGGAATACGTTATGATGAGGAAGTACCATCTTGTTGCATGATGTGAAAGGAATATCAAATTTTAATCAATCATCATTACAATCCCCAAAAGAGTCGCCAAAAGTCTGTTAGCAAATGGAATGGCTCTTGACAAATATACTTAAACTATGACTCCAGCCCTAGATTTAGCACTGATTGAAATCCACTAACAACTTTGAAAAGATCACAATTGCATTTGTGACTTTTCTTTTAATTTTGTCAAGGTACAACTCCCTCATTGGATCTTCAATGAATTGTCTTATTCTAACACAAAGGGTATACTTTTAACCAGAAAGCAGGAAAGGTGATGAATTCTAGTCCATAAATATGGGGCTAGCATGGATGACATAAACTAAAACCACAAACTATCAATGCAAAGATTAAAAATTTATGATCATCCAACTCAAGAGATAAATCAGATTGTAATGATTTACAATTTGTGTGTGATGAATTTTATGATTTTTGATATGTTGATCTAGGAATTATGCATACCATATAGTTGTATCTTCTTTGAAAGATAAGTTGTAGGTCTTCATTTATTACAGTCTAATTTATCTCTTAAGTTGGATGATCATAAATTTTCAAATTTTGCATTGATAGTTTGTGGGTTTAGTTTATGTCATCTACGCTAGCCCCATTTTTATGGACTAGTGTTCGCCACCTTTCTTTTTTTTTTGTTAAAATCATACCCTTTATTTTAATATAGGACAATTCATTAAAGATCTAATGAGGGAGCTATACCTCAAAAAAATTCAGAGAAAATTCACAAATGTAATTGTGATGGTTTTAGAGTTAGCGGATTTCAATTAGTGTTGAATTTGGGCCTGAAGTCGTAGTTTAAGTATATTTGTCAAGATTTGTTCCATTCACTAACAGTATCAGATCTTGGTTCATTGGAGAAGAGCTTAACCACTTAAGGAAGGTGTAGGATGGAAGGAAAAATCACTTTTGAGTATCAAAAGTTTGATGGAACTAATTATGCTATTTGGAAAATATTGATGGAAGAATATCTAAAGTATTGTGGATATGATGTGGAGAAAGCTTACAAGAGTGCTTACACTCCTCCTACTAATGGTCCAAGTATAACTAATGAAATCAAGGCACATGGAGCAAACAATAAGGTGAAGTTGATTTTGAAGAATGGTCTTGCACATTATAAGTTGATTAAAGTTCAAAATCTGAAGACTACTGACGAAGTTTGGGATGCCTTAGAAAAGGCATAGGAAGGAGATGAAAGGGTCAAAGAGGAAAAGTTTCAAAATTTAGAGGCACAGTTTGAGCTCTTTCATATGTCCGAAGATGAGAATGTTAAATCCTATGTACAAAGATTGGATGAGATAGTAGGTGGAATGCGAGGACTTGGTGCTACAATAGATGAATACAGGATTGTAAAGAAGATTCATAGAACTCTCCTTGATGCATAATGAAAAGGTATGTGCTATTGAAGAACATATAGACTACAATACTTATACTAAAGATGAGTTATTGGGAACTCTGACATCTTATGAGATGAGAAAGCTGAATTTGAGAAATGGATCGAAATTAGAAAATTCTTATAAGGCTACAAAAGTTGAAGATTTGGATAAAGAAAATCTTGATGAAGTAGAAGCTAACTTTGAAAGAAGGATGAGGAAAGGCTCTAGAAAGTATGAAGGCAAGCTACCCTTTAAATTCTTTAGTTTTGGAGGAATAGGTCATTATGCTTTGAGATGTCCAAAAAGATCTAAGAGGAATAAACAAATATTTAACAAAGAAAACAAAGGTACGAAGATCGACAAAGCATATTATGTGAATGTGGATACTAGTATTTCTAATGAAGAGTCTGATTATGGAGATCCTAATGACAATGAATACTTGTTCTTGGCTATAAAAGATGAACCTACTTTTGCTAACTTTGAAAAATAGGTGAAGGAATGCCCTCTAAAGAAAGAGAAAGATGAAGGTGATGTAATCTCTGCCCTACATGCTAAACAAGAAAAGAACTATTGGGTTGTTGACAATGGATTTTCACATCATAAGACTGGTGATAAGAGTAAGTTTGTTAAACTTGAAAAATATGATGGAGGCCCTTAGTTATGTTTGGAGATGATACTGGTGCTAAGATTTGTGGGATAGGTTCAATAAGTTTTGATTCAAGCATAATACTAATGATGTTTACTATGTTAAGAGTTTAAGGAATAATATTTTGAGTGTTGGAAAGATGTGTAGTAAATGGTATAATCTTCTATTCAAGGATGAGAGATGTGAAATTAGGAAAGACTCTATAACAATAATTACTATAGGAAAGAAATTTAAAGGAAATATATACCAACTTAAGAGTATTGATGGATGATTCTTTATGACTCACATTAATGATAGTTAGCTATGGCATCAGAGAATGTGTCATATGAATTTTGATAATCTAGCAAGGATTAGTTCAGTACAAGCCATGAGAGATTTACCAAGGATTACAAAGCTCATTAATTCTATTTGTAAGAATTGTCAGTTTGCAAAGCAAGCAAGAAATAATTCTAGATCAAAGGAACAATCTACTACTGGACTACTACATTTAATTCATATAGATATCTATGGTACTACAAGAGTGATAAGTCTATAAGGTGAAAGGTACTTTATGCTTTTGATCGATGATTACTCTAGGTATACATGGGTTACATTTCTTAGAGAGAAATATGATGCATTAGATAGATTCAAGAAATTCAAAGATATGGTTGAGAATGAAGTGAATTTGAGGATAAAATACTTAAGGTCTGACAGAGGTGGTGAATTCACCTCCCATGAGTTTAATATGTATTATGAAGTTCATGGGATAAAAATATAGTTATCTGCTCCAAGAACTCCCTAGTAGAATGAAGTTTTTGAAAGAAAGAACAAAACAATTCAAGAAGCAACTAGATGAATGATTACTGAGGTTGTTCTACCAGAAGTTTACTAGAGATCTAAGCTTTTCACACGGCTATTTATGAATTCAATCATGTTCAAGCAAGAGAAAAAGTTACAAAGACCCCCTATGAGCTATGGTGTGGAAGAATTCCTACTGTTAAGTATTTCAAGGTATTTTGAAGAAAATGTTATATTAGACGGGATGAAGAAAATTTAGGGAAGTTTGATGCAAGAAGTGATGAAGGTGTTTTTCTTGGATATTCTACTAGAATAAAATCTTATAGATGTTTCAATAAAATACTGAGAAAGATTGTAGAAATAACAAATGTCAAGGTTCATGAAGCAATGGAGAATTCTATTGATATTGATGGATATGTATCTAATGAATCTGACTGCATAAGAATTGAAGAAGTTGTGGAAGAATAGGAGAAGGATGAGAAAGAGAAGTAAAATGAAGAAGAAGAAGAAGAAGTTTTAGTGGTGTCTCTTAAGAAACCTAGATATGTGAAGAAAAATCATTCAAAAAATTAGATAATTGGAGAAAAGACAAAAGGAGTATTGACAAGAAGTAGAGCTACTATTGGTGAGATAAATCTGTGTTTACTTTCTAAGATTGAATTGAATACTGTAAGTGAAGCATACAAAGATTAGCATTGGATGGAAGTTATGAAAGAAGAACTTATGTAGATTGATAAGAATCAAACTTGGGAATTGGTCCTTAGATTGATAGATAAAAATATAATTGGATCAAAGTGGGTATTTAGAAACAAGTTGAATATAGAATGGGGAAGTGGTCATAAACAAATCAAGACTTGTGTGTAAGGGCTACTCATAAGTAGAAGGCATAGATTTTAAGGAGGCCTTTTCTCTCATGGTAAGAATGGAAGCTATCAAAATTTTCTTAGCATTTTTTTCTCATAAAGATTTCAAGGTCTATTAGATGGATGTTAAGTCTGCATTTTTGAATGGTGAACTAGAAGAATAGGTCTACATGGAAGAACCAAAAGGATATCAGTTGTTAGATCAACTAGACATGGTTTTCAGATTGAAGAAAGTTTTATATGGATTGAAGCAAGATCCTAGAGCTTGGTATACAAGGTTAGACAAGTATTTGACTCAACAAATACTTGTCTACATGGAAGAACCAAAAGGATATCAGTTGTCAGATCAACTAGACATGGTTTTCAGATTGAAGAAAGTTTTGTATGGATTGAAGCAAGCTCCTACAGCTTGGTATACAAGGTTAGACAAGTATTTGAATCAACAAGGTTTAAACAAAGGTATAAAATATAGTACTTTTTATTTTAAAATTGAAAATGAAAAAATATTGATTGTGGTTGTATATGTTGATGACATTATCTTTGGAGGAAATGAAGCTATGTGTAAGATGTTTGTGGAAGAAATACCAAATTAATTTGAGATGTCCATGTTTGGTGAGATGAATTTCTTTCTTGGGCTACAAATTAAACAAACAAAGAAAGGTATTTTTATTTCATAGTCAAATTATGTGAGAGAGATGTTGAAGAAATTTGGGATGGAAGGTTCCAAACTAGTATGCACTCCTATGATGACTGGTTGCAAATTAGGTAAACATGATGATTCACCTAAGGTTTATCAAAGAAAATACAAATCTATGATTGGTGGATTGTTGTATTTGACTGCTACTAGACCGAATATTATGCATGCAATCTATCTTATGGATAGATTTCAAGAAGATCCTAAGGAAACAAATGTTTTTGTTGTTAAAATAATATTCAAATATTTGAATGGAACTCTAAATTATGGCTTATGGTATCCTAAGGAGACTGAATTTACACTAAGTTCTTATATAGATGCAGATTGGGCTATATGTGTAGATGACAAAATAAGTACAAGTGGTGGTGCACTTTTTCTTGGTTGCAATTGGTGGCATGGTTGAGTAAAGATTGAGATTAAGGTTCTTTATCTACTACTGAAGCTAATTATATTGCTGCTCCATCTTGATGTACACAAGTTTTATGGATGCAACATACATTGAAATATATCAAAGTAATGTATGATGATCCTACTTCTATCTTCTGTGATGATACAAGTGTGATTAACATTTCAAAAAATCCAGTGATGCACTTGAGGACAAAGCATATATCTATCAAGTATCACTTCTTGAGAGAGAAGGTTGTGGAGAATGAAGTTAAGCTTGAGTATGTACCTACGAAGGATCAAATTTATAATATATTTATGAAGGCTCTTCCTAAAGATACTTTTGAGTATCCTCGAGAGAAGCTAGGGGTGATTGCCCCTCATTTTTTGAAATAGATGCATATGGAGATGCATCGGTCCAGTGGGTCTATGGATCTATCTTTCTTCTAGACTGATGTTTTGCTAGCTACCTCTCAAAGGAAGTAGGTAGTGTCAAGTGTTTTCATTAAAAGATTATTTATTTTTTAATGTCAAAGTGGAAATCAATGTAAAATATTTGTTTTCTTTTCCATTGATCTCAAAGGGGGAGATGAAGAATTTGTGCGATGAGGAAGATGTGAAGAAAAAGAGAGTATCTAGTAAGGGGGGGAAACGAAAAAAAAATCATGAAAAATGTTTTTAGAGCTAGTGTGTTGTCTTTGATGGTTTTTCACATCATGGGTTTCCATCAATGACAAAGGGGGATATTGTTGCAAGAATGAAGGTGTTTTCATTGATGTCAATTAGTTAACTAGTTTTTTTTTGTCATTGATATCATGGATGCAAGTATTTGGTTGTATATGTCAAGGATATTGAGAAAATTATAATGAAGAAAGGTTGCAAGTGTTCAATGGCTGCTCTAGGTTTTTCTCTAAATTTTGCCCCTATGTTTGTGTGGTTTAGATATGTTGATCATGGTTCTTGGAAGCTACTATATCTAGATTTTTGGCTTTTGATTCATTGTACAGTGTGAGTTATGTTCACTAGTTATGGACTATGGTTTTCTATGTATCTAGCTGAGGTTCAGGAGAAATGTTGTTGGTCTAGATTTATTTTTGGTTGAGTCTTATGACTTTTTGTTCTAGAGTTAAGTTGTTATTATCATTTTGAAGATAATTTTGGTGTCTGGAAAGATTGGATCATGCTAAGGGTTGTGTGTGCTTAATTGTTCTATGTGTTTTACACTGGTTTGGATGACCTTTTGTTGAAGACTACTTTCAAAGTTCATGAAGCATGTTGGTACTTATTCGAGTCCTCATCAAGAATGTTTTTAGGTCTCCCTCATTCTAATTGCACCCTAGAATATTTGACATTGACCTAATTTGAACTTAATAATGGATGGCCGACTTTGGATATGTTTTAAGTTTGAATATGGTATAAATAGAGGATGAGTTATTGGTGAAAGATGGAACAAAGAGATAAGCACAAATAAATATAGTAGATAGATGTGAGATAGATGCAAAATAATGTTTGTATGTTATGTGAGTGTGGTAGATCGGTGCAAATTCTAAAATGTTGAGTTTTTAGATGTAGTGAGTTGAAGGTGTACTCTATCATTCATGCATGTTTGTAAGTGGTTGAGCGAATTGTGGTGGAAATCTATGTTGCATTGAGATTGTCTTATCTCTATAACATATCTCTTCGATTTTCTTTTTATCTCTATGGCAGTGAGTCCTCCAAGTGGTTAACCCTTGTTGGATAGTGAGTCCTGATCCAAATAGTTAGTATTGTTTTGGTAGTGATCCTTTGTAATTGGTTTTGATATTCTTCATATTGTGAGCTTCCTCACCGTGTTTTTTCCCTCATTGGGTTTTCCATGTAAATCTAGTGTTACTATGTTTATGTGATACTTTTTCAATTTCTTCCCTTGCATAATGTTTAATCATTTAGCAGAGTAAAGGATTTGTGATTGATCTAAGTTCTGATGAATGCTTTAATGGTTAAATTTGCTACAACCACCCCCCTCTTATTTGTATTGTTTAACATTATATTCATGAGGATATCTATATAGAGAAACCATATGATATTTTTTGAGACTCTTTATTGGTTTTTAGGCTCCATCATTCATTATATTATCTCAAATAAGCACCCTAGGATTGGCATGAGAATATGGACACTAATTTTCTTTCTTTTGGCCTCACATGATGTCATTCTAATCCCATAGTGTACATTCAATAATAGGAGGATTATATTTTGATCCTTACATGTGGTTCAACCTCCATGATACAAAGTGTTTAATGGGATTTTATGGAATGGTTTGAGATGATAGATCTCATTTTTTTGCACTAATTTCTTGGTTTGTAGGTAATTCAATCTTTGGATTGGATTTCCAAATTTTAGTAGAAGTATGTTCTTTACATGATTTAAATATTTTGAATGGTTTATTGCAAGCATACCCACACACCATTTCAATTAGGTTTTGTATTGTCTTACACTTTTACTACTCCTTTAGTAGATGCTACATTATACATGTAGTTATTTGGTAGTCTTTTTTACCTAACACATTCACGTCTTGATATTTATTTTATGATTGGTCTTGTCTCTTGATTCTCACATGATCTACATGAGATTTATTGGAAACATTTTAAACATATTTTGAGATATATTTAGAGCACCTCACATTAGGAGATATTAACATTTTTTAATAATATTTTTCTCTTTATATGCCACCAAAACATGGGAGTTGAGGTCATCCACTAGGGTGATGAAATACCTAGGCAAGGCCGCTAATAATAAAAAACAAGATCAATTATTTCTAATCCTCCCTAAGATTCAAGAGGAGAGCATAATTAAGAAGATATTGGGGATAAAAATACAATGGTTTATTTTAGATCCAAATCAAAATGTGAAAGATTAATTTTAACCCAATTTCCAAAGTGAAAAGACATGCCAAGAAATATTTTCTTAATAAAAAATTATAAAAATTGTAAATAACAACAATTACTTTAGAATTTAAAATGGGAAATAGTGATTAAAATGAAGGTGCCAAGAGTCCAATGTTAAACTTGAGAAGATAGTTTGATCTAATATGAATAGAATCAAACCAGGCTTTACAAACTTTTGAATTCTTACACACAAAAAATAACCACAAGGAATAAAAAATGCTAATATCTTTGATTGCATATTAGACCTACTAGAAATATCAATAAATTCAAATGTAAATAAACCAATCAAAATAAATTACTAATCTCTCACTGTATTTATCACATGCATAGTGATAGGTATCAAAAGCATAATAGGATATATCAAATTTGCTACACAATCCCTTGGAAGTGTAGTGGAATAGGTTAAATATATGAAAAATTACCTCAAAAGCATAGAAAATAGATCAAATTCATGGTAAGTTTCCTTAGAAAATTAAAAAATAAATGTATGGTAAGTCACCTCAGAAGTGCAGTAGAATAGGTTCAATATAAAAAAAGTTATCTCAAAAGCATAGTAGGTTGTGCTATAATTGTGGTAGGATTCAATATACATGCATATCTAAGTTATCAATATATCTTCAACGATATATCATCACAACTTATATATCAAATATGCAATGTGTCAGTTGAAAGGCATGGTAATTTAGCTTTAAAATGCACCTCAAGTTAGTTTAAAAGTGCCTTAGGTCAGCCCAAATGCATCAAAAAATTAATCAAATACATCTCAAAACTTAAAAATTTCAAAGAATCAAAATTCTTGAATAATATATTGTTAAAATAATCAAGGAAGTGTGTCCCATCGAGTGTGGTAAAATATAGATGATAAAAATATAAATTATGAAAAATAGTAAAAAAACAATGAAAGTACCAAATTCACACCCAAAAATAACTTTAAAATGCTCAAGATCTATGTGTAGACACTTAAATAAACCTAATTGATATTATACACTTGATTATGATTAGTTAACATCACTTCTTCGTAAATCACTTATGGACTAACCAATTAGTTAAATAATCGATATTATTTAGTTAAATTTATTAACTTCTGCTATTAATCAAATAACTAACTTTATTAGATTAATTCACCTTCTTCTGAGTAATGTTCATCTTATTTAATTAAATCAAATAATTTATTTAAATCCTCCTAAAGTGCCCTCATTTGATTAAATAAATAAAACTATTTAATCAAATGTCATAAATCCCTTAACCCACTTGAGTTGATTAATTTTGAATTAATTAACTCGAAATCACTCTCTAATCATCATTACCCGTTTCTCTAGCTTTTAACTTGTGTAAAGCTATATCAACCCATGGTCAACTAACTAGGTTGCACATGAAAATAATATGTTTTATTTATCTAAATATTCTATTTATCCTTACAATGGCATATTCCTAGGAATATTCCTCCCAACCACCCCTTCATTCAATTTCCCTCCAAAAGGCTCTTACACAGTCATAAATACCTCTTATAAAGGAATTTACTTTCTCTACATGCCATCTTGTCTCTTACAAGGGCATTCACTCCTCTTACATTCTGAACAACATTCTCTTATATCCTCAACCATATTCATTTAATCCTCTTACATCCTCTTTACTCACACATTCCCCAAAATGTGCTCCACCTCCAACCATTAGCCTTGTGAGTGTCACATTCCTATTGGCTCTCCTTTTAGTCCCACATTCACCAATTTCACTCTTTCTTCAACCCTTCACTCCTATAAGTAGGATCCTCTTCTATTTGAAATGGATCCACAACTTGAAACATTCTCACCATAGGCATTTTCATTCATAGCACTGAATCTTTTCATATCATTTTAGCTTGTTTTCATCATCACTTAGCATCAATCTCGCACTTGGAATCATCTACATCATTGGAGCTTATCAAAGGGATTGGAAAGTACTTTTTTCCACATGAAAGGAGCACCAATTCCCCTATGGGATGAATTTTTGGTTGATTTGGTTGATTGCATGCTATCATTTTCTTTCTTTCATGCTTTCATTTCATGTTTTCATCTTTGTTTAACCAATAATCTCATAGGGAATGCTTATTTTGTGTTTCTAACATGACTAACCATTGTTTGTTTGTCCCTCGTTATCAAATTGTGGATAGGGCATTCACACTATGCATAAAATGAAATAATAAATATTTATACCACAACAAAGACTTTTATTTGCTCCATGGTTTCTTTGATAGTAACTTAAATGCTTGATATATGGGTTTCTCTTCAAAATAGCATAGCTATGATACACAATGATAGTATGATAATATTGATAATAATAATTGCTCAAATATAGTAGGTAGATGATATTCTTGCTTGATAATGTTTGATAATGATAATGCTAGATCTTGATAATGTACTCTTGTGATCTGGGGGATAATGCATGGATGAAGGCTTTATTTATATGCTTCACTTGATATTTGATTAATGGTTGAGATTAATTGGAAAAATCAATGGATAGAAGAATTTGAGATAGGATAGCCAACTAAAAATTGAATTAATGAGGGAGGAAGAATTGAATAAATAAGTTTTTTTAATTCAATGCACAATTAGAGAAATAAATAAAATATTAAATTTTATTTATTTATTTTGGTGGGAAAGATAATTTATTTCAAATAAATTATTTTAATTTATTTAACTATCCATAGGGGTGTTATCTAATTAAATAATTTTTGAAAATTATTTAATTATAGAGGAACAAAGATGATTTAAATTTTATAATTTTAATTAATGTTGGAGGGAAAATGATAAATGATGAACTAATTAGAAAATTAAAATTGATTTAATCAATATAGATAGAAGAATTTATAAGGATAATGATAAGATGAGAAGATAAAAATGTATTAGTCATTTTTTAGTGTCTACACTAATATTATAAAAATAATACTATTTGACTAAACAATGTAATATGAAAATATATTTATTAAAAAATATAAAATATATATTCTTATATAGAGAAAGGCAATGTATGAATGGTAGAAACTAGCTAAAGATAGATATGGAACTAAACAAAGCTATACATGCATTATAGGTGGATATAACTATATGAACTAGCATAATATAGATAATGTAACTCAAATAATACTAGATAAATTTCAATAAAGTGTACAATATGTGGGCACATGACTAGTTGACACAACTACCTAAATGAGCTTATCCTAACTAGGTGCATATAAATCAATATACTAATAAAATAAATAAAAGAAAAGTAAAATGCACCAACAATTTTTGTAGGTAACATAATGGAAGTGTTCCACAAGAAAAAAAGTATGAAAACAATGTTAGATGCATAGGAAAACTGAGAGTGGGGGGGAATGAATTAGTTGTATACTTTTAAAACATGAAAAACCCTCATTAACATTTAGATCTTTATTAGTCTTTAATCCCTTATCCACCATTAAACCCTTAACATGAATTAACAAAATGCAAACATGTTAAGAAGTAATGTAAACACATCAAACACATTAGAACATCGGATTTATGTGGGAAACCAGAGAAGGGAAAAACCACGGTGAGGATTAGCTCACTAATATATGAATTGCAACACCGAATATAATAAGGCTCACTACCAAGGGCTCACTACCGATGGCTCGCTACCAAATGGATCACTATCTCGAAGAAAGAAGAATAAAAGTGGTGGCTCATTGCCAATTTGAATTGCTAAGAATGTATCTCTTATATGCCGAAGGTACAGTTCCACTGAATCACAAACAACTCATCAAACAAACTAAAATGTAGACACCTTCTACTCACTGTATCAAGAAGTCATAGGAATTAAGTCTTGCACTTAGATCATCACACATGATCATAATCAAGTCTTTCACATCAAAAATTCTCTACTCTTAATCTACACAATAATTCTTCTTGCATATATACCCTCCATGACCTAAAACAATCTCAATTAGGTCAACGTTAAGGAAATGTATACACCTCAACTATGCAACACCAAATAGGTTAGAACCAAAAAATTCCACAATATAAATAAGTGAGTCCAAACCACGCCACTACTTAATTGGGACCCAAATCTACATAAATATTCTTCTCAACACTTCCTCAAATAATAATTATCCTTTGCAATTAGCACTAGCACACTAGGTTAGCCAAACTTACACTAAGACTAATAAGTGACACCAAGCACACCTCTCAAGGTATGGAAAAATCTTGTGGAACACATAGAAACACTCCACAACATCCATATAACATCTCAAAATATTCTACACATCTATTTCAACTACCTAAAACTCAAGACACCTTCATTATGTGCAACTAGACATACTGGCACAAACATCCAACACACTAGAAAAATTTGCAAAATAACTCAGCACCTCAAGGGAAAGTAGATACAGTCAATATAAGTATGTTCCCAGATCTACAATACCAAAACCTTCACTGCAGAGAAATGTAGAGCAATCTCATTTCTTTTAGACACCTAGTTTCACCAAATAAACATACTATCAAAAACGCCATCCACTACAAATTGATCCAAAACCTAAAACTATGGATATGAAACCTCTAAATACCTTTGATGATCATGTCCAAACTACATGGGCATATCTTTAAGCATGAATAAATTTAAAAAAAACACTAAACACCACTTTGTCACACCAAACTCTCTTTTATTCAAATTTCTCAAAAGCACTTGGAAACCAGGTGAACTAACTTTCTCAGAAATATTAATCACACCTCTGCAACACCTGTAAAACATATGGAACATACAACCCTTTCCAACTACAAAAAATCTCCCCAAACACAACTTAGACCAATCACCTCTACAACTATATTAAAGTAAGACATCAATGACAATACCAGTACAATGTGTTGACATCAATATCAAAAACTCCAATACTAGGAGTTGAAATCATCAACACCAACAAAATTCCAAAACTTTTTTCATACAAGGGGTTGACATCAATGAAAACACAAAAGTAACTCACAAAAAATCAAGCTTCCAAACTTCCAACAATCTCCTCCTTTGTCATTGATGTAAACACCTATTTTTTTAAAAACCATCAATGACAAAAGAAAACAATAACAATACTATAATAGGCAGTACTCTCCCTGAATCAGACAACTCTTAAATCTTCACATACCTATTCTCCTGCAACACCAGCAACACGTGTTCTATAGATCATTCTCCTCCTTTGATCCCTAGATAAAAATATTCCATACTCTCTCCCCCTATGGTCTTCATGTTGAGGATACGGGATGGGTCTATTAGCATAGAACACATCTAAGATAGCAATGCCTTAGTGATTTTCATTTCTTCAAATCACATCAAAGACACAAACTATGCCATAAAGCAGAAGCAGGTACAATTGACCCCCATTAATCTTTATGAGAAAAGTAAGTGCTTAAAAAGATAGCAGATTCAACACAAGCAAAAATTCAAGAACATGAATACGACAACATGAAAGACAAACATATGGATACACAGATTTACATGGGGAAAACCTTTTCAAGTAAAAAACCCCACCTTTCAAAACACTTAGCTCACTTGTATTATTCAGTAACAAAAAATGGTTACAATACAAACACAGAGCTATGCTCTTCAGGAGATTACATCTTGTCCATCTGGAGAAGGAAAGCAACACAAAATACAAAACCTTCCCATTGTTCCAGCACACAGTGTAGATTCCCTTTAGCTCTTCAGTTGACTGTCATAGCCATCCTCATGGCTAGCCCAGCCACACCACCTCCACAGGTTCACATCTTCACAGAACTGAGAGACAAAGTGTTCACAGTCAGGATCGCTCGAACACTCTCTGCCTCTCACTCAAATCACTCTTTTGTTCATTCTACAATGCACGCGAGATTACTTAATCTCTTACCATGCACCAACCTTTTCTTCCTATCCAAAACAATCAACTATCCTTAGGATATTCACTAATATATTTTATTGCATCGGGCTGCCCAGGCATTCAATCAGGTCCTGTCTTCAGTTGAAAACTCAGCTTGCAATAACTATCATACACTGTTTTGGCTTCTAGCCATTAAACATCCCGATGTTGAGCCATGTGTCACCTTTCTGTTCATCTGTTGCGCTGACCTCTGGTCAAACATGGTCAAGCTCAATCAACTGAGCTCCGAGCTCAATACTACCATCCACCGTGCTACCGCTCTGAGTTCAAACACCCACCATGGTATGGCAGTGAGCCCATGTCGAGCCCTTCTCTACCCTCGACCTCCAACCGTCCTACCACCGAGGTCAGTCTACTTGGCCATGGTATTGCGGTGAGCTCTCCTGAGCTCACCCAGACTCTACCCATGCTACCGCCAAGCCCACTAAGCCACCCTACGATTTGGCGGTGAACATGCCTAAGCTCCAACACTTTCCGCCCTGTGCTAGCGGGCCTAGACTACCAGACAACCGCGGCAAGGTGGTGACCACCAACACAGACCTCTAACGGTCAACCATGCTACCGTGGGGGCTACTAAGCCACCCCGCAGTAGGGCAGTGACCACTAGGAAGACCACCAATGGTCTTACCATAGCCACCATGGTGAGACATCTCACTGCCCACGGTAAGGTGATAACCACATTCATTGACTGCCAACCATCCACCACAACCACCACGGCTTCCCCGAGTAGCATCCGCGGTAAGGAAATAATTGTCACCAGATCGCCACCCTTCAATTTCCAGCTGCTACTGCGCCATTGCGCCACCAACGAGCAATCTCCATGGTAAGGCGGTAAGGCCTTGCTCCGTGAACATGCTTTCGACCATGCTACCTCACCACCTCTGAGCAAGCCCTGCGGTATGGCGGTAACCACCATGCCAACTGTTGCCGCACACCACACCACTGCCAGTCTAGAAGAAGACCATTACGGTAAGGTAGTAACACTGCCCAACCGCCAAACCAAGCAAGGTCACCTATGGTAAAGTGGTAAACTACATAACCATTCCACCAAGGAAAGTTTGCAATGATATGGCAGTAAAGGCTAGAAACAGGGCTCCAAGGAAAAATGGATGTCCAAGCTAGGAAGATGAGGCATAAATATCCAACAATCTCCCACTTGAAAAAGTCTCACTGCCTTCCTCCAAAACGTGAACAAGGACCACCACCATGCTTCCATGCTCCAACCAAGACACCTGCAATGACATTTGAAAGACGTCCACCATCTTAGGCTATAGCTCCAAACATCTAATACATGAAAAGGAACAAGCCAAGGCGTATATGCACCAGTCTCTGGAACACAAGCATTAGATCCTTCAGGCAGAAAAGGCACCACAGAAGGAACAAAAAAGCACAATGCGAACACAAAAATGAGAACCAATATCCAAAACAATATAAATTGAAACAACTAGAACAACAACCATCAAAACTGACTGCCCCCATCCAACTGATCAAAACCACGTGATTGAAAAACCAACACCCACAGCTCGTGCTAATTCATACAACCGCCCATACCTCAAAAAGGTATGCATATCAGTGAACTCCTGCCATCACATAGCCAACCCATCAACATCAAATACAAGCACCATGTGTCAACTAGTCAAAAGACCAAACACGTCTAGGTACTCCCTCTGCAAGGGTACTATCCTGATGAATGCAAATAAAGCATCATCACAAGTGATCCAGGCATACCAATTCCACCAAACTCTACACATAGAAAAATTTAAGCATGTAGTTCCAAGGAACATCCACACCGATATGCACAACCTACAACCACCTGCTGCAAGAAAAATTTCTCTCAACAGTCTTCCACATTCTTCCAAGATTCTATATTTGACTAAAGAAGGAAACACCATGGCTCCACATACATCTAAAGTCATATGAAAATACAGGAAGAAAAAGACCAGAATATAGAGAAACAAAAAATAATACCATGTAGCATCCTCCTACATACATTTTTAAATTCCAGCTGTGTCAAGAACGATCTTCTTCACATCCCAAGGGAAAAGTTTTAACAACATCCAACAAATTCTATGAATGTAAGCATCTTAAAAGAAGATCAGACTAACCCATATAGACATCTCCTATCAGTCCTAAAAAGCACAAGGAGATACACTATGTTGTCCACCTTCCATTATGAATCCTCCAGAATTTTAAAACAACTCAAGATTCATATCATGAAAGCAAGCATAACACATATCTGAAAGCTATAATGGACAAATACCTTTCAAATAAATTTCACTGCCGAGTAGACCAAGAGGAAAGAGATGCTCCTCCAAGATATACAAGCCACCATGACTAACTTAAGAGCATTATCCTCACTGGTCTTTGTTGAACTCGTGTTCAACCAAGGTGTACGCTACTCAAACTTTCAACTGTAGACAACAACATTCTTAAAAGAATTCCAACCTCACCTTATTCTCCATGCATGCATGAGTACCAGCAACCTGTCATATCATGCTAACTCCATCCTGCATTACTGCACTAAACATGAAGTTCTCTGGCATATAACCAAAGTACTCAAAACATAGAGAAACACCAGACCATTGTCAAAGCTCTAAACCACCTGAACCAGGAGCTTATCATGACACCATGATCTACACATCCCTCTTAATAGATACCATGCTTCAAGTGAAATATCCATGGTCTAAAGAGAAAAGATAAATGCCAAAACTCTAATTCAGAAGCAATACTACACATGATATCAAGAAAAAAAACTCTAAACCAACATCACCTGTCAAGCACCACCAACATATCTCAGCCAAAAAAACAACAATGTCCTCCATGGCTCTAAGATGTTGCACACCTTTAAATAGTAACCATGCAGATGCAAAAGAAGTCTTCTATAGAAAAAGGATCTAAGAGTCCCCAAGAAACATCTGCAACAACAAAGAAGATCATTCATCACCAAGTGATGAATCCACAATCACTGCTAAAGCTCCCACTAAAATGTGACACCGAGCTCTCCAAGCATCATGACCAACCACACCATCCTTGTCAAAATCATACACTAGGCTAGTGTACCAAGCTCTCCATGACATCGTGATTCACATGCTACCGGTCCATAATCGACTATTCAGGTACTCAAATTCCATTCCTCCTCTCATCTCAAAACAACCATGCCAATGCACAAGTGACCACAGAAAAGGTTAGCTAACAGATCTACACCACCACAAAAGAAAACTTGTGGATAATGACAGTCCACTTCCGAGTTGACTCACGACAAACATGTAGGTGAAGAAAACCCACAAAAATGCACAACTCGTAGATCCACTTCAATGAAAACCTAGCAAATCTATCATCACACTGGAAACTGCAAAACTGAGATAATCAAAGGGAACAACCCATGTAGACAACTTGATTCAAACACCAGATCAACAAAAGATCTGATTTTCCAATCACGTCCACAACTAAAGCACCATAGTCTAGGAAACTAGTAAAGGAAACACCACAAGAATGCTGAATGAGAAACTCATACCAACATTCCCATGCAGAGAAGACATAACACCTCCTCAAAACATGTCGAACTGCAACTATCTCATCCAGTCACATGCTAGAAGCCAGGGTCTAGAAAAATAGCGGAACAATAGCTCCACAAACCAAAAGTTTTCCTCGACTGTATAAAACTTGCAAAACCACATTGTTTATAAAACACACATGCACCTCCATATTCAATGCTCATATGGATGACCCAAGAGTCTGCACATAACTGGCATGGTTAACCAAAACAATGAAAAGAAACATGAAAATGCATCATAGACTTTTTAGGGAAATCTACAAAAAACCTCTAGAGCCAAAGACATGAATCTGAACCATGTGAGTGCAAGATATAGGTAAGCAGGAACAACAGGTCCATTTTAGACTAGTTCCAAAACCTTAGTCATGCACAAGCATATGAGAGAGCCAAGCTATATAGAAGTTGTAAACCACCATGATCACCTTCATAGCCTCCATGCAACCAAGGCAACAGAGAAAATTCCTTTAGTGCTAAGTCAAAACACCTAGCACAAGCACACTACTCCATGGTTGAACAACAACACAAGCAAATCCATACCACTAGGGAGCTTGTCACACAGACATGCAGTATAAAACCACGCTTTGCTGCAACACAACCACAAACACATCTCATGCCCTTTGCATCAAGAACATTTTCTGCAAGCCAGGAGCCTCAAACCATATTGCAACAATATGATCAACTCCAATCTTCTCTGTCGTCTTTCAAGCTATGTGCTGAATCAAAGAAGCAGGAACTTCCATTCATTGAAGGATCAATCAACAATAGATTTCTCCAAATTTCCTCAAGCTTGCTAGGCTAAGAAATCTTCACTAGAGAAATACCTAGAACTCCAATAACCAAGAGAAGGCTTTGACACCACTTGTTGGTAGGATTAAGCCTTGACCCCCCTTAACCAACTGTGATACCACTTGTTGGGGATACGAGATGGGTCTATCACCATAGAACACGTCTAAGGTAGTAGTGCCTTAGTGATTTTCATTTCTTCAAATCACATGAAAGACACAAACTATGCCATAAAGAGGAATCAGGCATAGTTGATCCCCCATTAATCTTTCTAAGAAAAGTAAATGCTTATAAAGATAGCAGATTAAACAGAAGCATAGATTCAAGAGCATGAATCAGACAACATGAAAGAAAAACATATGGACACACAGATTACATGGGGAAAACCTTTTCAAGTAAAAAACCCCACCCTCCAAAACACTTAGGTCACTTGTATTATTCAGTAAAAAAAAATGGTTACAATACAAACACAAAGCTATGATCTTCAGGAGATTACATCTTGTCCATCTGGAGAAGGCAAGCAACACAAAATACAGAACCTTCACACTGTTCCAACACCCTCACAACACATAGTGTAGATTCCATTAAACTCCTCAATTGACTGTCACAGCCAGCCTCATGGCCAACCCAACCACATGGCCTCCACAGGTTCACATCTTCATAGAACTAAGAGACAAAGTGTTCATAGGCAGGACTGCTCGAACACTCTCTGCCTCTCACTCAAATCACTCTTTTGTTCATTCTACCATGCACGCGAGATTGCTTAATCTCTTACCATGGGCCAACCTATTCTACCTATCCAAAAAAATTAACTATCCTCAGGATATTCACTGATAGATCTTCTTGCATCAGGCCGCCCAGGCATTCAATTCCTTGCCTCAATCAGGTTCTGTATTCAGCTGAAATCTCAGCCTGTAATAACTGTCATACACTATTTTTGCTTCTATCCAATCAACATCTTGATGCTGAGCCATGTGTTGCCTTTCTATTTTTTCACTGCATTGACCTCTGGTCAAAATCGATCAAGCTTAGTTGGTCGAGCTCCGAACTCAACACTGCCATCCACCGCACTACAAGTTGAAGTCCAAATACCCACCGCGGTATGGAAGTGAGCCCATGTCGACCCGTTGTCTGCCCTCGGCCTCCAACCGTGCTACCGCCAAGCTCAGTCCACCTGACCACGGTATTGCGGTGAGCTCACCAAACTCACCCGGACTCTACCCACACTATTGTTGAGCCCACTAGACCACCCCGCGATGTGGAAGTGAACATGCTTGAGCTCCAAAATTGTTCGCCCCATGCTACTAGGCCTAGACCACCAGACAACCATGGCAAGGTGGTGACTAGTAAGACAGACCGCTAACGGTCAATCGTGCTACCGCAAGGGCCACTAGGCCACCATGTGGTAGGGTGGTGATTGCCAGGTAGACCGCCAATGGTCTTACTATGGCCACCACGGTGAGACATCTCACAACCAGCCATGCACCACAACCATCGTGACTTTCACGAGCAACATTTGCGGTAAGGTGATAAGCATCACCAGACCATTGCCCTTCAACCACCAGCTGCTACCATGCCACCACACCACCAACGAGCAACCTCCACAATAAACCGGTAAGGCCTTGCTCTACCAACATGCCGCCAACTGCGCTACCTTGCCACCTCTGTGTAACCCCTACAATATGGCGGTAACTGCCATGCTAACTATCGTCGCTCATCGCACCACCGCCAGTCTAGAAGAAGACCATCACGGTAAGGCGTTAACACCGCCCAACCACCAGACCAAGCAAGGTGGCCAGTGATAAAGCGATAAACTGCACAACCACGCCACCAAGGAAAGCTTGTAGCATTATGGCGATAAAGGCCAGAAACAAGGCTCCATTGCAAAATGGAAGTCCAAGCCAGGAAGATGAGGCATAAATATTCAACACTTTAGACCATATTCACTTATGCAACTTTCTCCAAGTTTATTATATTCTCTCTCTAACCACTTTAACTCTTTCCATGTTTTTTAGATTCTCTCTCCCCCTTTGACATCAATGGAGAAGGGCCATAAAATCATCCAACTCTCTTGCTCTCCCGCTTAGGAGCACACTATATGCTCTATCTGACTGCACCAACCAACAACTACTACTACCTACTCCCCTTCAGTGGTATCCTTCAACATCAATCCAAGACTAAGAATGTATCTTGAAATGCTTCCCAGATAGATGCACACACTTATGCATCTAGTTGAAAGGAGGAGGGGAAATAACCCCTAACTTCTCCCAAATATACTCAAAAGCATCTTTTGGAAGAGCCTTTATGAAAAGATCATAAACCTAATCCTTTGTAGGAACATACTCCAACTTCACCTCATTCTCTAGAACTTTCTCTCTCAAGAAGTGATACCAAATTAAGATATGTTTTATTTTTTAATGCATTATTGAATTCTTTTAAATATTGATTGCACTTGTATTGTCAAACATGATAGGAATAGGTTCATCATATAAAAAAATTGATATCCATCAATTTTTTCTTTGTCCACAACACCTCTGCATAGCATGATGTTTTTGCAATATATTTTGCTTCTACAATAGACAATGACACTAAATCTTGCTTCGTGCTTGGCCATGAAACCAACTTGATTCCAAGAAAGAAAACAACACCACTTGTACTTTTCCTATCATCTACACATCCAACCCAATTTGCATCTATATATGAACTAAAGAGAAGTTAGTATCCTCAGGATACCACAAACCATAATTTGGAGTGCCCTTCAAATATTTGAATATCCTCTTCATTGCTACAACATGAGATTCCCTTGGGTATTCTTGAAATCTAGCCACAATACAAACTGAATGCATGATATCAAATATAGTAGTACTAAGGTGTAATAGTCCACCAATAATTTATCTATAATTTCTCTTATTTTCCTTAGGAGATTCATCCTTCTTGCTCAACTTACAACTAGTAATGATAGGAGTACATACCAGTTTAGAGTCATTTATTCCAAACTTCTTCAACATTTCCTTGACATACTTAGACTGTGATATGAATATATCTTTCTTTGACTAACTAATCTACAAACCAAGGAAGAAATTCATCTCTCCACACATTGAAATCTCAAATTCTTTCATTTCCTCTAAAATCATCTTGCAAATATCTTCATTTCCTCTAAAGATTATTTCATCAACTTATAACACCTCAATTAAGATTTTTTCTTCTTCAACTTTGAAATATAGATTTCTATTTGTAGTACCTTTTCTGAATCATTGTTGCAACAAGTACTTATCTAGCCTTACATACCAAGCTTTAGGAGATTTATTCAATCCATACAATGCTCTATTCAATATATAGAACATATTTGCATCTTCTAACAACTGAAAACCTTCTCGTTGTTCAATATATACCTGTTCTTCTAATTCACCATTCAAGAATGCACACTTCACATTCATTTGATATACTTTGAAATATTTGTGTGTTACAAAAGCTAAGAAAATATTGATAGCTTGTATTCTTGCAATTGGAGAAAATGTTTCTTCAAAATATATACCTTCGAATTGTGAGTAACCCTTACACACCAGTCTAGCTTTGTTCCTAAACAATTTTCCATATTCATTCAGCTTGTTCTAGAATACCCACTTAGTACCAATCACCTTCTTATTTTATGATCTTGGAACCGATTCCCAACTCAAATGATTTTCTATCTTTTATAACTCTTCATTTCTTTGATCCAATTCTCATCTTTGCATACCTCAGTCATTAGTTTTGGTTCCACCTCAGAAAGTAAAAAAAAATTTACTTGTTCCTATATCATAGCAACTTTTCTTCTTGTTAGCACACCTTTTGTCTTATCCCCAATTATCTGATCTTTTGAATGATTCTTCTACACATACTTAGGTGTCTTAGGATTCCTTTCTAGAGCTTCTTCCTCTTCAACTATCAACTCTTTTCCTTTCTCTTTAGCCTTTTCTTCTTCACTTCAAGGGGATTCATCAGATTCATATCCTTCTATCAACACTAAACTTAAATTTAGTTCTTCATGCACTTTAACACTTTCACTCTCAACAATATTCTACAATATTTTATTGTAGCACTGGTAGGCCTTGCTTCTTGTAGAGTATCGAAGTAAGATTCCTTCATTATATCTTGTGTCAAACTTACCTAATTTTTCTTCATCTCTTCCGATATAGAATTTGCTTCCAAAAAATCTGAATTATTTCATAATGGGAGGTTTAACATATCATAACTCATAGGGAGCCTTTGAACTATTTTCTCTTACTTGACCTCTATTAACAAAGTAGACTAAAATATGAATTTCTTCTCTCCAATAGATATTCAAAAGATCGGATTTCTTTATAATTGTCCTATATGCTTCCTAAACTATTCTATTTTTCCTTTCCACAACTCCATTCTACTAAGGAGTTATAGGGGCTGATAAATTCCTCTTTATTCCATGGTCTTCATAAAAGTTGTTAAAATCATTTGCATTAAACTTGCCACCTCTGTCAGATATCAAAAATTTGATTTTTAGATTCATTTCATTCTCAACCATAGTCTTAAATACTTTACACTTCTCTAGAGCTTCTAATTTTTCTTTAAGAAATGTAACCCAACCAATTCTAGAATAATCATCAATTAATAACACGAAATACTTGTCACCACATGAGCTTCTAATTCTAGTAGGTCCACATAGAGTTGTGTGCGCTAACTCCAAGGGACCTGTGGTATAATATTCTTTTTTCTTAAATCTCGTCTTTATCTTCTTTCTAAATTGACATTCTTTGTATATTGCATTGATAGGCTTTGTAATCTTCAGAAAATATCTCACAACATCAGTAGAGCTTATCCTCACTAGGCTATTAAAATTAATGTGAAACATTCTTCTATTCCGTAGCCAACTTTAATTACTTTGAGACATAAAGCAATTTGCACCACTACCTTTGAGTTGATAGCCATTACCTTTTGTCCTTGTTCTAGTAGCAACCAAAATATTAGTGCTTCTATTTCTAATTTCATAGCCACCATTCTAAAATAAAAGATTATATCCTTTGGTACATATTTTTCTTACACTTAGAAGATCATATCAGAGACCCTTGACATTTAGAACATTATTTGTATTATGCTTACCATTAAAACTAATTGAACCTTTTCCATATATCTTAGCAAATGTATATATTGTGCAGTTTTCACACAGATGCCCTACTGAAAGTGGGGACCCTCTTTCTTGCTCTTTTGATTTTTGCTTTTGGTGTTTTTCTTGCTCGGGCATGTGCTTTGATGTTCATATTGCCTATTGGAATAGTCCATTTATGATTTATATTGAAAACTTTGAGTTTTGGGTTGATTTTGGGTTTTCCATTATTTTCGGGAAAATCCACTCCTGGAAAAATTTCCCGATTTCCTATCGAAGCTCGGTGACATCTCCTTTTCATTGAAAGTCTAGGGATTTTTGTCTTCCATGAAAATCCATTGTGACCGGATTTCTCCAGAGTCCACTACTTTGTCGGATTCTCGAATTTGGTTTAAACTGTCTTGTCAATTGCATTAATGACAAATTGTACGACTTCTTCGGCAGTGTTAAATTGGATTTTGGGAAGATTTTGTGCCACTTTAGTTTCATTATTTGCTTCCTACTTGGTTTGGAGTGCTTGAACCTAGCTGTTTTTGCTGGATTGTGCATTTGGATTGGATTTTATTATTGTTGTTAGATTTTCTGAGCGCCATTTGCATTTGCTCGAGCTTTGAGGTTTCTTGTCAGCTTCCTTTTTTTTCATTTCTCTATCCTCATGGTATGTACATCGTGTCTCCCTTTGATGATTGAAATGGATCGATTTATTTTGTGCACTTTCATGCTATTCATGTTGCTATGCTTTTTCTTCTTGAGTGCGTATGCTTTCTTAGCGATTTGGGTGTGCTTGGGGTTTTAATTCTTGCCAGTTTTGGCATTTTTGTATTTCGAAGCTCGAGGGATTTCCCATTTTTTTTAGGTGCCATTCCTGGGCAGGTGTTCTGAGCTTATCTTTCGATTTTATCCTGAGGTAGTTTGCTTTTATTCTCCATGAAATTTCTATAAACCCTTGCGAGCAAGCAAGTTTTGCCCGAGCTTATTATGTGCGTTCATGGCAGAGGTTTTGGGTTTTGACCTAGGGCATGGCCAATCCCTCTCAATTTTTTGTGAGCTAGGCCTCAAATTCAAAGATGATCCATAGGAGGTCTAGGTCAAAGATGGTGTCAGGCTCCAAGTCCTCAAATTTGTGATCGTTCGGTCAATTTGAGTGAGGTTGAGGGAAAACGTAGATATTCGGGCTTTCAGTGTCTTCACGAAATTCCTAATCTACCAGAATTTCCCGATTTCCTATTTTCTATTTGTTCTTCGCAATGTGCTTTAATCTAGATTTCTACATGTCTTACGGATTTGTGCTACCTTTGGATTTCCTCGGTTTGACCGTTGCTTGGTCATTTTCCTGAAGTTGGGCTTAAGTGGTAAAATTGCATTGATTTTGTTGAAATCCGCACCCTCGAGATTTTCCCGAATGTTCTTGACTCCTTGATTTTACCAGAATGTTTAACTTGTTTCCATTTTTGGGGATTTTCGTCGAAGCCAGATTTTTCTGAGCTTTTGTTGAAAATGAAGAATTAACGAATTGCATGAAGGTTTGCTTGGCAATTATGCATTTCATGATTAAATTAACTTGTTCTAGATGCGTGTCATGTAATTTCTTGGTTAAATAGATTGATTGAATGCTTATGTGGATACTTGTATGCCTATTTCGCTGAATTCTGCCTAATACGGATTTCCCCTGAATTCCTCTCTAGCTCGGATTCCGCGAGGGGGGCTAAAACCCAAGCTTTGAGATGGTTGATCCGATGTGGGTTTTGGGCATTTTGCATAACATGGGTCTTGTATTGGGGAGTGATTTTATTATTTGTGATGGATTTAGCTAAACTTTATGCTATGATGGATCTTATTTTGATGTATTTATTATTTATAGGCAGAATCAGGTCAAGTTGTTGCTAGGCAAGGTAAGGGAAAGGAGATGGATCCAAATGCTGAAGGTTCAGCTATCTTTGAGGCAGAGAGAGTTAAAATAGGGTATATAGAGTAGAATCCCAGAAAGTAAACGGACTTCCATCTAGTTAGGAATCACTAATACGCATGTTGGTATGTGGGACTGTGAAAAATATAAGGTAGGGATGGTGGCACAAGACCTTCCTTTATTAGCCAGAACGACATTGGAGTCTAGGTTCGCACATGCGGCTAGATTTCCTTCTATGGTTCAGTGTTATGAGCTGGTACTTGAGTGTGCTAGACACTATGACAAGGGTACAAAAAGAATAATTGGTCCTCAAGGAAGAATTGTAGAAAACTTCGACCCTGTATCCATAGCTTGGACCTTTGACAAGCTTGATCGGTCCAATGTTTTGGATTTTGATATGGATTTGGAAAGGAAGCATTATGAGGAGAATGTTGTCAAGTCTCAGTAGGTTATCAATTCCTAGTTGGAGAAAACCCAAGTCTCACTTCTCCAAGTTTCCCAAGCAGCTGGTTAGACTCGAGTTTAGGAGAGAATATTATGATGCTATCATACTCCTCAGTAGGGTGGTATGATTGAAAACTGCAAGAGTATTTGAGAGTTGGATGTTCAATGTCATTCCACTGATGGAGCAAGGTGTAGATTACCACTGGGTAGGTATTATAAGTGCAATAATACATTAGCAGATGTGCAAAGTCCTATAGATAAAGACTTTCACAATGACTTCCTATTTGGTTTATGCACTTGCAAGGTTTCACCCATACAAGGGACTGAGCAGTAGAGGTGTATTTGGGCAAGATGTAATTTATGAAGTGTATCGACAACTAAACTTGGGTGGAGGAAGCTATAGGAGGGTGACTGATGCATTCACCATGCACATCACTAGGCTACTACATGGTGCTAAGTATGTTCGGATTTCGGAAGAGGCCAAGGAATTGATCAAAAGGTTTGGAGCTTGGTTCATTCAGTTCCCTACCTTTTCCTAGATAAGGATTGATGGCTTGCAAAGGGCTCCATATGGACTCCAAAGGTACCCGATAGACCATGTTATACTATTGGAAGTCACAAGATAGATATGTGACTTTGATGTAATTGTGAAGGGGGAGAAACAAAAGACAAGATTTTGCAATGACTTCCCTCTGAAGATAGGTACTAATAAGCTATGCCCTTCTATCCAATCACCCCATGCTTTTGAGGAAGAAATGAGCACTCTTGGTCTCTCCTTCCATTCCAAAAGAGTTAGGTTTGATATAACTGGTGAAGCACAAAAGAAAGCCAGTTGGGAGTATATTCACAAAGATGATATACAGGACTATTGGGCTAACCTTGGTGATGAATTTGAAGTCAGAAAGAAGAAGTTCTCTAGGCTGCCAGTGAACTTAGTATGGTTGTATAACATAAAGAATATTCTTGATAAGGTTGAGGAGGATGGAAATCTAATTTAGGGCCATATCTTTGAGGTTGTGAAGGATAAGCCAGTTGGATAAGTTGATTGGCTTGAGGAGGAAAAGATAGAGTTATAACAAATCATGACTCTAGTGATTAAGTAGACCAAGTCGTTGCTCAAACACAAGATGTTAGAGTTGGAGGGTGAGGGTGTACAGTGCACTTATGACTTAATGTGAGATTTGGAGTCCCATTCTGCTTCTGAGGAGTCACATGAATAGGACCCCAAAGGTAGAACCAAGGTGGGCTCTCCTTTCAAAATCAAGATCAAAGATGTTCATGCAGAGGATGTAGGAGAAGTAGGGAAGCAAAGAAAGCCCATAGCCAAGAAAAGGAGGTAGGTCTCAAAGAAGAAAGGGGCTAAGAAAGATGAAGAAGAAAAAGAGGAAGTGGATGCCAGTTACCTAAGAAAATGAGACTTGTGAAATTTCCACAAAAGGAAAAGGTAACTTCTAGGACTGATAAAGAGGTTGAGCCACCTATGGTGGAGGTAGAGAGTTCAAGGGAGAAGAAACAAGTTTATATGAGGAGGTCAAGGACTCATTCCCCAAAGATGCTGCACCAAAAGGAAGTGTTCCTGTGACTGCTCCTACTACTGAATATGACGACATCCCTATTTCTCAAGAGACTAGTAGGGTGCCAAAGGAGCCAAAGGATGTTGAAGATCCTAAGGACCTGGGAGAGGAAGAATTCCAAGAGGGTGATCTTTCCAATGCCAAAGCAGAAATAGACAAATTAATCTAGTCTCCTTTGGTGGCTTATGCAGATTTGTGCGCAGAGGTTCATAAGGATAAATCCCATCAAAAGGAGGAGATACTAGCCAAGATTCCCTCACCAACACAAGATAAAGGGGAGGAACACTATAAGGAAAAGGAGGATTCATTTAGGGAGATCCTTGATGCACCAAGCTTTTAAAATGGTGCACCCAGTGTTCAACAGGAATATGATAGGCAGGATAGGGTGTAGTTAGAATCCACTGTTCCAGGGTGGTTAGATAAAGAGCTGAAGAGCAAACAGATTATAGTGGGTAACACTCCTCATAATTGGGATGACCTACTGGCTAACATTAGAAAAGGAAAGACAAAGAATAAATCCATAGTCATTTACAAGATTGAGAGAGATGAGTTGAACAACAGAGAGGTCCATATTGCTACTCCTACTCTTGATAAAGATAGAGATATGGTGAATGCAAAATATTTTAATGTGCAAACCATGAATCTAGGGCATGCCTCTATGGAGCAAGACATTGAGGTCTATGAAGGCTCTAGTGTTGTGATCCTTGGCTGATTGAGGAAGGAGGTACAAACTAAACATGAGTTGGAGAAGGAAAATGAGAAACTAAAGAAGTACTTTCAGGAGTTGATGAAACCCTTGCAGTTCATCAGTTCTTCCTCATTTTCTGCAGGCTTCCTACCTCAGGAAAAAATATTAGAGCTTGAAAGGATGAAGGGCACCACACATTCTATAGTCGGTTGGTTGTAGGGAGTTTAGACCAAGGGAGATAGTGCCATAAAGGACATCTTGTCAACTACAGGGGATGCAATGAGATCAATAGATTGGGTAAAGACTGTGCTAGCCCAGGATAAGGAAGATGTAGATCTCTTGCTACAGAAAACAAAGACAATCATGGAGCACACCAAGTATCAATTGGTGAAGGATGAAATTCTTCCTTCCTCAAGGGTTGTAGAGCCTTGGGAATGGTTTGAGATTCTACATATGAGGCAGAGTGCCTTAAAGAAGATATATAAATAGGGGAGGCAGATTGAGGACACATTGACTAGTAGCTACAATAAGTGTATCTACTTCTTTGAAATTATGACAGGGAGAAAGAAGTTTGCTCCAAAGAATCTCAGTTTGGAGTAGTTAAGGAAATCATGGCAAGATGTCTACTCTCCATTCAATGAGATCCATGTTACTGAGCATCAGCTAGATGATGCTGCAACCTACATTGTAGTCATTGATAGGTATCAAACAAATAAGGCTGATTGGGATAATATAGTGAAGTAGTCAAGGGATGACATCAAGTCTCTTGAGAGGAAAATTAGGGTTTTGCCTGTGCTGCCTATTGCTGAATTGGGCAAAGTGCTATGGCGGTAGATGATAAAGAAGAGCATGCTAAGGATAAATGGGGCAAGTAGTTAATGCAAGGCTACATCAGAATTTTTTGTTCCCCATTATTTTCTCCTCTTCCTTCACGTGTATTGGATCGCGTTTTTGGAGACCCTAGGCCAACTTGGATGAAATTAGTGCAAATTCCACATTTCATGTTATCTCCGAATATATTTTGGCTGACCTATTGTGTGGCATTTATTATTGTAAACCCTATTTGGGCCGATATATCTTGGGGGATTCTGTATAAGTTTGACATGATACCTGATTTGTAAGGCTAACAGTAGAGAAAGTTAGAAGAATTTTACATTTGAGCGAATTGTAAGAGCAGGAATTAGGGTTGGAGTTTAGTTTATATTCAAGCAAGTGTTGTAACAAAAGACTAAAATTGTTGCCACTTTGGGTGATTTAATATAAGTGAAGATATTGTGATTTGGTATCTTTCTTGTGTTGAGTTTTTTTGGCATGGTTCTTGATATTCTATCTTTAAAATTGCTTAAGTTTATTTTTAGATGGTTTGATGATGTTTAGGGTTTTATGCTTGAAGTGTTTGCAGTGATCTCTAGTCCATACTTTTTGCAGTTAGCTGATTGTTAGCTGCTTTGCAAAGTTAGCTTGGACTTAAAATTGTTCTTACTTCAATTGTGAGTGTTTGTTCATTTCAATTGAAATAGGGTTTTCTTGAATGAATATGCATGATTTGAAAATATTTAACACCTTAGAAGATTTCACTATTTCTGGGAGATTGCAGATTTATCTAGGTTAAACAGGAAGTAGTTTCTGAGAGATTGGTCCATTTTGAGCATCTTATCTTTTGCATTGTCAATATTAGGGTTATAATTAGTCTTAGAATCATCTCTGGAACCTTTATCTTTTGTTATTTCTTTACTATCTGGGTAACATTTATGATTTGAAGTATCAAAATATTGCTAGATCTGATAAATTCAAGTTCAGTATTTTCTTGTAATAAGGTTCGTTTGTGATTACCAGCATTTTCACATTATCTTTGAGTTGTTTTATTGGAATTGTCAATACCTGACATTAGAGACCTTGGGGTTATCTCTTTGTTCATTGAGATTTACCTTTCAAGAGAGATAGGATATCATATTCTGTCTGAGATGTTGCTGTGCAGAAAACACCATCAACAGTATCATCACAAAACTTAACAAGACTACCATTATCCTTTTCAAGCTTAACAAAATTACACTTATCACCTGTAATAATATTTCAGCATCCATTTTCAATGATATAGTAATCATTCTCCTCTCTAGTATTAAAAGTAGTCAACATAGTTCCTTCAATGTTATGACCTATTTTCAAAGCACTTTCCTTCACACATCTTTCAATATTAGTAGAATTAGCTCAAAAATTTAAAGCCATTAAGAAGAATCCATCACTTCATCTAGATAATTTGATTCTTCATCATTAGATACACCATTATCCTTTTCAACATAATAACTCTTCTTGAAAAATTTACCCTTATGATCCTTTTTTTATCATTAGTAACTTTTCTTGGACATTTAGATGCATAATTACCTCTTTCTACAATTAAAACATTTGAAAGGTAGCTTACCTCTATATTTTCCAGTACCATTTTTCAATCTCCTCACAATGTTTTCTCCCACCTCATCAAGATCATCTAGATCCAGTCCATCATCCTTTTCCACTTTTTAGAATTTAAAATTGTTTTCTTTTTTTGTAGCATCTTAACCAAAATATCCCATTTCAAAATAAATTAAAGCACCAAAAATTTGATCTAGGATAATTATCCAAATTTTGAGCTCCCTCAATAGCAGAAAATTTATGACTATAAGCTTCAGGTAGAGTTCTTAATACCTTTTTCACAACTTCAATTCCATCTAGATTTCCACCAAGACCATTGATGGCATTAACAACTTCATCAACTTTGAGCATGAAGGCAGTAATATCTTCATCTTCAAACATCCTTAGGGTTTCAAATTTAGCTTTGTAGATTTGTATCTTTTCTTGTTTAACCTTGTCATATCCTTCATACATTCCTTCCAACTTTGTCGAAATATCTTTGGAAGACTTATCGCTCATAACCTTCAAAAGTTTTGAATCAGTAAGACCACTCAGGATTGCATTCCTTTCTTTTCCATTATTCTCATATGCCTTTATATCATCATCAATTGATGGTCCATTTGTAGGCATAGTATAACTTGTTTCAACATATTTCAAAAAATAAAACCCAAGAGGAAAAAAAAGATTTCATGCTAGCTATTGTGCAATTTTTTGCACACACGCCCCACTGAAATTAGGGACCCTCGTTTTCATTTTTTTTGGTGTCTTGGCCTTTCTATTTTGGAGTTTTTCTTGCTTGGGCATGTGCTTTGATGTTCATCCTACCAGTTGGAATGGCCCATTTATGATTTATATGGACAACCTTAAGTTCTTGGTGCATTTCAGGCTTTTCACTGTGTTCGGGAAAATCCGCCCTAGCCGGACTTTCCCGATTTTCCTTTGATGCTTGGTTACGACTGCCTTTTTCTCAAGTCCAGGGAAATCCATCATGTCTGGATATTCTCAAAATTCGTTGCTCTGTCAGATTCCTAAATTTTGGTCTTGGTTGTCTTTTCGATCGCATTAATGGTGATTGCACGACTTTTGGGGAAATGTTATATTGAGTTTTGGGAAGTGATTTTCCATTTGAGTTTGATTATTTACTTTCCATTTGAGTTTGGAGTGCTTAAGCTTGGGGTGTGTTGCTGGATTGTGTGTTTGGAAGTGACTTCGAGTGTTGCATTTAGATTTCTTGGGCACCATTCATGTTTTGCACATGCTTAAAGTTGTTTGTTGGCATCCTTGGTTTTAGTTTTCTATACTATCATGGTATGTGGATGCTCTCTTCCTCTTTTGGTTTGGATTTCTTTGTTGTATGTGCTTTCATGCTTTTCTTTGCTACATTCTTGCTTGGGTGTGCGTGTTTCCTGGGCATTTTGGGGTTCCATGTCCTACCATCCCGTTCGAGTGCTTGTCTTGAATATTTTCTTTGGGCTGGTATTTTGTTGTTGTTGTCTTGGGGCTTTCTTGTATTTTACATCAATTTCCTATCCTTCTTTGTAAGCAAGTCATGCCTATATTGTTTCATGCTTTCGTGGCGAAATTTTTAGGGTTCTCGACCTAGGGCATAGCCAATCCCTTTCAATTCATTGAAAGGTGAGTTTTAAATTCGTGGTTGATCCATTGGAGGTTTATTTCAAGTCATTATTGAGTTGCAAGCTCTTATTCCATGTCCATTCGATCTATTTAGGTGAGGATGAGAGAAACATAGGCTTTCGGGTTTCAATGTCTTCGTAGAATTCTGCCTTTGCTGGGTTTCCCTGAGTCTTCCTGTTTCTTCTTTGTTCTGCATAATTTGCTTTGAATTTAGACTTTTGCTTGCCTTGCAGAATTCCGCTTCCTTTGGATTTTCCTAGTGTCTGTTGCCTAGTCATTCTACCGAATTCGGACTTTTGTGGTAAGTTTGTATTCGTTCCGCTGAAATCCGTGCCTTTGGGATTTTCCCCAATGTTCTGTGCCTCCATCATTTTCCCAGGTTGTTGAAACTATTCCTATTTTCGAGGATTTCCGTCTAAGGCAGATTTTTTTGAAGTTTTGTGGGAATGAGAAATTTGATGAGTATTGTAAGAATTTCCTTGATGACTATGTATTTAGATGATCAAATGAACTTATGCTCAGTAGTTTCAAGTTATTCCTTGGTTATATTGATTGCTTAAAATGATTATGTGGGGTTTGTATGCTTGTTTCACTAGATTCCGCTTGGTCCGGATTTCTTCGGGATTCCTCTCTAGTCTTGTTGTTCTATCTTTAAAATTGCTTAAGTTTATTGTTAGATAGTTTGAAGATGCTTAGGGTTTCATGTTTGAAATGTTGTAGTGATCTCTAGTCCATACTTTTTGCAGTTAGCTGATTATTAGCTGTTTTGTAAAGTTAGCCTGGACTTAAAATTGTGCTTAGTTCAATTATTAGTGTTTGTTTATTTCAATTGCAATAGGATTGTTTTGAATGAATTTTTATGATTTTAAAATCTTTAAATACATTAGAATATTGCACTATTTATGTGAGATTGCAGATTTATCTGGGTCAAATAGAAAGTAGTTTATGAGAGATTAGTCCATTTTGAGCATCTTATCTTCTGCATTGTCGATCTTAGGGTTAGAATCAGTCTTGGAACTATCTCTAAAACCTTTATCTTTTGTTATTTCTTTGTTATTTGAGTTAAATTTAGGGTTTGAAGTATCAACTTGTTGGTATATCTGATAAATTCAAATTCCATTGTTTGCTTGTAGTAAGGTCCCTTTGTGATTACCAACATTTTCACATTATCTCTGAGTTGTTTTATTTAAATTGTCAAGACCTAACATTAGAGACCTTGGGGTTATCTCTTTTCCATAGAGATTTACCTTTCAAGAAAGATAAGCTATAATATTCTATCTGAGTTGTTGTTGTTTAGAAAACACCATCAACACTAGCCTTCCCATAGGTAAAATGTGTTTCATTGAACAAAGGATCTTTAACATCTTTCATGTGCGTCATCCAGATCTACCTCAAGTGGTTATGTTTTTTCCTAGGAACCATAGCTCTAATACCGATTGTTAGATGCATAGGACAACTGAGAGGGGGTGTGAATCCATTGTATACTTTTAAAACATCAAAAAACCTCATTAAAATTTAGATCTGCATTATTACTTAAACCCTTATCCACCATTAAACCCTTAACATGCATTAAGAGAATGTAAACATGTAAAATAGTAATACAAACACATCAAAAAAATAAGATCATATTTAAGTGGAAAACCCAATGAGGAAAAAAGTACACTGAAGATTAGCTCACTAATATATTTATTACAACACCAAATATAATAAGGATCATTTCTAAGGGCTCAATCCCTCTAAAAATAAATAAAGGATCATTGCTAATGGATTCACTAAGTATAAGAAATAAAATAGAAGAAGGGGTGGATCACTGCTAATTTAAACTACTAACAATGCATCTCTCATATTTTGAAGGTACAGTTCCATTGAAGCATAAAATATCATCAAACAAACTGAAATATAAACACCTTCTTGCATATATACCCTCTACAACATAAAACAATCTCAATTAGGTTGGCCTTAAGGAAACATATACACCTCAATCATGCAACACCAAATAGTTCAACACTAAAATATTCCATAGTATAAATAAATGAGGCCAAACCATGCCAATAATTAATTGGGACATAAATATACATAAAAATGCTTATCAACACTTCCTCAAACAATAATTATCCTTCGTAATTAGTGTTAGAATTTTGGGTCAGCCAAACCTACACTAACACACAACACCAAACACACCTCTCAAGGTCTAGAAACATCTTGTGGACCAAAAAAAACACTCCACAACATCCATACCATATCATAATATTTGAGCATCATCAAAATATTCTGCACAACTACTGCAACCACATAAAACTAAACACCTTCATTTTGTGCAACCAGACATACTAGCACAAATATCCAATGCACCAGAAAAAATTTCAGACTAAATCAACACCTAAAACTTCAAGGGAAATTAGATATAATCAATGCAAGAATGTTCCCAACTCCACAATACTAGAACCTTCATTACAGAGAAATGTGGAGCAATCTCATTTCTCCCAGACACCCTGTTTCACCAAAAAGACATGTCAAACACATCTTTTACTATAGAACAATATAAAACCTGAAACTATGAATATGAAAGCTCTAAATACCTTTTATCATCACATCTAAACCATATGGGAATACTTCAATCATGAAGAAATGTGGACCAAAACATTGAACACCACTCTATCACACTGAACTCTCTTTTATTCAAATTTTCTCAAAAGAACTTTGAAACCAAGTGAACTAACTTTATCAAAAACATTACTCACACCTTTGCAACACCTCTAAAACATCTACAACATCTAAAAAATACAACACTTTCCAACTACAACAATCTCCTAAAACACAAGTTAGACCAACAACCTCTACAACTATATTGAAGTAAGACATTGATCAAAATACCAGTACAATGTGTTGGCATCAATACCAATAACTCGAATGCTATAGGTTGACATCATCAACACTATAAAAATTCCAACACTTTATTCATACAAGGGGTTGACATAAATGACAACAAAAGCAACTCACAAAAAACTCAAGCTTCCAAACTTTCAAAAGAATGTATTGAATCTAAATAACATACCATAATTTCAAATAAATTAATTAATTCTAAAATAGAATTGATATATTATAAATTAAAACTATGTATTATATGTTGCAAGTATGAAGGTTTTTTCATTGATGTCTATAGGAATTCTGTAGGCTGGTGTTGTCATTAATGTCAACTATGTGTTAAGGAAGTTTGTTGCATGTTGAGGATATTGAGAAAATTATGAAAAAGAGGAAAACAAGTTGTTGTAGGTTGTGCATGTGTAGTTGAGATATTTAAGAAGTGTTGCGAGTACATGGATCTATATTTTTGTTGCATTATCTGGGGATGAGTTGGAATGAAGTAATTAGCTAAGAAGTTGTCTCTAGTACTTGGTTTCCAAGTTCTTTTGAGAAAATTTGATAGATAGAGTAAACTATGTTGTCCAAGTGTTTCGAATGTGCTATGATATTGTGCTCCATGTTTCTTCGGTGTCGTTTCCATGTTTGTGTGGATATGACATGTTGTTCATGGTTTTCAAATGTTGCTATTTTTAGAAGTTGGGTTTTTGGATCATTGTACAGTGTGGGATATTTTCACCAGTGTGTGAACCAGTTTTTTAAGTGATGTTTTATGTGGCCTCAAAGAAATATATTTGCTCCATATTTATCTTTTGTTTAGCTTCAGGCTATACAGATTTGGGAAGTTTCTTATAATGTTTGTATCTTTCTGTATTCAAGGTTTTACTTGATTTGGTGCAGTATAGAGTGAGTTTCATATGTCAGTATACAAATAAGGTTTATTAGTTACTTTGAGTGTAAGTATTTGTATGATGCAAGCTTGGATGAAGTGTTTGATGGATCTCAAGTAGTTCATGGATTATTCTAGATCGTGTTCAAGTTAATTTTGTTGTCCAAAAGTTTTAGATTTATTTAAGGGTGCATGTGCTTAATGATTATGGTGTTTAGCACATGTACCAACTGACCTTGTGTTAACACTACATGTGAGGCTTGTTAAAGCATGTTGAGGTGTGTTTAGATCTATTTGGATCCTAATCAAGGATTTATGTAGGCCACCTTCATTCATATCCACTATGGGAATTTTTAGGTGTTGACCTAATTTCAATTTGTAATTGTAACGGATAGTTTCCAACATTGGAGAAGGTTTTCAAAGTTGAGGTTAATATAAATAAGTGTAATATTGATGTGAGATGCAACATCATTGTGAGTGATGTGTGTGATGCAAATTTGAGTAGAGAAGTGTGAATTTAAATGTTAGGGTTCCTGAAGATATTTGAGTTGAAGGTATCCAAAATATTTCATGCAAGTCTACGAAAGTGTGTGAGAAATTTTGGTGGATTACTTGTTACATTGAGAAAATGTTATTTGTGTAAATTTTCTCTTCTATATTCTTGTAATTATTTCTATGGTAGTGAGCCCTGGCTATGAGCCTTTTTGGATAGTGTGTCCTATTCTAGAAGTGAGCCCTTTTGTACCAATTTTACTATTACCTATATTGTGACCTAATCCTCACTATGGTTTTTCTCTCGCTGGGCTTTCCACATAAATTTGGTGCTATGTTGTGCATGTTGTTGTGAATTTAGTTTTTGTTATCTACATTTCATGTTTAATAATACTAACAAAATAAGGGTCTATTGAATGCATAGTTTTGAGGGTTTTGATGTTTTGATTTGCTACAACTGATTCAACCCTCCTCTCAGTTATCTTGTTCATTCAAAAATTGGTATTAAAGCAAGGTTACTTGGAAAAGAACTTAATATCTTGAGGTAGATTCAAGATGGTGAACAAGGTTTCTTTGGAATGCCCTAGATTCAATGGCACAAATTATGCATTCTGGAAGTGAAATATGGAAGGATATTTGGTAGCTCATGGATATAAAATTGAAATGGTAGTAAAGAATCATTATGTTGCACCTAAAAATGGTCTAAGTACAAGTGCAAAGATCAAGGCGCATGAGATCAATGCTAAGGCATGATTTATTATTTTGAATAGTCTTTCAAATACTGAATTATTAAAATTCATGAGTTTGAAGACTTCTAAAGAGGTTTGGGAAGAGCTAGAAATAATTTATGTAGGAGATGAAAAACTCAATCAAGAAAAGTTGTAGAATTTGAAGGAACAATTTGAGACCTTGCATATGTCTGAAGATGAAACAATCAAAATCTATATGCAAAGAGTTGATGAGTTGGTGAGTGCAATGAGAGTTCTTGGTGCACAAGTTAAAGATTCTAAAGTGGTAAAAAAAGTTCTCAGATCTCTTCCTGATTCTTATAGTGAAAAAGGTGTTTTCTATTGAGGAAATTGTAAATCTTAATACTTATTCTAGAGATAAGATGATTGGCACACTAACTTCTTTTGAAATGATAAAAAAGGGCTTGAGAAATGGTATAAATGTAGAGACTTCTTTCAAGGTTGGAGGATTAGAAAAGGTTGAAGATTCAGATAAGGAATATCTTGATGATGTGGAAGCTAACTTTGCAAGAAGGATGAAAAAGGGCTCTAGTAAGTACAAAGATAAATTAACTTTCAAATGTTTTAGCTATCGTGAAATAGGTCATTATTCTTCAAAATTTCCAAAAAGAGTTGTAAACAATAAGAGTAAGGAGGATAAAGGAAAGATGATTAAGAATGCTTACTATATTAAAGAAGATGCTGGTATTTCTGATGATGAATCTTATTATGGAGACTTTGATGACAATGAATGCTTGTTATTTTCTCTAAAAGATGAATCTAGTTCTGCTAACTCTGAAAGTTGTGTGAAGGAAAGTATTCCAGAGAAGAAGGAGAAAGTTGAAGGTACTTTGGTATCTTCCTTTCATGTTAAAGAAGATAAGAATTACTGGGTTGTTGATAGTGGCTACTCTAATCACATGACTGACAAAAGTAAGTTTGTTAAACCTAAAAAATATGATGGAGGACTAGTTAAATTTGGAGATAATTCAAGAGCTAAGATTTGTGGAATAGGTTCAATTATTTTTGATGGAAAGCATAACACTAATAATTTTATCGCAAAGATGGTTGTCATTGCACCAAAATATTGACCTTGTTAATGCCCAATACAACTACTAGATTTATACAAGATCCAAGATCCACATGAGGCGGTTAAACCATGTCATGAAGCCTGAGCATCACACTGGCCCACACTGAGGATACCAAAGGTGACACCTTACAACAATCCCCCCCAAACTACAAGTGAGGGGTTCGAGCCTGTGACCTTGGCTCCAATACCAATTGTTGCAAAGATGATTGTCATTGCACCAAAAGATCAACCTGTTAATGCTCGATACAACCGTTAGATTTATACAAGATCCAAGATCCACAGGAGGTGGTTAAACCATGTCACGAAGCACAATCATCATGCCGGCCCACGTTGAGGAGACCAAGGGCAACACTTTGCAAAAAATGTTTACTATGTAAAGGGTTTAAGGCATAACCTTTTGAGTGTTGGACAAATGTGTAGCAAGGGATATAATCTTGAGTTTAAGGATGAAGCATGTGAGATCAAAAAAGGATTTGAAACTGTGATTGCTGGTGGTAAGAGAATAGATGGAAACATTTATTAGCTTAAAGGTGTTGATGGACATTGCTTTATGGCACCAGAGGATGTGTCACATGAATTTTGATAATTTGGAAAGAATTAGTTCAGTTCATGTATTCAGAGACCTACCAAGAATCACAAAGCTTATTAATGTTGTGTGTGAGAGTTGTCAATTTGGAAAACAAGCAAGGATTAGTTTCAAAGGAAAGGAACAATTTTCTACTGGACTACTAGAATTAATACATACAAATATTTGTGGTCCTACAAGGGTGATAAGTCTACAAGGTGATAGGTACTTTATGCTTTTGATTGATGATTATTCTAGAATGACACGGGTTACTTTTCTTAGGTAAAAATATGATGCGGTAAATAAAATCAAGGCATTTAAAGTTGTGGTTAAGAATGAAATGGATCTAAAAATTAAATTTTTGAGTTTTGACAGAGACAGTGAATTCACCTCCAATGATTTTAACATGTTTTGTGAAGTTCATGGAATGAAGAGGAATTTGTCTACCCCTATAACTCCTTAGAAAAATGGATTTGTGGAAAGGAAAAACAAGACTATGGAAGAAGCTGCTAGGACTATGATGAAAGAGGCAAATCTACTAGAAATCTACTAGAGAGAATTATTTCATATTGTTGTTTACATACTTAATAAAGTTCAAGCCAAAGCTAATAGATCGAAGACTCCCTATGAGTTATGGTATGGAAGCATTCCTATTGTGAAGTACTTTAGAGTATTTGTACTAGTACACAAACAATAATATATGACTAAACAAACTACTAAAAATTGCATATAAATGACTAACTTTAGTCACATGACTATTAGTGGTTTATTTGTAGTCATTTATAACACCACTAAATTTATGACTAAACAATTTGTCATCTATTTAGTCATTGATTTGGTCATTGATTTGGTCATTGATTTAGTCATTTATTTAGTCATGGTAGTGATTTATTTAGTCATTAATTTAGTAATTGATTGTTGTTAACTGGTCATTTATTTAGTCATGGTAGTCATTACTTTAGTCATTAATTTAGTCATATATTTAGTCATTAATTTAGTCATATATTTAGTCATTAATTTAGTTATATATTTAGTCACATATTTAGTCATTAATTTAGTCATTTCTTTAGTCATATATTTAGTCATTAATTTAGTCATATATTTAGTCATTACTTTAGTTATATATTTAGTCATTAATCTAGTCATATATTTAGTAATTAATTTAGTCATTACTTTAGTCATATATTTAGTCATTAATTTAGTCATTTTTATTTACTAGTTTCTATTAATTGGTAGTAAATATAGTCATGAAATGAATAATTTATTAAATACCATAAATTTTATAATGCAAAACTAACATAATATTAAATTTGAACTAAAACATAAAAGAAAATAAAAATATTACATATACGAACAAGCTACAACATGCTAAAATTAAAATATTGACTCAACATCATGATAAATAAAGGTAATCTACAATAAAAAATTTAATGTAAATATATATATATATATATTAGGTTACAAGATGTCAAAGTTGTCTAAGAGTTTCCAACTCTTTCAAATACACCATGATAATTAACATGCCTAAACAACACATTCAAAATACTATATAAAGGAGTGAGCCCAGATGTCTAACATTAACTAGTACATGATAAGAATGTTCAACTATGTCATTTTTTGCAAATATTTTAGTGGCCACCGTGTGAAAGTTCCCTCTTTATCTTTTAGACAAATAGCTCCATCTATTTTGTCTTCATAAACAAGAGGTATGTTACTTGTGACCTTTAAAATGTTTACATTTGCATCTCTAGTTCATTTCAAGTTGACTCCATGTATAATAGATAGGGAGTGAATCTGCCCAATTCCCACAACATCACCATCAAACGGATCCAACACCCTAACTTTATCCCCTTCTTTGAATTTATCAATACATTTCTGCAAAAAGAAAAAAAAAACATATTATATTAGATAGGTAATGATCACCCTTGTTTGCATAATCAAACAACCATTACTTACTTAAATAGACATACTTGCATGTGTGTGTTAAAATAATTGCAAAAGGAAAATTTCAAAAATAATTGCAATGATCAATCTTATTTACTAAAAAACCAACACTCGTAGCAGTGCTTACAATGCTACTATTAGCTTCATGCTAATTAGATACAAAGGGCACAAATATAAACACTACATTACCATGCATGCATACTAGACACATAAGGTTATGACAACACTATTACACATAAAAAAGCTAGCTAATGCACAAAAACAAAGAATGCAATATGAGAGCACTACTACTACTACTACAAGGTGAAGGTGAAGTACATTGGATGTACAAAAATAGTGGCATTAAAGCTCTGAAACATAACCTCATGCATTCAGCATAACCCTATCAATGATGACATATAAAAGAAGAATAAACAAAAAAATGTATCAAAGGCAACATGTGACAACCATTAAGAGCAGTCATTGAGGAAACAATGCAGTCTTTCTCTGTGGCCATCATAGCAGCAGTAAAGGAGTAACAAATAAGGTTGGATGTAGAGGTCACATAAATAATAGGGAAAGAGCCTTTCACTATTAGAAAATAGTGTAAGAGTATGAAAAAATAAGTAAGGAATGATGTCCAATGAACAAGTAGAAGTAGTGAGTTTCATGGATGTAGCAGTAAGTTTAGTGCAAGGGCAGCAATTTTTATGGCTGTAACAATGAGTTTAATGGATCGAGCATCAAATATCATTACTAAACAACAAGAAGACTTTAAGAGACAACGACAACAATATCAAAAGAATTTTTTTTATAATAACAACCATAATGAAGAGTTAACAATAGATCTGTGAAGGAAAGAACAACATGTATCATCCAATGAAAGAAGCAGCACGCTAAGTTCAAGATGTTGACAAGGTCAATTACAATGCCCTAAAATATATTCAAGCATCATAAAGTATTGAAGTGCCAACAATCCCCACTAAAAAGCGACAAAGTAGCTACAATGATTGTTCTATGGGTTACATTCAATGTTTTAGTTGTCTATTAACTATTCCATAAGCTTGTTCACTATTTGGGATCATAATAGTCATTAATACATGAAAGGTTTCATAATAAAGGAAAAGTAATGTTTTGTAGCACTCACCTCAAGTTCAACACTAGTAGTACTATCAATATCATGCATATACTCCTTGAATTCAGCATAATCACTGTCAACATTGTCCTAAAGTTGTGTAGCTTTGCCAAGAGCGCTATTGATAGGGTCTTTTCATTTTTGTTGTGCTTTCATATAATTTTCCTACATGTGGTTTAATCATCATGCAAAGTTAGTATAAGTCAATTAAAAAATGCAAAAGCTATAAATTTTTGTCCACAACAAATATTATATTACCTCAACTTCAACACAACTATGATTGACATCAAGGCATTGTTGTTTTCGTGCTTCTTTGATAAAATCACTCTGCATGTAGTTTAACCATCAAGAAAAAAATATATCCAAATGAGTAATTCATGTAAAAAATAGTCAACAGAGCCTTTCCAAGAATAAAAGTCACAATAGGTGGAATCGGTGAAAATCTTTTTTTTTTTTGCAGCCACCCTACATCTTTTCTTTCAGATCATGAAAAATAGAGTTGAAACAATGAGGGATTTTGTTTACTAGCTCATTCGGTCTCTTCAAAATATTCCTACTCTAAAAATACCTAGTCTATAGATCCAATAACATATATTCATTTATGCTTTGGAACCAGACATACAATTAATCCTCAAAAGGAACAAAGTGCATAAGATCGAGCAAGCTCAACTGGAAGCAGTACAAGTTGAGGATGATTTTATCACAATGGGTAAATAGAAATTAGACTCAAAGGTGGGGATTGAAATAAATTGAAATAATTCTCCTAAGTTCCTATTTGGAAGTCAAGGCAAAGTTATCTCGACCAACTACCAAAAAAATTAATTTGATAATTTTTTATTACATGCAGCAGCCTAGTGAGGGACGAGATCAATATTATAGTGAGCTGAATTTCAATTTATATACCTCTTTTGAAGATGAAAGGGATTGCAATTCATCTAGTGATGATTAATATGATGAGCTACAGGAAAATTCATCCTTTTCTTCACCTCTTCCTTCTGATAAGATTTCCCCCTTTGAGACTAATTTGAGTAATTTGGCATCAACTTCTCTTCTTACTTCAGAATATGGAATTTTCTTTTTTCAAGAAGTGGAGAATAAGGACATATGTTTAAACTTGGAAATAAATGGTGATTCTAGGAATGATGATTTTAGGGATAAAGAAAAGTGGTCGACTCATTCTAACCCCCTTTTCAGTTTTGATGAATTTCAAATATGTGATAACCTTCTTTTCACAAATCTGATTGTTGATCAATTCACATTTAGGAATGAATTTCATTTGTTAAGGGTTGAGATCAATCACAAGAAAAGGAAGGATGGGGAAAAAACTAGCCTCTTGTGGGAGAAAGATGAAATCGTCGCCCAGTCAGAAGTAAAAAACAAACCAATCCTTGCCCTATACCAGTCTACAAAAATAATTTCCCTGCATGAAAGTGGTCAGATTGAAAGACACTATGATGAGGTCAAGGAGAATATTGTTTCCTTTGGTAAATTTTTAGGAACTTTGTAAACTCTTGGGGAAGGTAAGGTCAAAGAAAAATTTGGAGCTCAAAATTCTATAGCATAATTGGATATGCTTGAATTGATAGTTCTTGATCATGAGAGTTGGTTAGCAAAGAATGATTTGGCCCTGACAAAATGGCAGCAAGAAGAAGTTTTTCATGAAAAGTGACTTTTTGGGAGACCATTGGACTATGGATACATCCTCGTCTGCATTAACATTGGGATGTCAAGATTCCTAAATATGTTCCAGAGACTGTACAAGAATCTGGGCCTGGAGTCATAGTTTAACTATATTTTCAAGACCCATTCCATTTGCTAATAGATACTAATTGTTGAACAAGACAGCTGAGAGGGGGTGAATCAGTTGTATCAAATTTAATATTTAAAACATTTTCCAAAACTTAGATCAATCACAAATCCTTTACTCTACTAAATGATTAAACATTAAGTGCAAGGGAAGAAACTAAAAAGCATCACATAAACACAGTAACACTAGATTTATGTGGAAAACCCAATGAGGGAAAAACCACTGTGAGGATTAGCTCACAATATAAAGAATATCAAAACAAATTACAAAGGCTCACTACTAAAACATGACTATGTGTCTGGGTTAGGATTCACTATCCAACAAGGGTTAACCACCCAGACGGCTCACTACCACGGAGATAAAAAGAAGATAGAAGATGTACGTTATAGAGAGAATAAAATATTAATGCAATAGATATTTCCACCACAATTTTCTCAACTACTTGCAAACATGCATGAATGATAGAGTACACCTTCTGCTCACTACATCCAAAAACTCAGCATTTATAATTTGCACTGATCTACCACACTCGCATCACATACACACATTATTTTGCATCTATTTTATCTATTTATTTGTGCTTATAATAGTTGTTCCATCTTTTAGAAATAACTCATCCTGTATTTATATTATCTTCAAATTTGAAACATATCCAAAGTCAGCCATCCATTATTAAATTCAAATTAGGTCAATGCTAAACATCCTAGGGTGGAATTAGAAAGAGGGTGACCCAAACACATGCTTTATGAGGACCAAAATAAGTCCCAACATTATTCATGAACTTTGAAAGTAGTGGTCAATGCAAGGTCGACCAAACCAGTGTAAAACACATAGAACAATTAAGCACATGCAACCCTTAGCATGATCCAATATTTCCAGAAACCAAAATTATCTTCAACATGATCATAACAACTTAACTCTAGAACCACAAGTTAGAAGACTCAACCAAAAAGAAATTTGGACCAACAACATTTCTCTCGAACCTTAGCCAGATACATAGAAAACCACAGTTCACAACTGGTGAACATAACTCGCACTGTACAATGAATCAAAAGCCAAAAATATAGATATAATAGCTTCCAACAACCACGATCAACATATCTAAATCACACAAACATAGGAGCAAAACCCAGAGCAACCATTGAACACCTGCAACCTTTCTTCATTATAATTTTCTCAATATCCTCAACATATATAGCCAGCTACCTACATCCATGATATCAATGACAACAACAACCAGTTAATTAATTGACATCAATGACATCATCTTCATTCTTGTAACATATAATTGTGAAGGAAAGTACTCTTCACATCCATCTAGTATATTTTGCACCCATGCGAAGCTACAAGTGAAAGTACAAGGTGAATAGAATTCATCTTGGCAGCAGGGGAAAAGGTCTTAGAATAGTCAATTTCTTTGACCTAAGATAAACCCTTTGCAACAAGATAAGCCTTGAACTTATTAATGGAACCATCTACAAATTTTTTGGTACAATACACCCACTTTCACCAAACCAAATTTATTCCCTTAGGAAGAGGAACTAGATCCCTAGTATTAATGTTCATTAGTGAAGAATAATTATCTACCATTGTACTATCCCACTCAAGAATATTGATTGCCTTTGAATTTTTTGAAAATCAGATCTAAAATGGTATGACTCAAAATACTAAAACTTGATGTTTGTGGATGAGTACAACGCAAGTCTAAAGGATCACCTACAAAATATTCAACTACATCAATAGTATTGTGGGCCCACTTGGGTAAAGGCTAAATATTTGGATGTGGAGAGAGAGCTAGAGCATCATCCAAATCTTCAAGAGATAAATATAGAGTATAGGTAGTGAGGGAGAATTTAGTGATGAATAATCCATCCAAGGAAATAAATCATCAAACTAGACATCTCACTTAAAAAAGAAATCTCTAGAATCAAGATCAAACAACTTATATGCCTAAACATCCTCATAGTATGCAACAAATATGATTGGTTGGATTTTCCTCTCCATGGCTTTCTACTGAGCTTCAAGAATGAATCCCCAAGCCTCACTAACAACTATTTGGAATGAAGATACATCAAGTTTGACATGGGACCAACCCTCCTCAAGAGTCATATGTTGTAATTACTTGTAAGGAATATCATAGTGAATATAATTTATGCAATTAACTTCTTAAACTTAAAAAGAAGAATCCATATCTTGTGACTGAATCATACGATTGGCCATCTCTCATAAAATCATATTATTTTTCTTAGCAACACCATTTTTATGAGGGGTTTATGGAGCTATAAGTTGATGTTGTAGACCATGCTCAATAAAAAATCCATTAAATCCTAGTTGAAATACTTCCCCTATTATCTATGCATATATGGTTAATAGAAAGACTAGATTGCTTCTTCATGAATTCCTTAAATATCTTAAAATAATAAAAGACACCACTCTTATACATAAGAAACTACACCCATGTATGTCTAGAGAAGTCATCAATAAATGTGAGCACATATTTTTCCTCTAAACATAAAGTAGTCAAAAATGGCATTAGGTCACTATGTACCAACTTTAAGGGTTCCTTAAAACATGTGGCTCTACCCATTGGAAAATAATACTGGTGATTTTTATCAAGAGAACTTTTGGAATCAAGCAACACTAAGAGGGGGGGTGAATCAGTGTTCTACCAAATTTAACTTTATTAACTTGATCTTTAAACCACTTATAGCATTGAACCAAAAGAAAGATGCAGTAACACAAGACAAGCAACCACAACACCATAACACAAGGATTTTTATGTGGAAACCATGTTAGGGGAAAAACCACGATGGAGGTCAATCCATAATTTGAGTATACTCAATATAAGTGTTTACAAAAGGAATGCACATGCATTCAGGCACATTGCCTAGAGCTCACTGCTCAAATACAAAAGGCTTTCTGCCCAAAAGAAGACTCATTGTCTTATAGTCACATCTAGAAGACAACTAGAGTAGATGAACTATGAAATAACATTTGCTAATGCTTGATTATAGTTTCGATTAAGCACATTATTTGCATTCTTCACACTCTGTCTGATTCTACTCTGAAACTCTATCTACTTTAATTCGGATCATTAATCTTTATTCTACTTAAATGAAACTGCACACAATTGATCTATATTACTTCTAACTCTCACATCACATTGCAACATATATCAAAATGATATGAATGATCAATTATATATATCCATGATTAGAGATTAGAACAACTGTATGTTGGCTTAAACAAAATAAGAAATGAGCACAAACTGTTGGCTCAATCCATCGACAATTATCATTCTGAGTCAACCAATGTTAGAGAAAAAATATTAGGGACCCAAAAAACATGTCTCGAACATGAAAAACCTAAAACAATTATGTCTCGGAGATCCACATCATGTTGCACTCATTTAGTCGGCCTTTATGCACTGTTAGACTGAAAAATAATACACTAGATCTTCTAACTTGCACACCAATCAATGCAAACCCCATTGATTCAAGTATAAGATAGTTCATACATCAAAAAACCTTCCCTAAGATCCACAACACAAAGTGATAAAAAAAAATTGTGTATGAGCCAATATACACAACTTTGTCAGATACCCTATTTTAACTTTGATAGATAACACATATCTTCAATTTGACTTTCGATATAAGCAATTTCTGAGATGTGGATGGGATTACTAGCTAGGGTTTCCATCAATAACAATACCAGATGAATTGTGCAATGTCTCTTGCCAACAATCTCCCCTTTTGGCATTGATGGCAACACTTAGTGAAAAATGACTTAAGTGTCGGAAATAGTATCAACATGAATACACTACAATACTCAAAACTCCAAAAAAAATATATATTCACAACTCCCCCTCAGATGAATATGACATTTTTCACTATCCCACACTCCCCCTTTGACATCAATGAAAACGATGGGAATCCACTTACCAAAAATCATACAAAACTATATATGTACAAAAATGTTTTACTAACTTACATGAACTTGAATATGTCTACAAAATTGTTTTTCAACTGGCTTAAAATAGTGTCCCAACCCTTTTTGAGACTTTCCAAAATAGTCATGTGACCACAGAACAAATAGGATTTCATCTCTACTGACTCAAGATTTTTCAGATCACTGACAACCATAACATCTCGTGCTTCCTTCAATGCACTAAGCATTGTCCTCATTTTAGGACCAATTAGTCCTCTAAGTTCACATACCCTTTCAACAATTTTGTCTTCTTCATGCTTCAAAATTTTTATTTTGTCAAGCAAGGATATGATTTGACCTTCATCCTTACTCATAGAAATGGTTAGAGGATCAATCGTTTGAGAAATATCTGCTAACTATTTCTCATATTCCTTAATTTTCTTCTTAGTGACCTCAATGAATTTTGATAAGGATAAGCATGACTTGTAAATATTTCCACCTTCAGATAATGCACCTTGAATGTTCTTTTCATAGGTAGCTAATAATGATTTATCATTATCAATCATACACTTCAATCTACTAAACCTGTTTGCATCAAAATCTTTCTGGACCTTATCCCTAGCTGACTTTTCAAGAGACTCAAAGTGAGTATTTATAGAGTTGATAAGCTTCTTCAGCTGAACTAAGGGAGAATCGGATGAATCCTTGACATGTGTGGGTATGATATTTTCTAGGATACCGGATGCAAGACTCAGCAGCTCACTATCCTTCAAGTGAGATTTCAATAACTCTTCCCTTCCCTTGGTCTGGGCAAATGATGCCACCCTCAGCTTTTGAATAGGAGATAGAGTGGCCAAGTTGATAGGACCTTCAACCAATGTAGGGTCAAACTCCTCCTATTGTTCTTCTTAAAACTTCTTTACTTCCTTTGCAGTGTCTCTTTCTTCCATAGCAAATTCTTTTTCCTCAATCTTAGATTATTGCTTGAATCTACGAATCTCTACTTCTTCAGCTGTCATATCTTTAGGAGCTTCAATCTCCATGGGAATTTCAACATCTTCCATATCTAGATGATTCTGAGTGTCCTCAATTGTGTCTTCATTCACTTTTTCAATATTAACCAGAACATCTTCAACATGAGTTTCTTTAGACACAATGTTATATATGTTCTTCAACAAAACTACCTTAAGAATTTCCTCAGTATATTTTTCCACTTCCTTAGTTTGCCCGATCATAAGCTTATTCACCCTTGATTTGATCTTAAAATCCTTTTTAGCTTCATTGACGATTTTCTTCATTTCTTCTATTGATATTACACAACATAGATTGGAAAGTATGTGTTCTCTCATTCATTCTTCTTCAGCTCTTGCATTCACTCTACTCATTTCTAAAACTTCATATAACTCTTTTAGTAACCCTGAAATTATTTCTATGAGAGTCTAATTGAAAATATTCAAATATTTTATTATGGCTTCTTCAAGAGTTCTCTGACCGGCCCTATCAAAAGTGGCATACCATACAAAAAGTGTTTTAAGATTACCATCCTTAATTAACGTTTTTTCCACTTCCTCTATAGTCATACCTAATTCATCAGTTTTCACATTTTTCTGAGCTTTTTCTTCATCAAAGGGCTTGTCCTTAGAGACTTTTCATGCCTTTGTTCCCTTATTCTTGATTTCTCTGACTTCTTCATCTGATTCAATTTCTTCATCATCTTTAACAACAACATAGACTCTTGTGATTTTGTCCTTCCTCTTTCCTTCTCTTCTGGATGTTTTGACTTGAGCTTTTACAGGACTTTATTTCTTTATAGGACCACATGAGGGTGCCAAGATCCTTATAGATCTAGATCTAGTAGAGGATGTTGTTGGAATAGCTGACTCAGTTCTAGTAGGCTCCCCTTTTTTAGCTTGTTCTCTTTTCTTCCTAGCTTCCCTCACTACTTCAACTGATATGTCAAGGCTTTCTGCAAAAGCTTCAACTTCCTTTCTCACCTTTCGGACTATCACAGGCTTCCTCAATTGGTTATGCACTTGTATATCCTTCTCTGCAAAGGTACCAAACCTTTCTTCTATTGGATCCCAAGGTTTACTCAACAAGTGTTCAACATACAACTCCAAAATGTGTTCTTCAACCTCATATCCCATAGGCATTATCCAAACTATTCTAGGTTCTACTGCTTCCATCAAACACTAATCAATGTCAACCATGAAGAAAATAGTGTCCTTATAATTTTCCACAATAGACTTAGGAATCCTTTCCCTAGCTTGCATTACACTCTAAAATTTTTTGAAGTAGCCCAAGATAGAATTTTTCCTTGCTTTAATATCTCCAGTTCTGTATAACATATCTCTGATTTGAACAGCTACAAGTCTGTCACTTTCCCATTGAACTTTACCAACTCCTGAAACTTCATTCATGAAGTAGAAGAATAGAAACAATAGCATATTGCCATACTTGAAAATGTTCTTCTTGTCCTTTTTGATTTTACCAAGGTTTTCTATAACACCCCTCCGTTTTGCCTTCTGGACTGTACAATGTGTCCTTGGTTTGTTGATTTATGTTTCTGGATATTTAGATACTTTATCTTGTGTGTGTATTTGATCGCCATTTATTGAATGATAGACTATTTTAAGTGATGTGATTTGGTTTATCAGATGATTTTTTTTACATGTGTTAATTGGTGTAATGATGTTAGTTGATATAACATGTAATTGTTTATGAGATTATTGGATTATAATGGAAGTGTCAGTTTGGATGATTGTATTGGTGAAGGGGATGGGTTCGCATCACTCACTTGTGAGCACCCTACGATTCCTTGATTTCCTCTTCACGGTGTGTATTATATGTTGTTATATTATATGATGTTGGTTACTATGTTTTCAGGTTTGCAGGTACATGACACCGACTCCACCTGATTTCACAGGTCTGAGCGTGTCGATCCAACGGTGAAGTTGAATGGGAGATAGTACCTAGGTAACACGTGTCAAGTCTACACCCTGGCCTTAGTGTGTCGCCGGTCGTGTGTGTCGAGTCATTTATTGTCTTGTTGTAATCTCTTTTAATTCGGAAATGATTCTTGATTTGTAATTAGATATTTAGAATAAATGCATTAAATTATGATGATGGTTATTTAATTAAAATTGTGCAATGTGGATAGAAGTTATTATTTAAATTAATTGATTAAATTTAATTTATTTAATTAATTAAATTTAATCTATGAGGTTGAATTTAGTTATTAAATAATTTAATTATGTGATGTTAAGAAAATTAAAAGAAATAAAAGAATTTAAATTCATTAAGGAATTTTATTTCATTTAATGGGGATTTAATTACTTTGGAATTTTAATTTCAAGTTGTGGGAATTAAATTAGAATTTGTAATTAAATTATTATTTAGAAAGTTGAAAAAGAAAGGAATTAAAATTAATTTTGGAATTTAATTTCAGTTTGTGGCAGATTAAATTAGAAACTGTAATTAAATGTTTATTTGGGAAATTAGTTCACTTTTGGAAATTAATTTATTAATTAGAATTAATAATTTGCATGCAAATTGGATGTGGTTGTTAAAGATATTTTAATTTTGACAACAAGTGGAAGGGGAGGGAATTAGAAGGCTTTGGGGTTGCAAAATTCATTTAGGAAGAGAATTTTTTTGAGAGAGGGTTTTGGGGATTTCTTGGCTGTAAATTTAGATGGGAGTGCTTCTGGAAATCTTTGGTTGTATTTTGGATTGTGTTCTTGGTTGGAATCATTGGATTGTGGGATATAAGTTGTAGAAGCTTTGGAGGAGGCTCTGCAACAAATTTTCATTACCTGTAGCTTCCGGGATTCAGGTTTTCTTCTATAGTTTGTATTGTTCTTTGAATGCTTTCAAAATTCTAGTGATTAATCAATTTGTTGTTAAGTCTATTGAGAAAAAAAATTTGTGAATAGAAGAAAGAAATTAATTAATTAAATTTAAAGCTTCGGTTGTTCCCGTGAAATTTCTTCTGGGAAATTGTGAAAACCTTTGTAGAATTTAATTTGTTTGAAGAAATGGATTGATTAGTTATTTAAATCAAACCTTGAGGTTAAACAACACATTTAGATTGTTTTAGAGAATTTAAATCTCTGTAGAAATAAATTTATTTCTAGATCCTCTGTAGAAAATTTAAGGTGGAGAAACTTAGAGGATTTGAAAACCTTCTGGTTTTAATTTAGATCCATTTAGTTTTATTGTTCTTTTAAATTGTTCTTGAATTTGAAAAAATGGTTCAACTAAATTATTTTTAAAGTCTTTGTGAAATTTTGATCTTCTGGAAAAGTTTTACAATTTCACCTGTTGGTGAACAGTTACACAAAATTTCCCCCAATTTGTTTATAAAATTTTATTCGTTTTTATATATATAACACATATATAAATAATGTTTATCGCTTTATAAAATTTTGTATTAAATATTCTATCGCCGCCATACGATCGACAATTTTTTGTGTAAAATAAAATAAAATGTGTTTTCTGTTTTTAAAAAAAAAGGATTAAGCAAATGTTTTATTCGTTGTTTATTGATATGTGGGTGGGGGTGCTATGCACACCCCACCGCAACTCCTTAATGGAGCATGTGGCTGCCTCCAAAGGCAGCGCCCTCCACTGTATGGAGGGAGCGTTGTCTTTGAAGGCAACGCAACCCCCAATGGAGGCCGCACGCATGGAGTGAAGGGAGGGGGGTGCAGCTCCAGCTGACCCTTTCCCAATCCCTATGTCATTCTTTTTTTTGATTTATTTTGATTTATTTTGTTTCTTTGGGTGCATGAACAGTGGCGTCCACCATTTGCATTTAATGATTGGGGTTTGTAATTTTATTTAATGATATTTAAATGTATTGTATATATATAATATATGTAATATTTTATTATATTAGATTGGGATTACAATATTGTGTTTAGTAGGAAATATACAATAGAATATATTTAATATATATATATATATATATTTAAAAGATATATATATATTTAAATATATAAAAAAGATATATATGTGAGGTTGCATTATAGGAATAATTATAATTCCATGTTTATTTAAGAAATGCGAATAATTGTGTACATGGAAATATTGCATGTGTAGATAGCATGAGTATGCATATTTAAATATATAGTTTAAATATTTTGTCCTATTTTATTTAGGTGCATGTAATTATTGGGAATAGAGATTTTTACAAGATAAGGGTTGAATGCATGGTCAAATTGAATAAGAAAATAATATTTTAAATATATCGAAGAAATTGCATGTTTTAAATAGGAAATTGAAAGAGTTATAGAATATGGTTAGAAAATTGAAAATATTTAATTGCATAGATTATGTCGTTTTAAAGTAAAAGAGTTTTATTGAGAGGCAATTATTTATTTTTATTTATTTATTTCTATTAGAGCAATTAATTTATTGACAATGAAATATGAAAGAGATATGGGTTTAGTATATCCAAAAAAATAGTAATTTTCTCATGATTGCCTTAAATGCTTTATTTTATCTGTATTTCATAATGGGAAGTGAGTCTAATTGTTTAGATTTCCAATAATGGAAGAGGAAATAGGGTTATATGATAATTTGAGTTAACCCAGTTTTTATGTCTTTGACTTTATCAATGTTACCTATTGATTGAAGATGGATTTAGGAAATCCTAATATTAGATTTGAATTATGACTTGAATGCTTTTTGTAGCTATGTCGTCAAGTTGCATTTTGGGATATGGGATTATGTGTTAGTCCAAATTTGTAAGTCTTCCAAGAGATCTTAGAGGATGAGGGTCATCGATACCTTATGTCAACCAATAGTTTTTACCTTGGGTAGTGCATGGTGTCTTATCAGTATTTACCTGATTTCCATGAACGAGGATGTTTTATACCTCCTGAGAAAGGAGTGGACTTTGTGTTTAGTTGCCTCCAAGATGTTTGGAGTGAGTGGGAAGGCCTTAAATGGCTAAGTCATCTATCTTGTCAGTATGAGAGGTATTTGATTCTGCACTAGTAAGTATGAGGGTCGAGGGTCGGTAGAGGCCACCAGGATCACCGGAGCCTATGAAGATCCACTGAGGGTAACTTATTATGAGTTGTGCGATGACACTCTGTCTAGGACAACAATTGTATTTGTTTTATGTGTATGGTTCTTTGAACATACTTGATCTATTTTATCTCTAGAAGCAATGTGACCTATGTCAGTGATGTTTGAGTTGTACTTGTTTATTGCAATTGTTTGGTTATGTCAGTATGAGTTTGCCTTTGGTTAGTGGTTGTTGATATTTGTCCATGTTATGTTGTTACTATCTCCTAGCATGGGGGGTGGTCCTTCGAGTAACACTTGGTTGGGTGGAACATGCACCATACACCATTGGGTCCCCATATATCTTCAGTACTTTTTGGCGAGACTTCTAGATGGATAGCTCGTGGTGCTTGTTGTAATTTCATGCATTGTTATATTTCAATTTGTATAAGTTATTTTACCCCTCTTATGTTTATGAGGTGGAATTATGTAATTGTAACTCATTTGTATTGTTGCCTCATTCTGGGAATGAGTGATGTAACTATTTGATTAAGTTATTGATTTCGAAATTGTATCTTGGTTATTTATCTTAATTATGATATGTGGTATCTTATGTTGATTTAATATCTTATTGCTTATTGTAATTTATATGCTATGGTTATATGTAAGATGTATGTGTGGGTTTTAGTAATCCCAACCTTGTGGCCTTAGAGGTTGTTGTTAATTAGTAAGTGAATGTGTATGTTAATTGCAATACAAAAAAAAAAATTGGTTCGCTTTTATCGTTAATTACAACTTCCTTTAGGGTTACTTGGCGGGGCATTATATTTTCAATTAGATGGCTTCAAAGTAACTCGCATAGGTCATATTCTATATTTTCCTTGACCATTTGATTATCTGCATAGATTGCAGTACCAGATACACAGTTATCCTTATTGGAGTGATAGATTTTGTATTCAATAACCATAGAAGAAATATTTACATTTGATTCAATGATGTCATTAACTGTCATGGCTCTTCTATCAAAATTGGAACCGGTTGCCTCAGTGACTTTTTGGTTCTTTATAGCTTTCAATGTGGGCAACCCACCGTTTGAATTTAGACTAGTAACAATGCTTATAACTTCTCCTGTGATCTTGAAAGGTCGATTTAATCACATGAACTTGGCATGCACTTGACTTAGTATGTACCAAACCCATTCATTTTCATCGAACAAGAGAAAATTCACAATTTGTATGTATTTCTTCTCCTCCAAAGTATCAAATTCATGCTTTACACATTAATCTTATCCCACAATGTGATTTTTGTACATTGAATATATGCCCTAATATCTTCAATGTGCAAAACACCATATGTAACTAAAGAAAATGCACCTAATGGTTTTGTCTCAATGGATTTTATTGGGTACCATTTGAATTTTGGATTAACTACTAATGGAGCAGCCATTTCTAGAAATTTCAAACTCACAAGTTTCGTAGATAAATACCTTTTTCGCCAAATTAGGGTTTGTTCACCGAATCACCTTTAGACTTGTATCTCACCATAATTCACTTGCAGAGCTCTCCAAACTTCTTCTTCTCAAAGTGTAAAGTGGAAAACGAGGAATAGAAGTGACCTTTTATCATTCGCACACCTAAATTTTTATCGCAATAAATGATTTTGCCCTAGGTCTTTCGTATACCCTATTTTCATAGTTTGTGAAAGAAAATTCTTCTGTGAACCTTCATTTTGCATAAATTTCCTTCACAAATGTTCCCAAAATATTTGTAGATCATTAACACAATCATTGCAATTTACCACATTCTGGTACCAACTACCGATAGGGGGTAAAGATTTTCTTGAGAGCTCCCCCTAGCCCAGAGGCCTTAAACTAATTCCTAGAGGAATTTTCAGTACCAGATTCTAGGGCTGATTCATTTCCTGCATCAGAAGCACTCTTCTTCACCCATGTCTTCTTCAATTGATTCCTTATCTCATCCACAGTAACTTTTCATTTTCCCTTATCATCCTTTTGCACATTTTTTCCTTTGTTTACCGGACCCTTCCTACTTCTATAGAATCTTGCAATGTGACTGGATTTGTTACAATTATATCACACAAAATTTATTTCTTCAGACTAGTTATTCCATTGATTTTCTCTTGATCTACACTATATAGCAATATGGCCAAATCTATTGCAGGCATAACAACTAACATTTCTATTTCTACATTCAATTGACTTATGACCATACTTGTTGCAATTGAAACATTGACCAGAAAATGATGGACAACTTGGATTAATTCTACTTCTACATTGAGCAGCCATATGACTAAATTTATTGCAGAAAAAACATTATCCATTGAACTTTTGAGCATTGGGTTGTCGTACCGGATACCTTCTAGCTTTTATCATTTGATTTCTAGACCTAAATTTCCTTTGACCAGATCCAGAGCTTTCTCCTTTCTCATATCCAAGACCTTGCTTATCACTAGCAATCTTTTGACTTTGAATCAGTTCATCAAGCTTAGCTGAGATAATTTTGAACTTCTCCTTGTATTGATTTGGAGTAGCAAGTTCATCTGTGAGAATAACAATATGTCTTTCAAGTTCTTCTTCATTGTTTCTAGATTGTTGCAATTTAACCTCCAGCTGATTGAATCTGTTACATTCATTAGATCTTTCTTTCAAGGACTGAGTAAGATTCTATTCATTCTTCTTTCTATCTTAAATCTCCTTGGTCATCCTCGTCACAATAGATTCCATCTCATGCTTCAGGAAAACATTATCTTTGGTGAGATTTTCACATTCTTTTGTCTTTTTCTTCAAGGCTTGACTTAGGTTTTCATCTTCCATGCTTTTACTCTCTTTCTACTTGATCTGATCACAGAGTTCCTTTCTCTTTTCCCTAGACTTATTGATTTTATCTTTCAATTATTGAATGAATTTCTTAGAATTCATGAGGTTTGCTTGCAATTCTTGGACTTCGGATTTGGATTGATCAAGATCATCTAGTGCCAACAAAATTTGTTGATGAAGACTACCAGAATCCATTGAATAATCTTCCTGGATCTTCCCCAAGCTTTTAAACTTCTTTCAAGAAACTAGGTTAAGATACCAATTTTTGGAATCAAGGAACACTAAGAGGGGGGAGTGAATCTGTGTTCCACAAAATTTAACTTTATTAACTTGATCTTTAAACCACTTATAGCATGGAACCAAAAGAAAGATTAAAGGAACATAAGACAAGCAACCACAACACCATAACATAAGGATTTTTATGTGGAAACCCTGTTAGGGGAAAAAACACAGTGGAGTTCAATCCACAATTTGAGTATACTCAATATAAGTGTTTACAAAAGGAATTCACATCCATTCAGGCACAATGCCTAGAGCTCACTCCTCAAATACAAAATTATTTCTACCCAAAAGAAGACTCACTATCTTACAGTCACATCCATAAGACAATTGGAGTAGATGAACTATGAAATAGCATCTACTAATGCTTGATTATAGTTCCAATTAAGCACATTATTCACATTCTATTTCACACTCTGTCTGATTTTGCTCTGAAACTATGTTTGCTATAATTTGGATCACCAATATTTATTTTGATCAAATGAAACTACACAAAATTGATCTATATTCCTTTTAACTATCGCATCACATCGTAACATATATCAAAATTATATGAATGATCGATTATATATCTGCGACTAGAGATTAGAACAACTATATGTCAACTTAAACAAAATAAGAAACATGCACAAACTGTCAGCTTACTCAACCAATGTCATCAAAAACATAGTAGGGACCCAAAACAACATGTCTCAAACATGAAACACCTTAAAAAATTGTTTCTTGAAGATCCACAACACGCTTCACTCATTTAGTGAGCTTTTTTGCACTGTTAGACTAAAAACCAATACACCAGATCTTCTAACTTGCACACCAATAAATGCAAACCTTGATGATTCAAGGATAAGATAGTTGATACATCAGATGACCTTCCCCGAGATCCAAAACACAAAGTGATAACATAAAATTACGTATGAGACAATATACACAACTTTTTTGGGTACCCTATTTTAGCTTTGACAGATAACACATGTCTTCAATCTAACTTTTGGTATAAGAAATTTCTGAGATGTGGATGGGATTACTAGCTAGGGTTTCCATCAATGACAACACCAAATGACTTGTGCAGTGCCTCTTTCCAACAAGAACATGCTCAACAAACACCAGTGATACAATAATTCATAGGGACACCTAACACCAATTCCTATATACTCATCTACTAGAGATATCTTCAATTGAAATAACCAAAATTCTCATACCAAATATTACTCAGAGTGTCTATATGTTCTATGAAAGATGAACCTAAACCAATTGAACTTTTGAAACCATAAAATTGATATAACAAGAGGAAGAATCAACACTCCTACTAGCCACAATAATATTAGGATCATGAAGGTCACAAATAACTATATCATGTTGGGTAAACTCGACTGTCCTACAAGTTCCGAATTGGAAAATATGATACATTGAAAGAATATTGGTGGAGATATCAAGAACAATAAGAACATCCTAAATAAAACCACCCTCAAGTCGAACAATACCCAAGCCCAAAAATGAAAGCTATGTAGAATCTCTTACTATAATCTGAGTAGTGTTTCAATCTAAAAGGAGTGAGACCAAATCCTAAGAGTGATTCATGTGACATGCCATGTCAAAATCAAGTATCCATGGATATATAAAAGGTAAGGCTTGTGCAGAAAGTGTTCAAAGAATAAGGAGTTTATAATTGATGCATTTTTTGGCAACATGGGCATGTGGGATGAGCACAAGTTATACACTCATGCAATGTAGTGTTGTCATTGATGTCAACATTATATTTTGGTATGAAGACCATTGTGAAGATAGCTTGTATGGATTAAATATATTTGAGGATGATTATGAAAGGAAATTTTACAAGAAGGCTTGATCTAGTGAAAGTGGTTGACATGAAAATTGACTAAGTATCCATACAGGTAATTTTGGTATGCAAGAAATCTCATTTTTGGGTCCACATTGGTCCACTACATAATTTATTTCTATGCAATTATAATATAATTATGTTGGATGCTAGAGGAACCTAAATCTATAATTTCATCTTATTTTGGCTCTTAGTGTTGAAGTTATGAGTGAAAGTGTATTATCTTGATAGTAACAAGTGTTTTCCAGTTTAGTGCATATATTTTTCAAAAGAAACAAAAAAATTTAATTAATATAAATGAAGGGAAATAAGGTTATAATGGACCTATCTTCCTTAATTTCATTAGGAAATGAGATCCACACAAAGAATTGACTTACAACCTTAGGTAATTCAGCTCAAGATGTGAATCTATAGATTTCCTTATAACTGAAGGATGGCGGTCAAGGTCAAACAACACTTTGGGGAGAAAAATTAAAAATAGTAAACTAACACAAAAATTCAACTTAACACTTGAAACAAAAATTTAAGCTCAATACTGACAGAACCTACAATCAAACTATAGATCAAAGAAGGGAAAATTTGAGTATACCTTTCACCAAAAGTCAGTTTTCAAAGGTTGACTAGGACACATTTTCCCAAGGCCGAATGGGTCAACTATTAGAGATTTTTCCTCAACTCTGGAGAGCCTTTAATATAGATATGAGTCTTCCAATTTTTCCAAGTGGTAGTGTTGGAATGTTAGAAATAAATTTTGTAGATGATTTTCTATGAGATGACAACCTTTGTAACTTTTTCAACTTCTTCAAATTTTCTCTTCAAGAGATCTTCAAGCTTTCTTCTGCCTAGATTTGCAAACACAACATGAAGGGAAAAATTGTTTGTTTTTGGTGAATGGGGTTCTGCCTTGGTCAAACCCCATTTTTGTAATCAAACCTTGAAATGGAATGAAACATGAAAGAGGGAATGAAGAATGTAGAAAACTATGTTACCATTCAACAAACCCTTGAATAAACCTTGGAATGTAAAACTATAACTTACATGAAATGGCTTCAATGGATGTGGATCTTGACACTTGAATCTTTCTTTGAATCTTTGACTTGAATGCTTGACTTGATCATGAAACCTACATCACCATATTAGCTCTAAAAACATGCATGATGCAAGAAGACTTGGACATGAAAATTGGATGTTCAATGCTACAATAAAACTCTGATAAATCCTCTCTTGAATGCCTTTGATCACCACTTTAGCTCTTTTAATTGAACACTTAAAAATCTAGGTGAAATAACCTTATATTTATAGATATGTAACCTCAATTTCCTAAAATTCAAATATCACAAGCCAACATTGAATCATAGATTTGAATATGTTAAAATACCACCAAAAACATAATTTAAATTTAGCTCCTAATGTCTAGAGAGGACCCATTCACCCATGGGTGAATGGATCCCATGTCCATAAACCTAGGACACACATTACTTAATGAGCAATGTTATGTCAAGGCATTAATGAATGTCAGGTTTCCTCTTCAGAAAATGTAATTAAATAGGCTTCGTAAATGAAATAAGGGGTCAATTAAGGAAAATTAAGCTCAATTAATTAAGGGATCCCTAAATAAGTGTGAAAGTGTAAATAAATACATTTTACAATACTAGATTAAGGCACAATTAAGTCCAATTTAACTAGGAGGGCCCAAAAAAGTGAGGAAATGTTAAGGGATACATTTTTTGTCAGTACATTTAGCCCCCACTTTAGTGAGAGGATGACCTCACATCAAACTCACACTAAAGTAGATATTCAAAAAATATTTATGCAATAACAACAAGATACTCAATCACACAATATCAAAGACTTAAAGAAAAGGTAAAAACAAAAAGGGTGGATCAAGCCTCAACTATCCAACACGATGTGGAACATGCCTCAACTGTTTGTCCAAACACATTCACAAGATTAATCTTGGTTGTCCACTATGCAAAAAACACACACACTCACACAAGCTAATGTAACTCTAGCTTTCCACTAACTCAGCCCCCAAGGGTAGAAAATGAGAGAATCTTATTAGGCTCCCATATCATACCAAAGCTATCCCTCTGATAACTTCAAAAAGGCACCAAAAAACAAAACAAAAACTTTGAGCTTCATAAGGCCTAACAAGCTATGTTATGCTAAGAACGTATGAATAAAAAAGGCAATTCTCCACTGACAAGAAATGTGTGTTATAGTTGGTGGCCTTGAAAAAAGTTTCAGCTTCACAAGGTTAGCAAGTTGTGTTATGATACACTTATGAACCAAAATTCAAATAAACATGTTCAAAGCGATTTTTCTTAGTTCATGTAAGGTCTCATCTTAGAGAACACCATGCCTAATGTATCCAAGATAGGACATCAAACCCAATGACACCACTAAGAAAATGACACATCGCAAGAAGTAAGAAAATCACACAATGAAATATAAGGAATGTTAGAAATTTCAAAAAGAATAATGCCAATGTATTCCCCCACTTTAAATAAATTGCTAACACCATTGTTGTGAGTAATATTACTTTAAAGTAGAAAATAATCAATGCTAAAAATAAAGGAGGCATGAGATCTTATTTAGAAAGTTGTATGCCAAGTCATATGTTTCCAAATGAAGCTACGCCATGAAAAAGAGAGGAAGGGATTGTCCCCAAAATGAAATCCCAAAACCCATAAGGGATCCATGTATTCGGGGTTAGTATGTCTCTGTTACAATGTTGTTATAGAGCTCAGAAATGTCATCATTCCCCAAATACTCATAGAATAAGAAGAATGACACATAAAGAGCGAAAAAAAAGAAAATATTTTGGGTCAACATGGAAGAGACCTAAATATCTCAACACCTTGCATCATCCCCAAAAGAAAAATACAAGACAAAAGAAAAGATATTTTTTTATGGCATATAGAAGAATGAAGATACAAATAGAGGAAAGCACATGAAGAAATATATCAAACAAAATAGTATGGGGGATCACATTACGCACATGCAATCACACAAATAACATGAAAAGAAAGAAAAAGACTAGTAAGTCACATGCCAGTCAGCCTACAGTAGTTTGTGTGCATCCCAATCTTGTTCAGTATATGCGTAAGGTAGATAACTATCCAAAGGGACAAGATCAAGTGAAAAATTAGATCAAGCATGAAGTTCAACACTCTTATTAGGAGGATCATCATTTATGCTCATGAAAGAGGAAAATAATTAATTTAGTGCTTTATGCACTTCCTCATCAATCCTAGTAGTGTCATTATCATCTTCCAAGGTAATCACAATAGGAGGTCTAATGACAATATAAATAGAAACTTTTTCTTTTTGTTACAGCAAAGGTGGAGAGGCATCATGCATTGCTTGAGACAAGTTTGGATTCTAATTTTTGTTGAAATGAATAAGAAAACTAAGAGGGGGGTTGAATCAATTGTAGCAATTTATACCTTCAAAAACTCTCAACAGTAATGAGATCCACAAGCATTCATTAAACCCTTATCCTATTAGTTTGATTGAACAGGAAATGTAGATAATAAAAACTAAAGTCACAACACCATACACAAGAGAACACTAGATTTACATGGAAAACCTAATAAGGGAAAAATCATGGTGAGGATTAGCTCACAATATAATTAATAGAAAAATCGGTACAAAGGGGCTCACTACTAGAATAGGACACGATTTCCAAAAGGCTCACATCTAGGGGTTAGTGCCACAATCCACCACAATTGCTCACACACTTTCACAATCTCACATGAAAGATTTTGGATGCCTTCAACTCACTAATTTTAGGAAACCTAACATGAAATTTGCACTGATCTACTCAAATTTGCATCACTCACATCAATCTTGCATTTATCTTGCTTCTTACTCTTTTTTTCACACCTCTTGCATCAACACCATACATAATTATATCAAATTCTACCTCAAAAGGTTTCTCTAATGTCAGCCACTAGCCATTATACATACAAATTAAAAATAGGTCGACACCTAAACATTCTTGCAATGGATAGGAACGAAAGGCGACCTACATAAATCCTTAATTAGGACCTAAATAGACTCCAACACACTTCAACACGCTTCGACAAGCCTCACATGTAGAGTTAAACACAAGGTTGGCCAATACCCATGCAAAATACCATATTCATTAAGTACACACTTCCTTAAATCAAGCGGAAAGTTATGGACAACATAATTCACTTGAACACAATCTAGAGTAATCCAACTCTGATATCTTTCAATGTTTTTATCATCCATAATACTTGTGTAAAACATGATGTTGCCGCAATATACCTAGCCTCTGTAGTAGATAAAGAAATTGAATCATGTTTCTTACTCAACCATGACACCAATCTACATCTAAGAAAGAATTCACCACCACTTGTACTTTTCCTATCATCAAGATAGCCAGCCCAATCTACATCTGTATAAGTATTTAATGTGAAATAAAAATATCCTTAGGATACCACAAGCCATAATCTAGTGTGCCTCTTAAATATATGAATATTCTCTTCACTGTTGCAACATCTGTTTCTCTAGGATCTTCTTGGAATCTAGCCACAAGACAAACTACATGCATGATATCCAGTCTAGTAGCAGTTAAATGTAGTAGTCCACCAATAATAGATCTATAGTTGCTCTAATCAGCCTTAGGTGAATCATCATCTTTTCTCTATTTACAACTAGTCACCATAGGAATAAACACTAGTTTGGAGTCATCAATTCAAAACTTATTCAACATCCCTTTAACATACTTAGACTATGAAATAAAATTAACTTTATCTCTAGGTGATCCCACAATACTAGTTTCTAATTTTTGGCCAAACTAGACACTGAAATATTTTTTTCTAACTAAATCTTCACTTTCGAGCACCTATAGCGGCTAAACCGTGAGGAATTTGAAGATGATGCAAACTAGTGATTTGTGACATTTTGTCTATACATTCTAAATATATTTTTTTCAAAAAGATTGGAATCAGATTGCACTTATTTTTCCATCTCCTTCGAAAAATAGTTTTTTTTTAGTAAACAACATTTTTAAGGAGTGTCACTCACCGTATACAACATAACATTTTCTCCATGAAGAATAAATTTTATTTTATTTTTAATTTAGATTTGTAACTACGATATCTAGTGCTTCCAATTGGTTTCATAGTATTTTATTAAATATTTTTTCCTTAATCAAGTTTCGAAGTCAAACCAATTACAATTCAGACATAGGTAGACCATATACAACGTAACTTTTTTTGTATGTATCGAAATTCATTTTTATTTTTTTGTTAGATCAAGGACTTCAATATCTGGTGCACTCATATTTTTAATTTTTTTTTATAATCTATTATTTTTCCACATGTGCAAAATAGAGAGCTTGATTTTTGGTGAAAAACCTATGTTTAATAAAACTAAAAAAATAAATACATATTAAAATTATATTCATTAGATAGCTCGTCTATGAAATCTCCTTCATTTTCATCCTCAACTTGAGCTTCAAACGGTAAAATTTTGTAGTTTTTTTCGGCCAAAGGGTGAGAAGGTAGGAAAAGGGTTGTTTGGGCGAACCAGGGGGATTTGAGCGAGCCCCCTTTCAGAAAAGGTTTTTCTTTATTTTTTTGTGGGAATGGTGGGATCGGGGCATTTAATGGGTTCACTCAAACCTAGGTTCTAGCGAACCCTCTTTTGATTCGCTCGGACCAATAAGTTCGTTGGAACCCCAAAAACCATTTTTTTGGCATGGGGTCATTTTTTGCAACTTTTCCTTCCTCACTTGAATTGTAAACCACTATGGTGGGTTTACCCCTCTTTGATTGAGTTGTAGCCAAAGAAAGAAATTCATCTCCCCAAATATTGACACCTCAAATTATTTCTACATTTCCTTATTCAATCTCTTACACATAGCCTCATTTCCACCAAAGATAATATCATCCACATATACAAATACTATCAAGATTTTATCTTCCTCAATTTTAAAGTAAAGATTACTATTTATGGTTCTCTAACTGAATCCTTTTTGTATCAAGTACCTATCCAATCTTGCATACCGAGCTTTAGGATCTTTTTTCAATCCATATAGTTCCTTCTTCAAACTGCATGCCATATTTGGCTGATCTGACAACTGAAATCTTTCTCGTTGTTCCATGTAAACCTCTTCTTCCAATTCTCCATTCAGAAAAGAAGACTTTACATCCATCTGATGGACCTTAAAATATTTATGTGTTACAAATTCCAAAAACATTCTAATAGCTTCCATCCCAGAAATTGGAGAAAAAATCTCCTCAAAATCTATGCCTTCTACTTGTGAGCAACACTTACACACAAGTCTTACCTTCATTCTTACTAATCCATTCTCATTCAAATTTTTCCTAAATACCCATTTAGTTCCCATTGTGTTTTTGTTTGTCGGTCTAGGGACCAATTCTCAAGCCTAATTTTTCTCTATTTATATAAGTTGTTATTTCATTTCCTTCATTCAATGATCATCCTTACATTTTTCACTCACTGATTTAGGTTCAACTTTAGAAATTAAACACAAATTTACCTCAACTTCAAGAGTTTTAGTTCTTGTCAATACACCTTTCCTCTTATCTCCAATGATTTGATCTTCAGAATGATTCTTTTGCACATACTTATGGGTTTAAGGGGTGTTCTCTAAAGCTTCTTCCTCTTCATTCTACACTTCTTATTCATTAGCTCTTTCTTCTACTTATCTATAATTAGATTCATTTGACACATATCCATTTACTGTAATAGAATTCTGCAAGTTTTCATCAACTTTAACACTTGCATTTTCAACTATCTTTCACAACCTTTTGTTGTATTATCTGTAAGCTTTGCTTCTAATAGAATATCCAAGGAAGATACCTTCATCAGATCTTGCATCAAAATTTCCAAATTTTTCTTCTTCTCTTTTGATGTAGCATGTTGGTGGTTTTTTCCAGCTAAACCTTGAAAGCCCTCTAAAGGATAGCCAACCCTTATGTTTGAGAACTTCAATATTAGTGGCCAATGAATAGGAGGTGGATTTTACACTTTTCTCCCCTGCACTTCAGGCTCTGCAAAACCTAGGAGGGTGATCCTATGTGACACTGGATTTATATATTCAACCTATTATGCAAAAGAGTGTAAAGTAGATAAACTTCATACAATACAACAAGGATGTGTATGGTTGCCTCCAATAATGGTAAACCTTCTAATTCCACTACAAGCATGAAGTTGAGGTACAAAATAAACATAAAATTAAAGCATTAAAAGGTTGTTTGAATTTAAAATTGTTTCTAAGAATGGGGAAAGACAATTGTGCATTACCATTTCCTACCTTGGGCTACAGATTTTTAGGGTTAGAAGGTATATATCTAACAAGTTAAATGCATATTTGATCAATGAAACAGAAAAATAAAACACACATAAAATTACTGCAGAAACAAGACAACACAAAGAATTTAACTTGGTTCACCCAATTTGGGCTACATCCACAAAACCGTAGCCATCCAATGATTTTATTAGCCAATGAAAAACATATTACAATCTCATGAATAATACCATACTATAACTCATTTAAATGATTAGCAATTGATCCACCTTCTACCATTTTCATAAGAAATACCTTATTTGAAGTAGAAGGATTTTCATGTAACTTTGCCAAGGTTTCAATCAACTCTAGTGTTATCTTTGTTGTATTAATATTGAACACCATTGATTGTGCTAGGCATAAATGAATATTACCAAGTGCCTTTTTCTCCAAAATATCTCAGTCCTCATCAGACATTGTTGAGGGTTTCTTAGTTTTCCTTTCCAAGGGCCACCATAAATCATTCTGATAGAGGTAGTCCTCCATCTGCATCTTCCATAACTGATAGTTCTTCCCATTAAACTTCTCGGCCTTCAACTTACCCCCATCTACCTTTTATCCCACTCAATCATGAGACCTTCCTACAGATGATAACCGAACACAACCTTGCTCTAATACCACTTGTTAGGGTTAGAAGGGAGATATATAACAAGTTAAATGTAGATTTGATCAATAAAATAGAGAAATAAAACACACAAAAAATTATAGCAGAAACAAGAGAACACAAAGAATCTAACATGGTTTATCCAATCTGGGATACATCCACAAAATTGCAGCCATCCAATGATTTTATTATCTAGTGCAAAAAATATTACAATCTCACTAAATATGCCATACTAAAACTCCCCATCCCAACCTCTTATAACAAGCTTTTAGAAGCTTCCTAAAATTAGGGCTCTACAAAGTTAGTTTTTCCTTTCTTAGTGACGAAGTGAAAAAATTAGAAAAAAAAAATTCTCAGGGGCTACCGCCCCCGAACCCCTTCCCGAGGCCCGACCCAGCCCCAAACCCAGGTGAGGATACATGAAGAGTATACATTATAGCATGATCAGTCACCACATTCCAACAATCTCCTACTTGGAGACTGATCAGGCTTCACACCAACACAATCTCCCACTTGGAGATTGATTCTGGATGACACCACTGCACTTATAGCTCCCATTGGAAATAAGCACCTTGGACCCTGCTGCTCTAATATACTTTTAACCATGAAGACCAAACAAAGCTAAAGAGGAGCTCAACTTATCCCTTGTCACTATCTTTATAAACATATCTGTTGGATTGGCATCTATATGTATCTTTTCTAGCTTTACCTATCCATCCTCCAACACTAACCGAATGAAATGATATCTCAGTTGTATTTGTTTGGTTTTAGAGTGCAAGGCATAATTCTTCGCAAGACGTATAAAACTTTGGTTGTCTGTAAACAAGTGATTTTTAGCCTGTTGTTTTCCCAACTCTTCCGTAAAAATTTGTAGCCATATCATCTCCTTTGATGCCTCTGTTGCAGAAACATACTCTACCTTCGTGGTGCATAAAGAAACCACCTTTTGCAATCGATAAATCCAACCCACTATTGTCCCACCAACTATAAATACATAACCTGTAGTACTCCACCTAATATCTATATCCCTCGTCAAATCTGAGTCAATATAGCCTTTTAAATTAGTATTAGATCCCCCAAAATGTAAACATTTATTGGATGTACCTCTCAATTACCTGAGAATCCATTTTACCGCACTCTAATGCTCAACTCCAAGATGGATCATATGCATGCTAACAACTCCTATGACATGTGCAATATTCAGCCTCGTGCATACCATGGCATACATAAATTACCTACAGCTGAAGCATATGGTACCTTGGACATTTTTCCTTCCTCCTCTTGTGTCTTTGGACACATATCTTTAGTCAATTTGACATGAATGGGCAAAGGTGTGCTGACAGCTTTTGCATTCTCCATATAAAATCTATGCAATACCCTTTCAACATAATCAGCCTGAGATAGAAACAATTTTCCATTTTTCCTATCTCTTGTAATCTTCATACCAAGGATTTGTTTTGCTGCCCCCAAATCTTTCATAGCAAATGAATTTTTTAACTGATGTTCTAACTCCTTTATGTGATCCATGGTAGACCCCGCTATAAGCATATCATCAACATATAAACATAAAATAATGTAGCTATCTTCAACTAGCCTCTTAAAGTAAACACATTTGTTTGAATTACACCTGTTGTAGCCTTGCTTAACCATAAAATTATCAAATTTAATATACCATTACTGAGGTGCTTGCTTCAAGCCACATACCAACAGAGAGTCACATATCGTACACATCATATCATAATACTATAACATAATCTTGATGACCTTCAAGGTTCCATCACATTATGACAACAAGTTCTACTTAAGTCTATCATGAAATTATACTTAGAAATCCACGTAAAAATACAATACCCTTATTACCTACTTGCAAGCATTTACACCACTCCTTGAATGGAAAGCAATCAAACAAATAACTCAAACAAAAAATATGTTTGAGGAACCTCAATAACTTTGTTATTTCAATTCAAAAGATGTTACATCCCAAACATGGAGACAATCTCATAATATTATGCATTCATATATGTGCATACATGTCATAGGACCATTACAATATATGGATTTATAGTATATGGATCTTTACTCTTAGCATTCAATAATTCCAATACACAACCTTTTTCATGGCCAAAACCTAAAGCTAAGAGCCTTCCCAAAAATTAGAACCCCTTACAATTAAAATTGTTTTCCATTTTTAATAGAAATGAGAAAATAAGAAGAAAAACCCTAAAAATAATCCACCATTGACACATGGCATATCCAATTCCCTTGATCTGCCACTAACTAGCACTTAGAAGAATTCCTTCTATTCCTAATTTTTCCTTTCTTTTTCTACCTTCACTTGAAAATATCATGTAAATCTTTTACCTCTCTATAAAAACATATTTTCCAACTCCATTTTCACTTAACAGTAAAAAATATTTACTTCTGGGTTAAAAACCACATACCTAGTTGTTAAAAATTCTTTTCAAACTTGCATTTTAACCCCATTTTCTCTCTAGGTCAAAATTTTACCCATATGTAGTTTTTCAAGTATTACAGACATTTAAATACATAATTTTAATCATGCATTTTATCCCATCTAAGGCCTTCATTTCAATTTGTATACAATATGACACTTTTTCAAACAGTTAGCTTGAAATCTAATATATGTGTATTATGCTTGCAACTGACCCACTTTCCTCTGCTCATATGAATCTGATAACTCCCTTGTTTAGAATGATCTCATGATCTACCCTAGAAGCACATTCATGAAACTGGAAGAAAATTCTTTGATGTGGTTGGGGAACTTAAATAATCATGGAGGATTTTTCAGCCATTTAGGGTGTTTGAAGCTTCTATAGGCACTTTGAAACAGCTCAAAAATTTCCTTAAAAAGTTACCCAAGCATGAGGAATATTGTTGGCCATGGTTTGGAAGTGAAAACAATAGAAAACCATGCATTTTAACATCTAGAAACCCAACTTTATGCACAAAAACGTGATTCCAAATGCCTTAGCAATATTAATAGCTTCTCTCCAATAGACTTGTGGTAGACTTGCCTTTTCCATCATAGTCCTTGTAGCTTCTTCAATGGCTTTATTTTTCCTTTTAACAACTCAATTCTACTAAGGGGTTCTAGGGGCAGACAAATGCCTCTTTATTCCATGAACTTCACAAAACATGTGAAACTCATTAGAGGTGAATTCACCACCTCTGTCAAATATCAAACATTTTATTTTCAAATATATTTCATTTTCAACCATAGCTTCAAATGCCTTGAATTTATCTAATGCATCAAATTTCTCTCTAAGAAAAGTAACTCATGTCATTCTACAATATTCATCAATCAAAAGCATAAAGTACCTATCACCTTGTAGAATTCTCACCCTTATAGGACCATAAAGATCTCTATATACTAATTCCAATAGTCTGGTAGCAGATTGTTCCTTTCCTTTAAAGCTACTACTTGTTTGTTTTCCAAATTGAAAACTCTCACAAACAACATTGATAGGTTTTGTGATTCTAGGTAAATCTCTCACTACATGAAATGAACTAATTCTCACCAAATTATCAAAATTCATGTGACACATCCTCCAGTTCCATAACCAACTATCATTAATTTGAGGCATAAAGTAATGACCATCATCACCCTTAAGTTGATAGATGTTTCCATATTTTCTCTTACCAACAACAATTACAGTTATGGATCCTTTTAAGATCTCACATACTTCATCCTTAAACACAAGATCATACCCTTTGCTGCAAATTTGTCTGACACTCAAGAGATTATGTCTTAAGCCCTTAACATAGTAAACATTTTCAGTATTATGATTGCCATCAAAATTGATTTCAAACCTATTCCATAAATCTTAGCTCTTGAATCATCTGTAAATTTAACTAATCCTCCATTATACTTTTCAATTTTAACAAGCTTACTTTTTTCTCCAATCATATGATTAGAGCAGCCACTATCAACAACCCAATAATTATTATCCTCTTCGACATGAAAATCAAATACCAAAGTATCTTCGACCTTATCCTTGATCTCTAGAATACTTTCCTTCACATAATTTTTAGGGTTAGCAGAACCAAATTCTTCTTTTATAGCCAAAAACAAACATTCATTATCATCAAAATCTCCATTATTAGATTCATTATTAGAAATATCAGTATCTTCTTTCACATAGTAGGATTTCTTAATCATCTTTCCTTTATTTTCCTTGTTCTTATTGTTTAGAGCTCTTTTTGGACATCTAGAAGCATAATGACCTGTCTCACCACAACTAAAACATTTGAAAGGTAATTTACCATTGTACTTGTCGATGCCCTTTTTCATCTTCCTCACAAAATTAGCTTCCAAATCATAAAGATCTTCTTCAACCTTCTCTTATTTACCAACCTTGAAAGCAATCTATATTTGTGTACCTTTCTTCAGTTTTCTCATTTCAAATACAGCTAGAGTACCAATCAACTGACCTCTAAAATAATTATCAAAATCAATAGTTTCCTCAATAGTAGATACCTTTTCACTGTAACAATCTGAAAGAGATTTGATAACTTTCTTCACCACTTTAGATTCTTTTATTGTTGCACCAAGGCCTCTCATATTACTTACTAATTCATCAACTCTCTGTATGTAGCCTTTAATGGTTTCATCTTTAGACATATGCATCATTTCAAACTGTGCCTTCAAGCTTTGTAATTTTTCTTATTTGACCTTTTAATCTCCTTCATAAATTATTTATGACCTCTCCCAAACTTCTTTAGCAGTCTTCAAACTCATAACTTTAACTAATTAAGTATTTAAAAAACTATTGACAATAATAAATCTTCCCTTAGCATTGATCTCATATGCCTTCATTTTTTCACTTATACTTGGACCATTCGAGGTTGGAGTATATGTATTTTGATAATCCTTCTCAATCTCATATCCTCGAGAAGACAAATATCCTTCCATCTCTATCTTCTAGAATGCATAATCTAAACCATTGAATCTAGGATATTCCAAAGCAATCTTGTTTGCCATCTTAGATCTACCTCAAGTAGTTAAGCTCTTCTTCAATGACCCTTTCTCTGTTACCAATTGTTGAAATGAACAAGACAACTGAGAGGGTGGGGTGAATCAGTTATACCAAATTAAACCTTCAAAAACCCTCAACAGTAATCAGATCCACAATAATTCATTAAACCCTTATTGTGTTAGTTTGATTGAACATGAAATGTAGATAACATAAACTGAAATTACAACACCCTACATAAGAGAAAAAAAATTACATGGAAAACCTAATGAGGGAAAAACCATGGTGAGGATTAGCTCACAATATAAGTACTAGAAAAACTAGTAAAAATAGGCTCGCTACTAGAATAGGATGTTGCAACTATGAATGTGTTTGGTGGTGTTGTCATTAATGTTGTCATTGATTTCAACATATTTTAGAGTAATGATAGGTGGTACATGTATAGTTGAGATACTGTAGAAGTGTTGAGAGTACATGGAGCTATATTTATAGTGTTGTAGATGTGTTGATTTCAAGTTCTTTTGAGAAAATTAACAAATACTAAAGACAGTGTTGTGTGAGTATTCTGAGTGTACTCTAGTAATGTGCTCTACATTTCTTTTGTGTTGATCCTATGCATATGCAGAACTTTAGTATTGATTATGTGCTTCAATGGATAATATATCCAAAGTTTTAGATTTTGGGTTGATGCAGAGTGAAAGATGTGTGAACTGGTGTGTGAACTGGTTTGGCAGAACTATTTGTCTGTGGACTGGGAGAGATGTCTCAGCTCTGCAGTCTTCTAGTGGTTTATCTCAGATCTTGTGGATCTAGAAGAAGGTTAATATTGATGTTCCCTGTGTTCTAGAAAATGTGTTTGGGTTTTGGTACTTTGAAAGGCTTGTTCTAGAGCTACTATGTGTGGCTACACGGTCTGGTTGGACTATTGACAAACGTTCTATGTATAAAAATTATTGCAATTGCTACAGATGTATCTGAAGGTTTCTAAGAGGTGTTCTAGTGTCTGGTGAAGAGGTTGTGTGATCCATGTGTCATCATCTTGATGTCGATGCACGTACTTGAAAGATCATTGATGTTTTTATTAGGTTTGGCTGACCTAGTGTTTACACATTACATGGAGAATAAGCATTGACTAAGGAAGCATTTGATTGATCCGAGATTTTTTTTAGGTCCTAATTAAATATGCAATTGGTCCTCTCTCATTCTTATCTTCTGCGGGAAGGTTGAGTAGATGAACTAATTTGAATTTGTAAATGAAAGGATGTATAGCCAACCTTGGAGAAATTTTCTAATGTTGAGGATGATATAAATACAAGTCAATATGTTGTGAATTGGAAGTGTGTGTATGTGTGTGTGAAGTGTGTGAAACAAGTACGAAAAGTAGAGTGTGTGAAAGTGTATCAAGGAAGGAGTACTTTGATGTGTTGGATTCCTGAAAGTGGTGAACTAATGGTGTCTGCAATCCTTTGATCATTTTGTGAATGTTTGGAACCTATTGTGGTGGATTTTCTATTGTATTTCTTTTTTTTTAGGTAGTGAGCCTCCTTCTGGACAGTGATTCCTATCTGTAGGCAGTGAGCCTTTATATTCAAATAGTGAGTCCTTTTTGGGTAGTGAGCCCTCTAGCAGTGATCCTTTGTATCTGGTATTGCATTACTATTATATTATGAGTTAATCCTAACTGTGCTTTTCCCTCATTGGGTTTTCCACGTAAATCTGGTGTCTCTGGTATTTTCTTTTTGTTATCTTCATTTCATGTTTATACCTAATAATAGATTAAAGTTCAAGTGGAATTGATGAAGGTCAAAAGTAAAAGTAATTTGGTACAATGGATTCACCCCTCTCTCAGTTGTCTTGGGCATTTCAACAATTCGTATCAGAGCTTTGGTTCCTCAGAGAAGAGCTTAACCACTTGAGATAGATCAGGTGCACAAGTTGCAAATCCCTATATTTGATGGAGTTGATTACAGTGACTGGAAATTGTAGATGAGAGGTTACCTGATCTCTCTTGGCTTCAAGACTTGGAAATTTTTTGAGACAAAATATGTTGAACCAACTTGTGGACCTTCTTCTACACATGATATTTCTGCCTATGAGGAGAATGAAAAATTAAGTTATGTTATCTTCAGTACTTTATCTAAAACTGAATGTACAAAATTTATCTCTTTAGGAACTGCTTAAGAAGTATGAGAAAAGTTGAAAGATATCTATGAAGGAAATGATAGATTCAAATTTTCAAAGAAGCTAACAACAAAGCACAAATTTGAGAACTTGAGAATGGAAGAAGGTGAAGAAATTGCAAGATACTATTAGAGAGTTGAACTTGAAGCAAATGAAATCAAAAATCAACATGGTACCATGAAAAATGAAGATGTAATAGAGAAGATCTTGATGACCCTACCAGAGAATTCCAATGGCAAGGTATCTGCCATTGAAGAAACATATGATCTAAAGACATTTACTAAAGAACAACTATTTGGCACCTTCATTGAATTTGATATGAGGAAGTTTGGAAGAGAAAAGGAGAAAGTTGAAACTTCCTTCAAAGCAACTAAGATAGAAGATGATTCGGATAGTGATGGTTCAAAAGAGTTGGAAGCAAACTTTATGAGGAAATTGAAGAAAAGTACCAGTAAGTACAAAGGTATGTTACCTTTTAAATGTTTCAATTGTGGAAATATTGGTCACTATGCCTCAAGATGTCCAAATAGAGCTACACACAAGAAGAACAGAGATAATAATAATAATAAAGACAAAAAGGATAGAAAGTTCAAGAAATTGTATTATGTTAGAGAAGATGTTGTAATTTCTGATGATGGGTCTAATTTTGAGGATGATAAAGATGAATGCTTGTTTCTAGCCTTGGAAAATAAATCTGTGTCTGCTCACCATGGAAGATGTGCAAGTGAATCTGGTCGAGAGAAAAAGAAGGATTAGATGGAAGGTACTTTGGTTATTTCCTTACATGCTAGAAAAGATGAAGAATATTGGGTAATTGACAGTAGATGTTCAAATCATATGACAGGAGACAAAAGTAAGTTCACTAAACTTGAAAAGTATGATGGAGGAACAATTAGTCTTGATGGAAAACATAGTATTGATGATTTCTATTATGTTAAGGACTTAACGCATAATCTTTTGAGTGTTGGTAAAATGTGTAGCAAAGGATTTAAGCTTGTGTTTTAGGATAACAATTGTGAGATCAGATAAGGGTCTAGAATTGTGATAGCTGCAAGAAGAAGAACTCATGGAAACATTTGTCATCTTAAGAGTGGTGATGGTCAACACTTTGTTTATCAAATCAATGAAAGCTGGCTACTGCATTGGAGGATGGGACATGTAAACTTTGACAATTTGGTCAAGATTAGTTCAAGAGAAGTTGCTAGGGATCTACCTAGAATCACAAAGCCTAAAAATTCTATTTGTAGAAGTTGTTAGTTGGAAAAACAAATAAGATGTAGTTTTAAAGGAAAAGAACAATCATCTACCAAAATGTTGGAATTGATTCATATAGACCTCTATGGTCCCACAAGAATGGGAAACCTTAATGGTGACATGTATTTTATGCTTTTGATTGATGATTACTCTAGAACAACACGGGTTATTTTTATTAGAGAGAAAAATCAAGCTCTAGATAGATTCAAAGTTGTCAAAGCGAGAGTAGAGAATGAAGTAAACCTAAGAATCAAATTTTTAACGTCTGATAGAGGTGGAGAATTCACTTCTTTTAAGTTTAATGCATTTTGTGAAGAGCATGGTATAAAGAGACATTATTCTGCTCCTAGAACCCCTCAATAGAACAGAGTTGTGGAAAGGAAGAATTGAAATGTTCAAGAGGTTGCAAGGACTATGATGAAAGAGGAAAATGTTCCTAATGTATATTGGAGAGAAGAAATCCACACTATTGTTTACATTCTTAACAGAGTTCAGATCAAAGGCAACGACACAAAGTCTCCTATAGTTAAATGCTTTAAGGTGTTTGGAAGTAGATGTTACTTTAAAAGAGATGATGAGAATCTTGGATATTTTGATGCAAGATGTTATGAAGGTATTTTTCTTGGATATTCAAATAACAACAAAGCATATAGATGCTTCAATAAAAGACTGAGGAAAATAGTTCAAAGTGCAAATGTAAAAGTTCATGAAGCTATGCATAGATTAGTGGAAATAAGTGAAGTTGAACCAGATGATCCTATCTATGGACAAATACAAGAAGAAGAAAAGGAAGAGAAAGAACAAAGTGAGCAAGAGGAGATTCTGGAGCCTTCTGCTAAGACTCCTAAATATGTATAGAAGAATCATTTGGAGGAACAGATAATTGGAGATATAAGTGCAGGTGTAAAGACAAGAAGCAAAGTGGTTAAGGTAAATTTTTGTTCACTTTCTAAGATAGAACCTAAGACTATGAGTGAGGCATCAAAGATCAGAGTTGGGTTACAACAATGAAAGAGGAATTGTAGTAGATATAAAATAATTAGACATGGGAATTGGTTACTAGACCAGTGAACAAGAATTTAATTGGTTCAAAATGGGTATTCAAGAATAACCTGAATGAAGATGGTGAAGTGGTAAGAAAAAAAGCAAGATTGGTATGCAAAGGTTATTCACAGGTTGAAGGAACAGATTTTGAAGAAACATTTTCCTCGGTGGAGAGAATGGAGGCCATTCAGATGTTCCTGGAATTTTCTGCTTATAAAGATTTCAAAGTGTACCAGATGGATGCCAAATCTACATTCCTAAATGGAGAATTGGAAGAAGAGGTGTACATGGAACAACATGAAGTATTTCAATTATCAGACAAATTGAACATGGTTTGCAAATTGAAAAAGGCACTATATGGACTCAAATAGACTCTCAAAGAATGGTATGCAAGGTTGGATAGATATTTGACACAACAAGGGTTCAACAAAGGCTTTGTGGACAACAATATATATTTCAAAGTTGAAGAAATAGAGTGTTGATAGTTGTGGTGTATGTTGATTATATTATCTTTGGAGGAAATGAAGGTATGTGCAAAAAAATTGTAGAGGAGATGCAAAAAGAGTTTGAGATGTCTATGATTGGTGAGTTGAATTTCTTCCTTGGACTTCAAGTGAATCAAAATGATAAGGGAATATTCATTTCACAATCTAAGTATGTTAAATAATTGCTAAAGAAATTTGGAATGGAAGATTCCAAACCGGTCTATACCCCTATGGTAATCGGATGCAAACTGAGTAAGGATGATGAATCTTCTAAAGTTGATAAGAGCATGTACAGATCTATGAATAGTGGACTACTATATCTTACTACTACTAGATCAGATATCATGCATGTAGTATGTTTGGTTGCTAGATTTCAGGAAGAACCTAAAGAGACACATCTTACAACTGTGAAGAGGATATTCAGATATCTTAAGGGGACTCCATATTATGATCTATGGTATCCTAAGGATATTGATTTCACCTTGAATGCCTATAGTGATGTAGATTGGCATAGTTGTGTAGATGACCGAAAGCGTAAAAGTGGTGGTGCATTCTTTCTTGGAGGAAGATTGGTCTCTTGCTTAACAAAGAAACAGGATTCAATTTCTTTGTCACCTTTAGAAGTCGAGTATATTGTAGAAGCATCCTACTGTACACATGTAACTTGGAGAAAGAAAACATTGAAGGATATAGGTGTAATGTGTGATGAGCCTATTCCTATCTTTTGTGACAATGCAAGTGCAATAAAAATTTTAAAGAATCTGGTGGTGAATTCCAAGACAAAGCATATATCTATCAAATATCATTTCTTGAGGGAGAAGATACTAGAAAATGAAGTCAGACCTGAATATGTGTCTACTAAAGATCAGATTGTTGACATATTCACTAAGGCTCTTCCAAAGGATAATTTTGAGTATCTCAGGGCAAAGTTAGTGGTTACTTCCCCTCCTTCCTTAAAATAGGTGCACATAGAGGTGCATAAGTCTAGTGGATCTACAGATTCTCCATTGGTCTAGACTAATGATTGGGGTCTACTCCTTAGGGGGGGTAGATAGTATCATTGTTGTAGTGTGAAATCTGGGTGCACGCCTAAGGGGGGGTGATCAAAGCTTTATATGGCAGAAGTTTCATGCAAAAAAAATATTTTCCATTGATGTCAAAGGGGGAGAGGGTGTCATGAGAAAAATCCTATTTATATCTAGAGAGTGTCAAGTGAAAGGGAGAGAGAATCTTGCAAGGAGAAGAGAGTGCATAAATGCTTGTGCAGAATGTCTAATCTAAAAAATAAAGGGAAGAAGAAGCAAGAGTAAGTGTATGTTTGCTTTGATAGTTTTTCACATCATGTATTTCCATCAATGACAAAGGGGAAGATTGTTGCAAGTATGAATGTGTTCAGTGGTCTTTTAATTAATGTCGCCATTGATGTCAACATAGTTCAGAGAGATTGTAGGTGGTACATGTATAGTTGAGATACTGTAAAATTGTTGAGAGTACATGGAGCTATATTTATAGTGTTGTATATGTGTTGAATTCAAGTGATTTTGAGAAAATTAATAAATATTGAAGATACTGTTGTGCATGTGTTTTGAGTTTTCTCTATTAATGTTCTCTAAATTTCTTCTATGTTGATCCTATGCCTATGTGGATTTGTTGTATTTCTTATGGGTTTCAATGGATAATATATCCTAGGTTTTAGCTTCAGGGTTAATGGAGACTGAAAGATGTGTTCACTGATGTGTGAACCGATTTGGCAGAACTATTTGTTTATGGACTGGGAGAGATGTCTATGCTCCACAGTATTTTGGTGGTTTATCTCAAATCTTGTGGATCTGGAAGAAGGTTAATATTGATGTTCCCTATGTTTTGTAAAACGTGCTTGTGGTTTGATGCTCTGAAAGGCTTGTTTCAGAGCTACTGTGTGACTACAAGGTCTGGTTGGACTGTTGAAGAATGTTCTATGTATAGATATTTTTGCAGTTGTTGTGGATGTATCTCAAGGTTTCTAAGAGGGGTTTTAGTGTCTAGTGAATCATGTTGTGGATGTGCGTACTTCAAAAATCATTGGTATTTTCATTAGTTTTGGCTGACCTAGTGTTTACACATTACATGGAGAATAAGCATCGATTAAGGATGTGTGTGATTGATCCAAGATGTTGTTTGGGTCCTAATTAAATATGTAATTGGTCCTCTCTCATTTTTATCCACCATGGGAATGTTGAGTAGCCGACCTAATTTGAATTTGTAAATTAAAGGATTTGTAGCCGACCTTGGAGAAAGTTTCTAAGGTGGAGGATGGTATAAATACAAGTAAATATATTGTAAATTGGAAGTGTGTGTGTGTGAAGTGTGTGAAAAAAGTGTGAAAAGAAGAGAGTGTGAAAGTGTATCAAGGCATCAGTAATTTGATGTGTTGGATTCCTGAAAGCAGTGAGTTGATGGTGTCTGCAATCCTTTGATCAGGCTGTGAATGTATGGAGCCTATTGTGGTGGATTTTCTCTTTTCTTTCTTTTTTTTAGGAAGTGATCCTCCTTCTAGATAGTGATTCCTATATGTAGGTAATGAGCCTTTTTATCCAAACAGTGAGTCCTTTCTGGGTAGTGAGCCCTTTGGCAGTGAGCCTTTGTATCCGGTATTGCATTACTATTATATTGTGAGTTAACCCTCATCATGGTTTTTCCCTCTTTGGGTTTTCCATGTAAATTTGGTGTCTTTTGTGTTTGCTTTATGTTATTTTTATTTTATGTTTATAAATAATAATAGATTAAAGTTAAAGTGGAATTGATTAAGGTCAATAGTAAAATTAATTTGGTACAACTGATTCACCCCCCTCTCAGTTGTCTTTTGCATTTCAACATAGGACACTTTTCAAAAGGCTCACATCCAAGGCTCACTACTACTGAAAGAATGCAAGAAGATAGAAGAAGAATGTTACACAAAGAAAACACTTCTCAATGCAACAAGGAATCCACCATAATTTATCACACTTTTGTAGTCTCGCATCAAAGATTTTAGATTCCTTCAGGAACCCTAACATTAAATTCACACTACCCCACTCAAATTCACATCACTAGCATAAATCTTTCATCTATCTTGCTTCTTAATATTTCATTCACACATCTTGTATCAGCACCATACATATTTATATCAAAATCTACCTCAAAATATTTCTCCAATAGCCTCCACTAGTCGTTATACATACAAATTCAAAATAATTCAGCACCTAAACATTCCCACGATGGATAGGAAAAAAATGCAACCTACATATATCCTTAATTAGGACCCAAATTTATACTCCAACACACTTTGACACATTTCCACAATCCTCACATGTAGTGTTAAACACAAGGTCGACCAATACCCATGTAAAACACCATAATATTAAGTACATGCTTCTTTAAATCGAGCCAAAAGTTCTAGACAACATTACTCACTTGAACACAATCCAAAATAATCCATGAACTACTTAAGACTCATCAAACACTTCATCCAAGCTTGAATCATATAAATATTTCAACTCAAAACAACAGGTGACCCTTATTTGCAAAAAGTTAAATGAAACTTACACTGTACTACACCAAATCAAGTAACAACTTGAATATAGAAAGATAAAATTATTGTAAACAACTTCCCAAATATGCACAACCTTAAGCCAAATATCAGAGAAATGTGGAGAAAATACATTTCTCCCAAACCATAGAAAACATCACTAAAATACTGGTTCACACACTGGTGAAAATATCTGGCATTGTACAATAATCCGGAAACCCAAATTTTTAATATATTAACCTTTTACAATATTGAATAACCTGTAAGATATTCATAGGCATAGCACAATACCGGAGCACACTATGAATACTTTCACAACACAGATTACTCTTTTTATCAAATTTTCTCAAAAGCACTTGCAATTCAATTACCAATGACATTATCTCAGCTCATTACTTCATTACAACTCACCTTCAAAATCTGCAAAAAAAAGATAGCTGCATGTACTCACAACACTTCCTCAAGGTCTCAACGGCACATGCACAACAATTTTTCCTCTTTTTCACAATTTTCTCAATATCCTCAACATCTTCATCCCATAGTTGACATCAATGACAAAACTAGTTAGTAGACTTCTAGTTGACATCAAGACAACACCTTCATACTTGCAACAATTTTTTGTGTTGATATTTTCTTCTTTTTCTTGTAAAAAATGAGTAATAACACAATGTCTATGCCTACGCTCTCTAGAATTTGGCTTCCTTTTCATTTGGTTTTCAAGTTGTGATTGTGTAAGGGCAGGTTTATCAACCATAGGTTTATTTTCTTCAATTAAGGTAGGAACAAAAGGAACCATGGGAGGTTGTTCAACTACTTTTTCTTTAGCTTTGTAAACTTGTTTGACTTTAGGAGACACAATGGGACTTATTTGATTATCGTGTGGTCTCTTATAGGAAATATGGAGAGGATTTTTCATAAGCCGATCTTAATTACTTGGAAGGGATTTTGGTTCAAGCATGGTTTCATCAAGGATAGGAGGCTCAATCATGGGTTGAGGCATATTTCTACGGGATAATTTTGTTATGTGCTTTGCCTTAAAGTTTTGATAGGATTTGAAAAAGAAGTCATCACGGGGTCTATAGGCTCTATAGGCTTGGGCCAAAAGAAATCCAATGAGAAGTTCCCATGGGAAGACACAAGATTAAAGCCACTATGATGCATAATAAAGATCTCATTTCCAAATGGAAACTTTAAACATTTATGCACAATCAACGAGACGAAATTCATGGAGAAAAGATATGAATAGCCTAACTTCACATGAAATTGGTCTGAAGTCATGATGATGGTGAATGAGATTTAATTGTTTTGGTCCAAATTTTAAAGGGTATATTTATCGAACCTATCATAGATAAAAACAAAATATGTGTTTTGATCAATGCTTTTGGTTTTTCATATATATCTCTATAAAGCTCATGCACAAATAGGAATTCTCCAATGATCACATTCTCTACACAGACATGATCAATTAATATCCCATTAGTAGGCTTGTCATTGATACTTCCAGCTATGTAAAGAGGACCATTGGGTACATGTTTAATTATGTCATTTTGTGAGAAAGGAATGTCAAGTAGCATATTAGTTTGGCCCTTACAAGGTGTAACTTCAATAAATCCAACCATAGATTTTACAGTCTTCCTCATTATCATTTATGTGATCATCATCTTTGTCAACATTCATCACATCATTCTTTGTTTCACTAGCTTTGACAAAGGAAATGTTATGATTTGGCATAGGATTTGTAAAGATTTTCAAATTTTGATCAAGAGGGGCTATAGACTTATTACCTTGATCATTAACCCCGCCAATTAGGATATGATTAGAATCAATGAGGACTTGCACAAGATTTTTAAGACACTTGCAATATTTTGTACCATGTCCATTTTATCGATGAAAATGGTAATAGGCATTTGATCTATAGTTTGAAGGTAAAGGTTTAGTAGGATCAAGAGCTTTAACAGAAGGTAGGGAAATCAAATTATTGTCTAAGAAATACAACATGGTATTATGAAGGGTATTGGGTAGTGGTGTAAATTGTCTATTTCTATCCCCAAAGGTATATGGTTTTTTCATCTTTATAGTAGCCACTTGGGTGTCAACAAGTTGATTTTATTGAGGGATATTAAGTTGTAAAAATCCCTTATTTTGTTTTTTGAAATTTTGTTAGTTGTTTTGAGGTGTGGATTCAGAATTTTTAGGATAGTTAGAGGGATTTTTCACTTCATGACTACTAGCAAAATTTTGGTAATCATGAAGGGTTGTACACAAACTGGTAAAGGATAGAAATTTCAACATCTCAATTTTAGCTTGGATATTTTTATAAATTGGCAATAAACATTCTTTGAAGGTCGGTATTAGGTATCTTAATGTTTATTTTTGAATAAAGCATTTGATATTGTGCTATAAAATCAGTAAATTTTTCATCATCCTTTTTTTTACATGTCATTAAATCAGCTAGGGTCATCTGAGGACCCATGTGAATTTGGAAGTGGTTGTAGAAAGCATCAATAATTTTATTGAATCAACGTATTGAATGATTTGGTAAAGAGAAAAACCACTCTAAAGCAGTGTCTTTCAAGGATCTAGGGAAGAGTTTAGCAAAGATTTTATCTTAAAAAATGAAGTCACTACATAAGGTTGTCTCTAGGAACCTCTATACCTTGTGACAATTGTGTTCTAAATATCTCCAAGGATAATGGGTTCGTTTTGATGTACTATGAAGCTTGTTTATTGTTGTTGGAGGGATGACATATTTTTCAAAAGTGTGTTAAGGATTGCAACATTATTGGTGTTATCAGATGGAGGTGAATAAGGTGGAGTTGTCTGTGTATGCAGAGGACAAGTGAATTGTAAATTTGTGAGGGAGGATGGATGAGGAGATATGAGATTTGAATGCACAAAGCTAGAGGGATTTCGAGTAGAAAAACCTAAGAAAGTGTTGGCATTTCTAGGAGGTTGGATGGTTGTAGTAACATGAGTACTATTGTATGTAGGAATAGGGGTAAGGATTGTGAAAGAAGGAAATGAATTTCCACCTTGGCTTTGAGTATACCCCAAAGCTTTAGCACAACTGGTCATTGTAGGAACATGTTTATTAAAAATATGAGCTATAATTTGTACAATGTATATTCCATGTTCATTTTCAAGCATTTTCCTCACATTATCTAAAGCAGGAATGTCACTACTAGAAATATTTTCTCAAGTCACAAAGTTTTGCAATTTTTTCTATTTCTTCATCTATCTTTCTTATGTTCTGTTGTGGTACATTAGCAACCATTGTTTCAACATCATGCACACTGTTTGTGTGTAGGGAAGTTATTGGAAATGAGGTATGAAAGCTAGGATCCATAGAGGGTTGGCTAGTGTCAACACAATGAGTGAAAGGGTCAGAAAACCCAAAATCCACAAAGAATGGTGTATCGGAGGATGGCTTGAGTATTGAACACTGTCTCATTACACTATTAGAAATAGGAAAATAAGTTGTGAAGCTCATACAAGTTTCAAAAACTCATTATGCTCCCAAAATGGATAGAAGGTGAAATGCAATGAAATAACCTAGAATGTAAAATGCAATGCACATATGTAAAAGCAATTTCAAGATTTCAAACAAGATAATTTTTTGATTATGCTATGTAAAAACATGAAAATAATATCTTATAAATTCAATTTTGATTTCACACAATGCATTGAATTTATCAAATGAAGCTTAATATGATCAATTTGAAATAACAAAAATTCGGTAAACTATAACAACAAACTGAAAACAAAAAAATAGAATGCAAAAACATAGATTTTAATGCTCAAAATTACAGGAAAAAGCCCTAATCAAGGACTCATTTACCCAAGGGTCAATAGGTCCTAGATGATGGTTTTGAAGAAAGAATTTTTAGAAATTTGAGTGAATTCCTATGCTTTTCAAATTTTGGACTAAGACAGGTGGTTGCGGTTTGATTTTTTTGTAAATTTAAGTCTAAATGTAAATGAAAAATGGTGATAAATGAAAAACTAGGAGACCTAATTTGATATGCAAATTTCAAATGTAAATGAATGATGTGATGTTATGTAAATGATTTGCAAAATGATTGATTTTTTTGTATTTTTTAGATTTTAAAGAATGCAAAAATGTAATCCTAAAACCCTAAATGAGATGCAAACTAATGCAAGTTAGGAAACCTTAAATGAGATTCAATTAAATGCAATGCAATGCAAATGAATTCAAAATCTAGATCTAGGGCTGAAATAGACTCCAAAATCAGAAAGATACAATGCTCAAAGTTTGGGCTCACCAAAATGAAAAAAGGTGAAAACAAGTCATTAATATAAATGAAGGGAAATAAGGTTATTATGGACCTATCTTCCTCAATTTCATTAGAAAATGAGATCCACACAAATAATTGAAATACAACCCCTAGGTGATTCAACTCAAGATGTGAATCTATGGATTTCCTTATGACTAAAGGACAAGGATCAAGGTCAAACAACACTTTGGGGAGAAAAACTAAAAATATGAAACTAACACCAAAATGCAACTTAACACTTGAAAAAACATTTTTAAGCTCAATACTAACAAAACCTACAATCAAATTACAAAATAGAGAAGGACAGATCTGAGAGTACCTTTCACCAAAAATTCAGTTTTCAAAGGTTGATTGAGACTCATTCACCCAGGGGTGAATGGTTCCAATGTCAGATTTTCTACAACTCTCAGGAGCCTCTAATACAAATCTGAATCTCCCAATTTATCCAAGTGACAATGTCAAAATGTCAAAAATAAATTATGTAAATGAGTTTATGTGAGATGACAAATTTTATGACAACTTTTGCAACTTTATCGACTTCTTCAAATTTTATCTTCAAGAGATCTTCAAGCTTTCTTCCACCTAGATCTACAAACACAACACAAAGGGAAAGATTGTTTTTTTTTGGTGAATGTGGATTTTCTTTGGTCAAACCCTATTTTGGCAATCAAACCTTGAAATGAAATGAAACATGAAAGAGGGAATGAAGAATGCACAAATATATGTTACCGCTGAACAAACCCTTGAAAAAACCTTAGAATGTAAATCTGAAACTTGCATCAAATGACTTTAATGTATTTGGATCTTGACACTTGAATCTTTCTTTGAATCTTTGACTTGAATGCTTGATTTGATCATGAAACCTGCATCTCCATATTAGCTCCAAAAACATGCATGATGCAAGAAGACTTTGACATGACAGTTGGATCTTGAATGTTGCAATTTCACTTTGATAAATATTTTCTTAAATGCCTTTGATCACCACTTTAGCTATTGTAATTGAACACTTGAAAATCTAGGTGAAACATAGTGAAATAACCTTATATTTATAGATATGTAACCTCAATTTCTTGAAATTCAAATATCACTAGCCAACATTGACTCACAAATTTGAATATGTTGAAATATCTTTAAAAACATTATTTAAATTCAAGTCTTGAGGTCTAGGGAGGACCCATTCGCCCATAGACCTAGGACACACATTGATTAATGAGAAGTGTTATGTTAAGGCATTAATGAATGTCAAGTTTCCTCTTCATAAAATGTAATTAAATAGGCTTGGTAAATGATTTAAGGGGAAAATTAAGGAAAAATAAGCTCAATTAGTTAATGAAGGGAGCCCTAAATAAGTGTGAGTGTAAATAAATACATTTTAAAATGCTAAATTACGACATAATTAAGTCCAATTTAACTAGGAGGGCCCAAACAAGTGAGGAAATATAAAGGGATACATTTTCTATCACTACAATTTGGATGGATCCACATTTATCCATGGATTGGAATCTATCTTTACGGTTCTATGGGAAGGTTGGCAGGTGTTAGTAGAGTGTGTATTTCAGATGGAATGGAGTTTGGAGGTTCGTGTGTTCAAATGTGGGTGTACAACTAGAAAATTCTAATATTAGGTCATTACCAGTGCCAACCTGATGAGTTTTATGTATTTTAGAGTTTAATTATGTGTTGATTCATTATGTGGGTGTTATTTTGGGTCCATTTCCATGATTACCTATTTTGATTTATTATCAGTGTTTAATCTTTGCATAAAGTGTGTATGTATATATCTTGAGTTGGCAAGTTACATTTTACATATTACATCTAATTAGCTTGACCTAATTGATGTTGTAGGTGAAGTAGATATTTATGAAGGATATTTTTGATGTTTTTATGGTAGTGACATGTGATAAGATTTTTTGGATGTGAATTATGCAAATTCAGAGTAGAGAAGAGTATTAATTCAGATCAATATGAAGTGTGCAAAGTCTATATTTTGAGTTTCAATGGAACTATAATTTATGCATATGTTAGATGCAATTGAAACAATTCAAAACTTAGTTGTGTGCCACAATCTCTTCTATCTATCTCTTCTTTCAATGGGAAGTGAATTCACTTAGACAATGATTCCACCTACAGTGATCACTTCTATAATATACTATAACTAGTTATAATATATTGTGAGATAATCCTCACTATGGTTTTTCCCATTTTTGGTTTTCCATGTAAAAATATGGTATTCATGTGTTGTGTGATGTTGTTGGTTGTCTTAATTCTTTCATTCATTAATGAAAATTTTTTATGTTATGAGGATTGAATGATTAAATGCTTAAGTGGTTTAAAAGAATACTAATTAAACCCCCTTCTCAGTATTTTGTGTGTTCAATAATTGGTATTAGAGCTTGGTTCCTTGGGAGGATATTAACTGCTTGGGGAAGATCTTGGATGTTAGAAGACTACCTATTCCTCTAGAAGAGATTCCCATTGTTGGATCTATAGAAGAAGATAGCATATTTGATATGAATCGAGAACTCAAAGTTGCTCTTGAAGATCTGGAAAGAATTGAAGGTGAAAATAAAGATCTAAAATAAAATTTCAAAGAAGCGGATGAATGCATCAAAAAATTAAGAGAGAAAATCAAGAAATTCAGAGAAATACATGAGGAGGTCAGTGAAAAATTGAAGCAAGAAAATGAAACAATTATCAATCTAAAAGTGCAATTTGAAGAAAATAAAAGAGTTGAAGAATGTTTAAATGTAATGGTGAAAAGAAGATTTGAAGAATGCATAAAGCTTGAACAAGAAGTTGTGAATCTGAGATCAGATCTTGAAAAATCAAAGAGTCATGAAGATAAATTCAAGATGAGTTCTAAAAAGCTTGATGAGATGATTGCAAATAAGAAAGGATTAAAGACAAAGGTAGATTAGTGTTTGAGATTGGAGAAAGATTAAACACAAATCAAACTACAAACCAGCCTAAAAAGAAGAATGAAGATATGAAGAATAATGGAAAGAAAATATGAAATCAAAGGAATGAAGCTAGAAGGCCATTGATACAACAACCAAATTCAAAAAGGTACCCATATTTAATTGGTTTATATTATCCTTGCAATAGATTTGGACATAAGTCTATGTAATCTAGAAGCAAATTAATCAGAATGTTCAATCTTTTTTCAACCAATTCTTTACATGCAAAAGATTTGGTCATAGCTCAACTAGTGAACGCAAAAGTCAAATGATGAAAGGTTATAACAATGGAAGAATGGTTCAATATTTCAATTGCTACTATTATACATGTAATGCATTTAGGCATAAAGCTAAACAATTTAGATCTAGAATGAATGTAAGTAAGATTGGTTAAAAGTATGTTATATGCTACAATTGCAATATGCCTAGACACATTTCGAAGTTCTATAGAAACAGAAATATGAAGAAGGATAATCCGATAAAAAATAATGATCTAGTAGAGATGAAGAAAGAAATGGACAAGATTTGGAAATAGAAGGAAGAGACAAAGGTTAAGGATGAGTCTTTACTAGCATATGATGCAAATGTTTCCTCTAAGAACTAAGAAGAAAGCTTTGGCTCAGGGGGAGATTTAATGGAAATCTTTCATCCCCCATAAAATAAATGGTGTTGATGCTTTAGCATGAGGATATGTGGTGTAGATCAATGTATTTGATATATTGGAGAAGATATCAGTAGAAAATATAATGATGCAAAAATTTGTGGAGCATTTAACTATTTACTGTGCACTTAGGCTTTTCCAACTCTATTGAATGAAGTATTCAATGTAAAATTAGGTCAATTTTGAAAGGGTTATAAGTGATTTCACTTGATCAATTTTATTTTCAACAATATTTTAGAAGAGAAGAGTAATAAATAAGCAAATTGGAGTGATCAAATTAATTGAGTTTTGGTGCACACAAAAACCTATCCAGAAAGTGAAGTAGAAGGTATTTATAGTTTTTCACTTACCCTAGGTTTTTAAAAAGCATTTTGAAATAATTTGCAATGGTAACTCCAAGGGTTATTGAGGTCATAGAAAGACCCTGACCTAAGTTCAAGAAACATCCTAATAAATCTATGGAAGTTGACCCTAACGGTGCTTTTTTGAGGGTTCCTTATGGTGTCTTGAATACTGAGGAAATAAGAATCTAAATACATGGAAAATTAGAGAAATATGACCATTAAAGGCTTGGTGGTATGTGGGAAAATGAGCTCACTAGTGATGAATTTTTATTGAAGCCGGAGTATCAAAATTTGGTTGCGAAAAAGCTCAATGTTTGGCAAGTGTTTCCCAAATTTTTCCATGATAATGCTTGGGTGAGAATTGTATTGAGCCACATTCATGAAAAGTTTATGTGGGTGGATATGCCCATGATGATCACAAAGGAAATGATTAGGGAAGCTATAGGGTTATGCTCAACCAAAATAGTTTTGGTGCTTAAGTAAATAAAGAATGAGGTTGTGATGAAACTTAATAGTGAAATGTATGACAAGAGGGCATTAATAATAATGAACATCAGAAATCCTATGGTGAAGTATTCCACAATTATGATTGGCTAAAAAATCTACTTTTTAAATAGAGAATACTATGTTTTAGCCACCACCATCAATATCACCTCTAAAATGGTGGAGAAAGGAGCTAACTATGACTTGTGTGAGATTTTGAGATAGCAATTGATGGAAAATTTACAAAAGACAAAGGATTATATGTATCCGTTTAAATATGGAACTTTGATCATATGTTTGTTACTATACTTATTGAAATAACTCTCTAAAATAAAGAGTGTTGTGTGGCTACAAGGAAAAGTTGTCGTACACAAATCATAGACTTTTTGAAAGGTCTTGAAGATGTTAAGGCATAGGATGATGCTCGTGTAGAATTCTTTGTAGTGTTTTAGAATAGGATACAAGAAAGGGAGAGGATTCCCTAGAAGATGGTGGAGAAGTACAAGAATGACATTATATTCTTGGTGAAAAAAGATGAATGCATAATACAAGTTGTAGATACCAGAACAATGTGGATTCTAGAAATGGGATATGAAATTACTGAGCTCGATATTGTAGGGTCTGTAGATTACATGTTGAGCAAGCCAAGAGACACCTCTGAAGGGAGGTATGGAACATATGAAGAGAAATAAATGGAAGTACACCTAGATCAAAGGTAATCACAAATAAAGAAGACGGTGGAGAAAATAAATACAACATTTGTAGAAGCAATGGTCCTCACACCGAGACAAGTTGAGGCAACTAAGGCTAAGTTTAATGCTCTAGGAGGCTCATCAACTGCAAGAAGATCTAGTAGAACAACTACCACTCCTTTGGTTTCTCATAATTCCTTTGAGACTAAGCCTACTACAAGAGAAAAAATAAAAGGATTTGAAAGTGCTCTAGTGAAGGAGAAGACCTCTATGGTAAAGCAACAAAAGAATCCTAAGAACGGAAAGGCTGCCCTGGCAGAACAAAAAAATTCCTTGGTGAAAAGAAGAGTAAAGATCAAGGCTACCAAAGAGTAGTACTTGGGTTTGAGTGTAGAAGATGAAGATGAAGAAGAAGGATGATAGTTGGTCCGCAAGAGGAAATTACAAGCTTCACAAGGTGAAGCAAGTATAAAGAAGCAAAAGTCAATATTGTTGATACAGATGAAGAGGTTGAAGTAGAGAAGGAAAATCAAACCTTTATGATCCACATGAGAGATAAGAAGGAAAAATCTAGAAAAAGTAAAACACCAAAAGAGAAGAAAAAGCAAAATAAGAAACCTCTAGTAAGAAATCACAATCTTATGAAACTTGATGCACTATTAATAGGATTGTATAGAAAGAAATGTTAGAGGAAACTATTGCACTATATACTAAGGAAAATGAGGTGGACAATGCCACCATTTTTGAAGCTATTGCAAAATATATTATTATTCTTGAAGTAGATATGTGAAATATAGAGAAACAAATATCTATAGAATTGTGGAATATATTGATTAAGAGAAGACAAGATGCCATATAGGAAGAGGCTAAATTGAGGTCCTATGCATTGGACAAGACTAGTGCTCCTCTTTCCAAGGAAAATAAATCCACATTGGCTACATTGTTCAATAACAAGTTCAAAACAAAGAAAAGGGTGACAACCCTCATGAGCAGAGATCAAAATGAGTTTGTAGAAATGGTTGTAGACCTAGCTCAAAGATTTGGGATGACCCCAAAAAATAAAGAATAAATGAATGTGGAGATGTCTGCTCCGGATGACAATTTTGATGAAGATGCATAGAATGATGATGCTCAACATGAGCATAAAACCAAATAAGGGAACGCACAAGAAAATGTTCATCCGAAAGTGGAAGAAATGACAGAAGAAAATATCGAAGGAGAAGCAGCTACCAAAGAAGACACTATAAAGGAGGATACCTCTACACCTCCTCCAATATCTAAGGGAAATGTAGAAAACACTCAATACCAACCAGAGATAATCATCCCTCTGGATAACATAGAACTATCTACTGGTAAAGATGATAGAGAAAAGGATGATAAAAAAAAGAGTGAAGATTCCTTTGATGATGTAGAAGGAAATGCATTAGTTGAGAGAATAGTTAGCACTAGTGGCAAGAGAAGGAATTAAAAAAGAAGGCTACAAAGGAGAGCTTGAAGGGAACTAGTGAATCTTTTGACACCTCCAGAGATTCCCTAAAGAATCTGCTAAGTATGCAATTCTAGTTCTAGCCTATTGTGTCTGCCCAACTACTATGATTTCCTATGCAACAAGGGAATGGAGACTTAGAAAAGATATCACTACTCCAAAAGATTCAATTGGGAGATGCCTTCCACACATCTACTTGGAAAAAAATAATTGACTCATCAAAAGAGTGGAGAATTGATAGATGAGACTATGAAGGATCTGTACGAATCCATACCCAATGCAACCATTGACAATTCACTCTCTAGTATGAAAAAATTGAATTTTTGTATTGATTATTTTAAAGAATATGCTATCAGATTAAAAGGAAATATAGAGAATGAAATAGAGGAAAAGATTAGTGATAAGAATTTGTTGGAGATAACAGAGAATTTTTCCCATGCACACAATAAATTTCAAGAGCATCACAAGGGTGTGTAGGCTTGTGTGGAGAGGCCAAAGCCTTTTTTTAGTTTTGTATGAAGTGGCCCAAAGTCATAAAGAGAATAAAGGATGAAATGGAATCAATTGAGTCCAGAATTCATAAAGCTTCTAGTGCCTATGATCCAGCACATGACCCGGATGGAAGCACAATAGCAGCAATAAAGAGTCTACATGAGCAGTTCTTCCAAATTCAAGCACAAAAGGAGAAGACAATTTTGTAGTTTTGGAAACCTCAAGGATTTGGTGAACTCAAAGTTCATATTTGTCTCCAGTTCCCTATTGAGTGTTGATAAGGTGTCAAAGCTTAATTCAATACCCAACACTTTGGAAGAAGGTGAAGAACTAATTATGGAATTGGAAACCTAATGTAGAATGTTTGGCATTTCCAAGAATATTTGGTAAGGGAAACAAGAATGGTGGACTCACCTTGGGAAGATACAATGGTCAACCTCTTCTTCCGGTTGATAGTACTTTTTTTATTTTATACATTTCAATTTATTATTTTAGGCTTCTATGTACATATGCAGATGGTGTAGAGTGTTTTTGATACAAGTTTTTGGTTCAATTGTGGTAAAAGGAATTCTTATGGGAGTCAGTCAATTGTTCAATTTGTATATATGAATATATTTGATAGGGGGATATCTGGTATGTCAAAAGACTATTGTATTCACCCTTTTCCCTTGATGTCAAAGGGAAAGAGTAATTTTGGAAATAATTTTGGCATGTTGCCATCAATAATAAAGGGGTAGATTGTTGGAAGAATAAGAAGTTTGTCATTGATGCATTTATTGGCAACATGAGCATGTGGGATGAGCACAAGTTATACAATCATGTATTACAGTGTTGTCATTGATGTCGACATTGTATTTAGGTATGAAGACCATTGTGTGGACCAATTTGGATGGCTTGAATATGTTTGAGGATTAATATGAAAGGAGATTTTACAAGAAGGTTTGATCTGATGAAAGTGGTTGACTTAAAAATTGACTAAGTGCCAATACATGTAATTTTGATATACATGGCATTTGGTTTATGGGTCCACATTGGTCTGCTATATAATTTCTTGCTTTGCGCTTCTAATATAATTATGTTGGATATTAGACGAACCTAAATCCATAATTTCATCTTATTTTGGTTCTTGGTCTTGAAGTTATGAGTGATAGTATGTCGACTTGATAGTAATAGGTGTTTTCCAATATAATGCATATATTTTCATGGATCCATTTTTCTCCATGGATTGGAATCTAGTTTTATGGTTTTATGGGAAGGTTGAAAGGTGATAGTAGAGTGTGTATTCCATATGGCATATATTTTGGAGGTTTGTGTGTTTGAATGTGGGTGTATAGTTGACAAATTTTGATATTAGGTCATTACCAGTGTTCACCTAATGAGTTTTATGTATTTCAGAGTTTAATTATATGTTGATCCATTATGTGGGTGATATTTTGGGTCCATACCAACCTACTTTGATTTATTATGACATTTGAATCTTGGTGTGAAGTGTGAATGTATATATATTCAGCCGAAAAGTTACATTTTGTATATTACTATGTAAGGGGGAGAATGTTAGACCAAGAAGGAGATCAAACAAGATAATATAAGAATCTAAACTAAGATCAAACATATTAATCTAAGATCTAATCCTACACATACGAAATGAAACTAAGTTATTTGAACATGCATTAAAGAATCTACAATTATAAACTTGAATGTACAAAAGAAGCATAGTGTTACAACCTTGTAGTGGAGTGTATTCGCCTAATGTTGGGTTGTTCTTATCACCACAAAGCCTCCAAATTTTGTGTGCAAAATCTTGATGAGTGAATACTTTGGTTGGTTGATCAAAGAGAGGAAGTTGAAGCAATAACAAGGGTGGTTATGAATGTTCTCGTAGTACTTCATTGTGCAAATGATGTTGATTCTCCAATCCTTATTTGTGCGGAAAGGGGTTTGTTATATAGAAAATGAGATTTGAAATGGATGATCAAGATCATGTTGAGAGGATTTAGACATGAGAATATTATGCAACCTTGATTGCACAATTTGGCGTGATTGAGAAATAGATTGGCTAGTCAGGGATTAGATTGATCGGTCAAGATTTTAGATTCATCAATCGGGATTTAGATGGCTTAGTTAGGAATTTGATTATTTATTTAACTTAGATTGTTGAGTTAGTAATTTAGATTGATTAGTTAACAAATTGGATTGCTTAGTCAATAATCATAATTTTCTCAATCAAAAAGTGGGTGAGGAATATGAATTAATTGATTTAATTAATTATTTCTTTTTTGTAGTTGAACATGCAAATTAGGTTTGACTTTTGAAAACAGATTTGCATTAGTTTGATTTGATTTTTGATAATTGATTTGAATAATTTGGATTTAGTTATTCAAATTTTGGAATGAAAGTGACATAATTAAATTATGATTTATAGTTTAATCAACTTAGGGGAATAAGGTGATTTAGTGGTGTAATTAAATAATTGGCATTTTTAATCAATCAAGACAAAATAAAGTGAGATTAGGACTTTATTAAATAAATGTGATTTATTTAATTGGTAAAATGACGAAACATGAATTAATCAAATAAATGTTGTTTTATTTAATCAATAGAAGAATTAGGGTTTTTTGGACTTTATTAAATAAACGAAATTTATTTAATTTGTTAGAAATCATGAAAAAGTGAATTAATTAAATAATGTTATATTATTCAATTAATAGAGGAATTAGTTTTTGTATGTTTTTTTGATGTGGTGTGATGTGGGACGTTGCAGAATGACTTTGAGATGTTATGGGCTGATTCAGAGATGTTCTGATTTAATCTAGCATGGTTTCAAGATGTTACGGGATGATTCTGAGATGTTTCAAGACATTCTGGGATGGTTTCAAGATGTTATGGGATGTTTTGAGATGATTCTGAGTCATTTTGAGATGTTACGGGATGTTCCAAGATGATTTTGAGTCATTCTAAGATGTTACGATATGTTTTGAGATGATTCTGAGTCATTCTGAGATGATACAAGATATTCCAAGATGATTATGAGTCATCCTGCGATGATATAGGATGTTCCAAGATGATTATGATTCATTCTGAGATGGTATAAGATGTTCTGAGACAAATTCGAGTCATTCTAACATAATACAGGATGTTGCAGTACGATGTATTGTTGTTATTTGATGGTGTTCAAGGTTGTTCAATAGGTGTTAAGTCAATTTTACATGTCTACATTTTTCCCCTCTTTGATACAAAGTACCGATTGCTTTATTTCAAAGATTTTATTTTTAAGATCAAGTTTTTTGAAAAAAATTATGCCCCACTGTGCCTTGACGTTTAATGGAATGATGATCTAAATTATTGATGTTGTTTTACCCAAAAAAAATTCATGCTTTGAGTCAAACATTCGAACTACGTGGTCTCTGCATGTACAACATAGGTAAGGATTTTTAGCCCTTGAAACCCTAGGTCAATCCCCTTAGGTTTTCAAGATGCTTTATTTCAATTTAGTAAAAAAAATCAAAATCCCAAAAACATATACAACATACAAAATCCAAAAACATTCAAAAAACATACAAGGTCAAAAAGGTCAAACCAAGCGAACTGCAAGCCTATGTGTGTACAACGTAGGTAGCTCTTATCTTTGATGAGCCCCAAAGTCCCTAGGTTAGTCCCCTAAAAACAACAAAAATAGCATCATAAAACTTACAAAATCAAAGACACATCCCGTCATCAAAATCTGCAATAAACATTTCACCCATAATAAATAAATCATCACAAACATCCTTTGACAAAAAAAAAAAAGAAAACATCAAAAGCTAGAACTTTCAAGAAAAACAATTTCATAAGATCTTACTATAAACAGACAGAAACAATGCCAAAGTATCAACTAACAATCTTTTTAATAAGTCCCAACAACATCTTGAGATATGCCTTAATGGATCCATTCCTATGATAGACATGATTAACAATGGATAATAGCCTCACCCCAAACATATATGGCAAGTGATACTAAAACTTTGTTTGTTATCCTTTTGTGGTCTTATTTTTGTGATTTATTTTATTGACTCATTCCTAGGATCTCTCTAGGATGTCCATAAGGATTTAGAGAAGAAGGAATGGGGGAAATTGAGCATCATTTCAATTTATTGTTTGTAATATATTTTCATAATACTACCATGGCGAATACTTGCTTTATTGAGAGTATGGAAGTTGTATTAAGACAGTTCATGAAGGAGTTACATGTTAGTTGTTCTATACCCCTCTGTGTGGCTGGTCCAAAAAACAATTCACGCAACCCCACCCTATACTTTAAACAAAGTTTTTGTATATCTGGTATGAGAAAAAAGATCGTCTTTTTGTAGAATCAAAGTCCATGAAATAGATACAAAGTCACCTTGGTAATTCATACCCTAGTGCATCATATTTGTTTGCTATATCAAACAAGATTTTTCAAACCAAGAAATCTCTAAAGCAAAGCAAAATAAACTCATCAACAACTAACAACATCATATCTCTATCCATCATCAATATTTCCTCTAATTAACATCATAATTCTATTCATCCTCATATTTCTTCTGATTAACATTCATCCTGCGTCACAAACATCATCAGCATCATATTCATTTTGCATCCACAAATATCATCAAAACATATCATGATGATAATAAACCAATTAAAAACATCATGTATCATGTATGGGGCATTCATATATCAACATAAACCACATAATAATGAGACAAGGTATGATTCATCCATCCACATCAAATTCATACATCATCATATATTTCCATCACATAAACATAAAACGAGGCTGAATCAAAGAAGGTATATCTCATATATATCATCACCAAAAGGGGAACATGGCATAAGTACATCATCCAAAGTGACACATTTGTGATAGGATAAAACAAAATCATAACATATATACGAGGTCTCGACTAGACCAATGAATATATATACAACACATGTCTACAAAATGCCTCTATGCCATGAAATGACATGAAGACCAAGTACCAAAAAAAGTAAGACCCCAACAGGAAGGACAGGACACTATAGACCACCAAAATAATCCAGCTATCTAACAAACTGATTACCTACGCCTGGACCTACACCACCACCTCCATCGCTCACAGCACTTGGCTCCCTGAACCATGGGCACTGAGAGGCCCTAGGAATAGTAGCATCATATAAGGTCTAATAATATGTGGACATTTGTAGAAACTGATATCGCTCAGCTCACATACTATCACGCTCTACCCAAAGAGTATCTCTCTCTATTGTAAGCAACAGTACTTGAGCCTCTATAGCATGTCATCAACTGCTATCTCTATCTCGCTCATCCCTTAATGTGTCTACCATAGCCTCTGCAACCTATCGTTCTGCAATCTCTATGTCTTTAGTAGTATTCATCTGAGCTAGTAGCATATCAACATCCCTAGCTGGTGGAGGAGGACCCAAAACCTATCCCTAACCCTGAATTGGAGGTATACACTCATCCTGAATACCTTGTGCCTCATCATGTCAGGCTCGATCCAACTACTCTATGAGAACCTCCACACACTGTCACTCACCATGATGACCTATAATACCTGCTCTGCCCACAATGGGATCACCTCCAAGATCAGTGAACCTCAAAGGCCTGCATCGTGCCCACCACTCATCATAATCATGAGTAGTACCTAGATCTGCCAAACCAACTGACCAACCCCAACCATTTGGGGAAAATGCTATGAAATCAGCAACCATGGTATCTATATCCACCTAGAGACCCCTTACATGGACCTCCTAAGTATTCCAACAAAATAGAGCCTCATACGCATCAAGAACCTGCCCCTGTCCCTCTCTGGACTAGCAACAGAATCGGTCAAGTAGATAATGCTCTATCATAGAAGGAAAACAACCATTCAACCAATGGGTCTATCAATAGTAAACGAGATGATCAACATCCATTGGCCAAAGCTCATAGCCCATAAAAGGTCTCCACACAAAATTGAGCATCTCATCAAACACATGATGCCAATAAGGAAGGTCCCTACGCAAGGTGTAATGCATAAAATCTCCATAATGATAAGAGTATGGATCATTCGGACAACAATCATATATCCCACCTGGACGAGTCACCACAATATAATCCCACACCTAAACATGCAACAAAGAAACACCTGCGGAGATAGATTTCCCACCCCAATACACCACCTCATGCATATCACCGTAAGATGAGCCAAAAAACAAGCACCCTAGGCATATCTCATCCCATGCTCTAGCATACTCTTGATACATGTACTCCAACCCACAACAAACTATCGACCTCGCCTACCAAGAACTAATCCTGATATAAGACCACAGAGGACAAGAACAATAGGATTTGTACTATCAAAAAACCTAGAAAGATCAACCTCTGACTGATGCACATCAAAGTGTGCAACACCTAACAAACGCTCCATAGTGTGGGCACCTCATCGAACATAATAAGTAACAAGCTCACCATGAATGGGAAGGTGAAGTATCCTCCAAACATCCTCAAGAGTAACAATAGCCTCCCCTATAAGAAAATGAAAGGATGGCATCTCATAATGCCACCTCTCCACAAGTGTAGTCATCATCGTTGTATGATTCCTAATAGGAGGCATGTAAAAAATGTAATGTAATCCCACAACATCAAGGAAGTCCCGCTCCAACACATCGAAATGGGCAATCGGATCAAAAAAATGTTGAGGACGTATCTCCCTCAGCATAAGTTCTCTAAAACTCGCCTGCAATCATTGTAAACCACGATGTTAGGGTTTCACTCTAAACATGTAAAGAAACAAAAAACAACATGAGCATGATGAAAAATAGCCACATGTCGGGTTTTAGAACAAATGCTAAAAGAAAAAAAAAAGAAAGAGAGCTCAAAAAGATAGGTTCTTGAGCAAATGCTTAGCAAAAACCAGACAAAGCGTTGTTTTCAGGAAAGTGCATAGGTTTAGGTCAAGGACGAGCAAACATGGGAATAGGTTTAGGTCAAGTGTGTAGTTTTCAGTCAAGGGCGAAGTTTTCAAGCAAGGGTGCAGTTTTATGTCAAGGGCAGAGTTTTAGGTCAACTGCATAGTTTTTAGTCAAGTGCATGAAACAAGGGCACAATTATCAGTCAAGTGTGTAGTTTTATGGTAGGTGTGAATTTTTTAGTGTCAAGTGTGAAGTTATAACTAGGCAAAGGTGTGAAAAATGATGCAACTATGCAAGAATCACAAAAACTACATTATTAACTTTAAGAACTAAGTACACGCATAATGAGAAAAAAACATGATGAAAGAAAAAAGCAAGAAGGTACATACTGGGAAACCAACACCTGAAGGCCATCCAAACTCTCGAACAAGCTCGTAACAATGTGGGGAACCCTCAAATCTCAACATTGTTCCTCAACAACTGAAAAAATGGGAAATCCAGAAACAAGAATTAACAAGAGGATCAAAACACAAATGAGCCAATTTGAAGACTATTTGCCTATATTACACCTCAAGAAAACCCTAATTTCACTTAGGGAACCTTCCTACTTTCAAATTACAAGCTCTAGAAAGCATTGTAATAGGAAACAAAGCACTTATCGATATAATATTTCATCTAAAAAAAAAAACTTAGTGTCAAGAGCCTGATCTCAAAGCTTGAAATTTTTAGTCAACCTCTCGAGGGGGAACCACTGAGTCCTACCATCATTCCACTAAATGCTGGGGCACAGTGGGGCATAATTTTTTTCAAAAAACATGATCTTAAAGATAGAATCTTTGAAACAAAGGAACGAGTACTTTAGATCAAAGAGGAGCCAAATGTAGATATGTAAAATTGACTTAGCACCTATCAAACAAAAGCAAACAACATCAAACGGCCTCGAACAACATCAAACAACATTAAAACATCATCCTGTAACAACTCGTATCATCCCGAAATGACGGATTTTTCTCAAAACATCCTGTATCATCTCATAATGACTCGGAATCATCTCAGAATATCCCATATCATCTCGGAATGACTCAAAATTGTCTCAAAACATCTTGTATCATCTCAAAAAGACTCGAAATCATCTTGAAACATCCTATAACATCTTGGAATGACTCTAAATCATCTTGGAACATCTCGTAAATGACTCAAAATCATCTCGAAACATCTTGTAACATCTCAGAACCATCTTGGAATGTCTCGAAATCATCCTGTAACATCTCGAAATCATCCTAAAATGACTCGAAACATCTTAGAATTATCCTGTAACAACCCAAAATCATCCTGCAACATCCCACATCACACCACATCAAAACAACATCAAAAACCCTAATTCCCCTATTAATTGAAGAATACAACATTATTTAATTAATTCACTTTTTCATCATTTCTAACAAATTAAATAAATTTCATTTATTTAATAAAGTCCTGAAAACCCTAATTTTTCTATTGATTAAATAAAACAACATTTATTTGATTAATTCACGTTTCATCATTTCATCCAATTAAATAAATCACATTTATATAATAAAGTCCTAAAATCACTTTATTTTGTCTCGATTGATTAAATAATGCCAATTATTTAATTACATCACTAAATCACCTTATTCCCATAAGTTGATTAAATTATTAAAGCATAATTTAATTACTACACTTTCACTCCAAAATTTAAATAATTAAATCTAAACTATTCAAATCAATTATCAAAAATTAAATCAAACTAATGCAACTTTGTTTGCAAAATTCAAACCTGATTTGCATGTTCAACTCCAAAAAAGAATTAATTAATTAAATCAATTAATTCATATTCCTCACCCACTTTCTAATTGACCAAATTATGATTGTTGACTGAGAAATCTAATTTGTTAGCTAATCAATCTAAATTTGTAACTAAGCAATCTAAGTTGTTAACTAATCAATCTAATCCCTAACTAGCCAATCTATTTCTCAATCACCCCGAATTGTGCAATCAACTTTGCACAATATTCTCATGTCTAAATCCTCTCAACACACTCCGACCGTTGATCAGGATATTCTTCAACACGATCTTGATTGTCCATCTCAAATCTCATTTTCTATATAACAAACCCCTTTCCTCACAAATAAGGATCGGAGAATCAACATCATTTGCACAATGACATAATCCTTACATTTGTAACCACCATTCTTAGTGCTTTAACCTCCTCTCTTCAATCAACCAACCAAACCAATCACTCATCAAGCTTTTGCACATGAACTTTGGAGGCTTCGTGGTGATAAGAACAACCCAACATCAAATGAATACACTCCACTAGAGGATGGTAACACTATGCTTCTTTTGTAAATTAAATTTTGTAATCGTAGATTCTTTAATGCATGTTCAAATAGCTTAGTTTCATTTCGTATGTGTAGTATTAGACCTTATATTAATATGTTTGATCTTAGTTTAGATTCTTAGATTAGCATGTTTGATCTCCTTCTTGGTCTAACATTCTCCCCCTCACACATTCTATCTACTTGAACTAGTTGTGAGGTTCAATCAAATGTTGATATCTTAGATTTTTTGAGTGAAGGAATAACCCAGCGATGTTGTTTTCCTTTTGATGTTTTTCGTATTTTTCTTATTTTTGTTGTTTTCTAGTGTTTTTGACCTTTTTATGTTTTCTAGGATTTTTTGACTTTTGTGTTTTCTAGATGTTTTTGACTTTTTTTTTTTCTAGATGTTTTTGACTTTTGTGTGTTTATGACCATGATCGAATGTTGCAAGATCTAATCCACAACCAGCTTCAGGAAGCTGCCCCCAATAAAATAACCTTCCTTAATCAATCACAAGCCATGGTTGGATACATGATTTATGAAATGGATGGGTGGATGTTGTGAAAAAGTAATGATAGATAATGTTGCAAGTTTTATTCAAATATAGCACATGTTTTCTAGGTTTTCACTATGGCACCTATTCTAGGAGCTCCACAAAGTGGTTTTCACTCAAAGAGCATTTTATTTCTCTTTATTGTTTTTCTTGATTTTTCAATTGTTTGTATTTTTTACCTCTTTTTCCTATTTTTTTCGATTTTTACCCTTTTTCTTAGGGCAGGGATGTTGAGAACTTGGATTGATATTTCACTTTTTTTTCTAGAGGATATGTTGCAGGAAATATACTTGAACTAGCTATGAGGTTCAAGAAAATGTTGATATCTTAGAATTTTTGAGCGAAAGGAATAATCTACGCTGTCATCATCTTTAAAGGTTACCTTGGTAGTGTGTTGGTGGTACACCTTGTTGTTGGGATGAACTATTTTGAATGTTACCCTGATAGTGTGTTGGTGATATACCTTGTTGGTGGAATGAATTGGGAAGGGTACCATGTGGCACAACTTGTTGTTCAGATAATTCCTAGATCACAACGTGAGCTAGCAGACATAGATCAAGATTTTTTATGAAGCAAGATGCAATTATTTTCCCCTAGTGTCTATCAATGTATGTGATGGCTTATCTTGTGATAGGATAACATGTTTGGATAGAGTATGTTCTTTGGACAATGCCTCATCACTCATATAATGCTAGATAGGATAGGATCAATGATAGGGATCCATGTCAAGATGTTTTCCATAAGCAAGTATAAAGTGTATACCAAACATTTGTCAAGATCAAGATAAGTTTGATTTGGATAAAAATGGATTGGATTCATTATGGATAGGTTGGTATGCTTCCACTTGAAATGGTACACATAGATGCTTGATTCTTACACATGATGCATGTTTTCAAATTTTTCATCATGGTACTTGTCCAAAGTGCCACCATAGTGGTTATCACTGGAGGATGATTTTTCTCTTAACTTTTTTTCTTGATTTTTCAAATATCACACAATACACATGTTTACCAAGTTTTCATCATGGTGATGATCCTTTTTCTCATGTTGAACCAACTAGTGGTTTTTGATGTAGATAGTACTGGTGCTAATATGGGTGTTGTTGTTGTCATGACGTGCTAATGATATACCACTTATAGGAGTTTTTTTGCTAAGATACAGGTGCTTGAATGTAACCTCTGGAAATTCTTGTCTTCTTTGTTGATACTGCAGTTAACCTTAACTTGATGTGCACATCACAATAGAGTGCCATTAGAATCTTTACGATAAAGAGTCATTGCCAACACATGGTCAATGCAAGATTTGGAAATCTTGGATGGCGAAATGCGTAGAGGGATATGATAAATTCATATGGATTGGTTAATAGTTTGGAACCTTTTATTTTTAAAACTTGGGATGATGAGCAATGATGGGTGGATGTGGAGATTCGATTGGTACCAACATCTTGATATACCTTGTAAGTCGCTCTTGAAGCTTTATTTTTCATTTTTGGACATCTTTCGTGGATGAACTTCCCTTTTTGATTTTTCCCCATAGTTTCTTTGACTAATGGAGTTTTATAAGGATGATTTTATTTATTTTTCTTTTGTATCCATTTGAATTTATCTAGTCCATTTTTCCTTGTTGATTCTTTTGCTTCAATGACTTGTTTTGTTATTGGGTATAGCTTTTTCTCTTGTTGTTGGTGCTAATCAGAGGGTTGAAATATGTGTGCATGGCGATTAATTGCATGGCTAGTTGTAGCATTGGTAGCAGTTTCATCAGATAGAGTTGCCACCAGTATTATTTAGGTATCCTTGATATGTTTAGATCCCTTAATTTTTGAATAACCAAGACCTTGGTGCTTAGGATTGCAAATAATTTGTACTATTTCTAGGACACCCTATTCATGTAGACCTAATCCTCTATCTTGATACTAAATCCTTTAAAAAAAATCATTTGCAATAGATATTTTTGTCTTGGAAACAAGATGTTAATCCTTCTCTGCTCCACTGTGGATCTTCAAAGGTGATATATTTTTCATTAGTACTATAGCTTTCTTTGACAAAGGTATGTGATCCAATTTTTTAAGTGATAGGATCCTCCATATGTTGGATAACTTCTTCATTGATATCTTTGACCTGATTCTGTGAAATATCATATTTTAATGCTTCTTCAAAAGGTGTTTCTGATTTACTTTCCACAAAAAGTCTCCCTCATGGCTCATTTTTTATATGCCTTCATAGGATGTTTTTGATTCATAACTTATGTATAAGTCCTCTTCTTGATCCCCTTTTGATATGTCTATATAGGATGTTTATAATTCATAGCTTATGTATAAGTCTTCTTCATGATCTCTTTCTAATATGTCTTTTGCTTCTTCTATGTCTTGATCTTGTGCACAGATGTTAAGAGTAGGTGACTCTTGTTCCTTGCTATTTTCATCAAGAGTATGAGACACTTGTCTTGGATGAAGATCATATACATTTCCATTAGGATTAATCATCTCATGGGTAGATGTATGTGTGCTTGGTATATGGATTTGTTTTTCTTTTGGAAAACCTTGGATGTCTTGGAAGATATCTACCAATTCATTGTATTATTTTGATGCTAAGGTTTCTTGATATTGATTTTATGTGGTATTATCTTTAATATGCTTTAGATCACATTCTTGACATGGATCAATCTCAAAGAAGGGATTGTTTGTAAAGGATCTTTGGCTTCCCTCAAAATTTGGACATATGGGTAATGACTCTTGGCTTAGATCTTTTGCATTAGGTATAAGTGTTGGATCAAGAGTCTTGTGATCATCAATATTTACTACCATGAGATTGGATAATGTTAATATATCTTGGATAGAATCATTGCTAGACTTGGGTGATTGAGTTTGATCATTCCTAGGACTAAATTTTTGATGTATGTTCTCTTGCTCATTGGATGATGTAGAGACATTCTCAATGTGATCAGTGATAGATAGCTATTGATCATTTCTTTCAAATTTTGAGGTTGAGACATTATTATTGTTGCCATTGGTAGATGGCCCTTGAATGTTGTCTTCAATAGTTATTTGTCCTTGATCAATAAGGTCTTGGATGAGATGTTGGAGTGATGTGCATCTGTTCTTTCTATGACCCTTGATTTTGTGGAACTCACATCGTTCGAACTAGTTATACCAAGGGATTTTAAAGCTTGGTTCACCATAAGTTGGACTATCATTGATTTTGATAAGTTCTTGTTGTACTAATTTTTGCATGATTACCTCTAAAGTCTCTTCCAAAGGAGTGAATTTCCTTATTGGTTGGTAATATTTCCTATAAAGATTTTCTTGATTGTTTTTCTCTTGATTTTGTGGAACTCCTTGATATTGTGTTTGAGGTACATTTTTATATTGTACTTGCGGTACACCTTGGTGTTAGCAAAACTTTTGGATACTGCAATTGAGGTACATTTTAATAATGCATTTGAGATACACCTTGGTGTTAAGGAAACTTCTTGATATTGTTGATATTGGAAGTGTTGTTGATGTGGATATTGAGGTGTTTGTGGAATGATGTTCATTTTTTGTGGATATGTAATTTTTCGACTTTGCACATGGCATTGGAAATACGTCGGATTTTGATTTCGTTTAATTTTCTCAAGATCTCTCTTGATTTTATTTAGGGAAATTTGATGTTCTAGACTTATTCCTTGATGAGGGTTTTGAAACCCTTGATGTTTTTTCCCTAATTGATGTTGTGACCCTTGATAAGAGTGATTTGGGCAATAGATTGACATATTTTGGGGTTTTTTTGATACTCAATAGCCTATCGTAAGGTCACTTGGTTTATATCCTCATAGGCCAATTTTTTCATTCATGGTATTTGTTGGTCGGATGCTAGTGTTGTTCTTTCTTGCTTCCATTTTCTTCTTATGTTGTGATCTTGTGGTTTTCATAGACAACTTGGGTCCCTTGTGGGAGATTGGTGTAACATTCAAAATTCTCTAGGTGACTTAAATCCTAAAGACCTAATGTTGTCTTAAATGATAGGATAAATATATGTGAAATATTGGAACTGTTTGAATAGACCAGGATTCTGATAGTAGTAGAAGGAATATGATGGGTTCCTTGAAGCACATTTGTAAAAAATTTAAACCAACCTAGTTCTAGTTTCATGAAGTGCCCAAAGGTGTTTCTTGATATCTTTTGGAATAAGATGCCTAAGTTTGAAATGACGAACTACAAACTTTTCCTTTAGGGATCTTGACTTTGTGTGAGATCATGACAAGGATATTTATTGCCATGCGGGTGGTAGTAATACGGGTCTTCCTAATACTATGCCAGCCTTCTCTTCCTCTTTGTCTAGGAAAATTGATGCAGTGAGAAACAAGTGAGGTGTTTCATTCTTTTGAAAAATAAAGGCTCTCAAGCTACTTATGATGTCATTTTTCTCACCTTCAATGTATGTGAGACTAGGTTGAAGGATAGGTGCTACAAGGTCTGGTTGTTGAATTGGGGCAGTTGGTTTCCAAATGGTCATAAATTTTGATGGTATTATGTGATGGTTGTTTTGAAGCTCAAGACCCTAGGTTTTGAGTGTTGTTTTGGAGTGGTACTACTTTTCGGAAATCAAATGTTGAAGAACTAGGGTTGATATTCCACTTCATTGTCTAGAGGATATGTTGTGGGAAAGATTATTTGTACTATTTATGAGTCCCAAGTATCTATTGATATCATAGACGTCTAAGTGGAGGAATGACCTCAATGGTTTTTCTTATTTTGATTTCAAATAGGTAGGATGGAAATAGTAGATGTGGGACTATGTGACCTTCTATCTTTCCAATTTTTTTTGGTTTGAACAATGATCCTATAAAAAAATCTCTCAACTTTTCACCATCTTTAATGTATGGTAAGTGATAAAACAACACTTCGAATGACTCAGCAAGCATGGACTTATATGACCTTTATGTCTATAACTCAAGTTTTGAAGTCACAACACCCAAACCATATTTCCCAAATGTTTACTTCAATTAATGTAACTTGAAATAAAAGCCAGAATATTCAAAAAAATTTAAGGAAAAATCCTTTCAAGAATTAAAAAATAATGCTTCTTTCACAAGTATGCACTAAATCAAAGGGTTTATGATTCAACCATCTCATTTATTGTTTGTTTGAATGTGTTCTTTTTCATTAAATCAATTATCACAAAATTTTATGTCATATTGTTTTGAATGTAATGGGAAACTTTAACATAAACAAACAATTATAACCCTAGGGGATAGAAACCATTCTCCTAGGTAGGATTTCCGTATGCTCTGAAGAGACGATTTTACATGCAACTTATGGCGTGGGCCTGTAGTCAAACATGGAAAGTAAATTCTCATAACTAAATTCTTAAGAACCATTTTAGAGAATTTTTTGGATAGTAGGGTTGCTTCTAAACAATTTGGTTCAGTCATGTTCTAGGGATATTATATTTGGGCCCCTATGTTGGAATCAAGGAACACTAATCAGTGTTCAAAAAAATTTACTTTAGTAATCTGATCTTTAAACCACTTATAGCATTGAACTCAAAGAAAGATGAAAACATATGAACCAATAATCCACAACACCATAACACAAGGATATTTATGTGGAAACCCTATCAGGGGAAAAACCATGGTGGAGGTCAATCCACAATTTGAGTACTCAAATATAAGTTTTACAAAATGAGAATGCACTTGCATTCAGGCACACTTCGTAGAGCTCACTACTCAAAAATAGAAAGGCTCGCTTCCATAAAACCAGTGTCAAAAGATAATAGAAGTGGTGAAATATGAAGTAGCATCTGTAAATTCCTAAGAATAGTTCTCGCTAAGCACATTAGTTGATTTCTCGGCCTTCTATCTGATTTTTCTCTTCTTCTCTACTCTGCTATAATTCACATCACAAATATTATATGTGCAAGTGAAATTGCTCGACTATCCTTCTAATTTAGCATCAAACCAACACACTTTGCATCTATATCAAAATGATATAATTGATCACTTATATATATCTGTAGCTAAAGATTTGATCGCTACCTATTGGCATCAATAACACATAAAGTATAATCTATGGTTGGCTAAATCCACAAATGATTTTCAATGCGCATCATCCAAAGTTGGCCATAGCATAGAGATGACCCAAATCAACATGATAGAACACAAAAATACTTAAACAATTTCTCCTCAAATGTACGCAAAATATTATATTCACCAAGTTGGCTCTCTGCACTTTTAAACAGAAGATCAATCAATCGGATCTCCTAACTCGTACACCACTTGATGCAATGATACAGAACTTGAGAATAAGATATTCTAGATGCTCAAGGACCTTCCCTAACATCTACAAAGAGAACTGATAAACTAGTAATGCAAGTAGGTTCAACTTTAGTCGGATACCATGTTCTTCATTTTGTCTCCCGATATGAACAAATATAGAGATGCGCACCAAATCACTGACTTAGGTTGCCATCAATGACAACACTAGAATCCATATGCCAACAATCTCCCCCTTTGGCATTGCTGGCAACACTTAGTGAAAAATGACTGAGTTTTGGAACCAACATACTGCAAACCTTCAATACTTCAAAAAGACACAACTCCCCCTAAGTTTGATAAGGCATTTTTCACTGCTCTCTCTCCCCCTTTGACATCAATGACAAACCAAAAAAAAAAATTCCTAAATTAATCTCTTTTTGGAGTATAACCAAAAACTACTTATTCAAAAACTGGTTCAAAATTGAAGACATGCATCTGCTACTTGAGTTAGAAGATCATTTTGTATTCTTCCTTCATCTCTGGAAGAAACTTCTTCCATGCTTCTACTGCTATCTCGGTGATCATGATTATGTTTTTGTTTTCAGATGTCCGACTGATATGATGAGGGATTCTAGAATGGTCATAGCTTCTTCTAATATCTCTCCTTTCCTCATAATCTCAATCAACTATTCTAATCTGCATTCTATTATATCCTTCACTTTCCAAAAGGTGTCAACAATCTTGTTTCTAGTGTTTTGAACATTTATATGCTCTATCTATAATTCTTGCATCCTTTTCTTGATTGCACCATCTTGATCCTGAAACATGTTAAAGTTTTGTCTAGTACTATTTAGTTCAGTTTCAATTTGTTCCAAATTTTTTGTGTACTTGTCGATTGTGTGAGGCCAACGAAGATAGTAGTTTTAGATGCTATTTGTTGTGTTTATGCATTGACTTAGCTGATTCATGTGCCTTTTTAGCTTTGTGAGTAATAATTTGTACTGCTTCTTTAGATGTAAAATTACTTCTTCTTATTCCTTATTCTCAGACTTAGAGTCCATGATTTCCTTGATACATTCAATCATTTCTTCTGGAAATGTATTCTACAAAATCTCTAATTTAATATCGTTGTGCACAAGATGAGCACTTAGTACGTTTAAAATCATATCCTGCTCATATGAAGGTCTGATAGACCACATGTTTACAATTTTTTGTATTCCTTCTTTCTCATGAATAAGTTGCAATAGTTCTTCTTAGGTTAAGTCACCTTCTTCCTCCCTTTCTGCTGTCATAGCCTTTTCTTGTTCTGATTTGGCTATTTATAGTTCCATTCCATGGGTTTCCTTAGTTTCCTTATCAGATTCCTCATCTCGTATATCTAAAATCACCTGTTCTTTTCCTTTCTCTTTAATTCTTGGAGTCTTGCATGTTGGAGGAGTATAGACAACAATTTATTTTTCTCTTTTCTTCTTCCTCTCCATCTCACCAGAGGAAGAACTAACTTCAAGTGACCTTACCAGAAGGGAAACACCAATTAAGCCAAACTTTCCTAGCAAACCTTTAAAGAAAATTCCATATTCTTGATCACAGTTTTCCAAACTATTAGAGTGTATGTAAATTTGTTTGCAAACCGATTCATTCACTTTCCATATTACATTGTTGTTCATCGGTAAGCAATTCAAAAAGTACATCACCAGACATATAACCAAAGTACCAAACCTGAAAGCGTAATCTGTCATCTTTGTCAATTGAACGTTCTCCATCAATTGATCTTTTAGTAATCCGCAAAGGTCAAAATCTTGATCTTCCATTATCATCTTGTGTGAAATGTAAACAACACATGCCGAAGTTTCACCTTCTCTATTTCTATAAAATATTTTGTAGGATACTCCATGCGCAATGTACCTTGTCACTAAATCTCTAATTGTTGAGATTATTAATGCCCTTTGATCTCCAATTACTCCAGTTTGGGTTTCCACTTCTTTATTACGGATTGAATTCTTTCTTGGTACATCCCCAACTTTGCATAATCCAATTATAGTTTCAATCACTTCTTTCGAGATATGGCAGGGTTTATTCAGAATTATAATATTATCATTCAATCTACTCATAATAAACTTAACAATTTCTACATTCTCAAAATAGGAAATTCACTCCAAATATCCAAGCTTTTGTGTTTAGCTTCTTTCATCCATTTCAAATCATTGGGTGAAAACAAGTTTCTTACGGCTCTAATATTCTCACTATTATACTCATTTAGGTTGATAATTCCTTTGATTTGTTCCATTTTACCTTATGTACTCATGTCTTGTTCCTATTTAAGAATTTTTTCAATCGCACACCAAATTAAGTGAAAATTTCTAAAGTACCTGATGGTTTCATCACTGAATTATCTTCACGCTTTCAGAATTCTATTGCAGAGCGCTCTCCTTCTTTTTCTTCGATGTGAAGTAGCAAATGAGGGTTTCAACTTGCTTTTAATTACCCATACACCTAACCTTTTATTGTAATAAATTCTTTTACCCTAGGTGATTCAGATACTATTTTTTCTCAGTCTACGATAGAAAAATTCTTTTGTGCACCTTCAATTGCTTAAACTTATTTATGAGTGCTTTCCAATGCATCTATAGATCATTAATAAAATTGTTGACAATTTTTCACATTCTAGTACCAACTATGGATAGGGGGAAAAGGATTTTCTTGAAAACCTCCACCTAGGCCAATGGCCTTAAATCAATTTCTGGAAGAATTACCAGAAGCAAGTTCCGATACAAAACCATTTCTTGCATCAGACTCCTTCTTTCTTACCCATGTCTTCTTCATTTGATCTCTTATTTCATCTGCAGTCACCTTCCCTTTTTCTTTATCATCTTTTTGCATCTTTTTGCTTTTGTATGTCAGACCTTTTCTATCCATATTTTTGTTTCTGCAAAATCTTGCAATGTGACCGTATTTGTTAGAGTTGTAACACAACATTTCCTTTTCTAGACCAATCATTCCATTGATTTCTTCTCAATCTACACTAATTAGAAATATTCCCAAATCTTCCATAGGTATGAAATTTAATATTCCTTCTACTAACAAAGTTGTTTGATATCTTTTTGTATTCAATTGACTTATGACCAAACTTATTGCAATTGAAACACTAACCAAAGAATGATGGATCACTCGATTTCATTTTACTTCTAGATAGAGCAACCATATGACCAAATTTATTGCAATAAAAATAGTATCCATTAAACTTTTGAGAATTAGGTTGTCTGATCAGATGCCTTTTTTCTTTGTTCATCTGATATCTGAAACTTTCTTCTTTCTCATATCCAATACCTCGCTTGTCATTTCTATTCTTTTGACCTTAGTCAGCTCATCAATCTTAACTGAGCTAATTTTGAACTTCTCCTTGTATTCATTTGTAGTAGCAAGTTCATCTTTGAGAATAACAATCTATTTTTTAAGCTCCTCTTCATTGTTTCTGGATTGTTGTAGGTCAATCTCCAATTGAATGAATTCTCCATTAATTCTTCTGCATTCATTAGATCTTTCTTTTCATAACTAAGTAATATTCTCCTCATTCTACTTTCATTCTTCAATCTCCTTAGTCAACTTCATCACCATAGATTACATCTCATGCTTTAGGGTAGTATTGTCTCTGGAAAGATTTTCACATTCTTTAGTTATTTCCTTCAAGTTTTGATTCAAGTGAACATTATCCATGATTTTTCTCTCTTTTTGATTGATCTGATCACAGAGATCCTTTCTCTTTTCCCTGGACTTAACAATCTGATCCTTCAATGTCTGAATTAATTTCTCTACATCCTTAAGATTCACTTTCATTTCCCGAACTTCTTCTTTGGATTGATTAAGACCATCAAGTGCCACCACTAGATATTGTTGAAGAATACTAGAGTCCATTACATTCCAAGATCCACCTCAAGGTGTAAAACTTCTTCAAAGGAACTAGCTCTGATACCAATTGTTGGAATTAGAGAACACTGAGAGGGGGGGGTGAATCAATGTTTAAAAAAAATTACTTTATTAATCTGATTTTTAAACCACTTACAACATTGAATTGAAAGAAATATGCAAACATATGAAGCAAACATCCACAACACCATAACACAAGGATTTTTACATTGAAATCTTGTCAGGGGAAAAACCACGATGGAGGTCAATCCACAATTTGAGTACTCAAATATAAGTTTTACAAAAAGAGAATGCATTTGCATTCAGGCGCACTGCCTAGATCTCACTGCTCAAAAACAAAAATGCTCACTTCCTTAGAATCAGTGTCAAAAGACAAAAAAAAGTGGTGAACTATTAATTAGCATCTACAAATGCCTGAGAATAGTTTTGGTTAAGCACATTAGTCGATTTCTTGGCCTTCTGTCTGATTTTTCTCTTTTACTCTACTTTGCTATAATTTGCATCACAAATCTTATATTCGCAAGTGAAATCACTTGAATATCCCTCTAAATTTTTCATCACACACCAACACACTTTGCATCTATATCAAAATTATATAATCGATCACTTATATATATCCACAGCTAAATATTTGATCGCTACCTGTCGGCTTCAATAAGACATAAAGTATTTTCCAATGGTCGGCTAAATCCACAAATGATTTTCAATGTGCATCATCTAAAGTTGGCCATAGTATAGTGATGACCCAAATCAACATGATAGAACACAAAAATATTTAAACAATTTCTCCTCAAATATCTGCAACATATTATATTCACCAAGTTGGCTCTCTGGACTTTTAAACAGAAGATCAATCAATCAGATCTCCTAATTCATACACCACTTGATGCAATGACACAAAACTTGAGAATAAGATATTCTAGATGCTCAATGACCTTCCCTGACATCTACAATGAGAACTGATAAACTAGTAATGCAAGTAGGTTCAACTTCAGTCGGATACCCTATTCTTCATTTTGTCTCCCAATATGAACAAATATAGAGATGCGCACCAGATCACTGACTTAGGTTGCCATCAATGACAACACTAGAATCCATATTCCAACAATCTCCCCCTTTGGTATTGATGGAAACACTTAGTGAAAAATGACTAAGTGTTGGAACCAACATACTGCAAACCTTCAATACTTCAAAAAGACACAACTCCCCCTAAGTTTGATAAGGAATTTTTCACTGCTCTCTCTCCCCCTTTGACATCAATGTCAAACCAAAAAAAATTCGTACAGTAATCTCTTTTTGGAGTATAACCAAAAACTTAATTATTCAAAAACTGGTTCAAAATTGAAGACATACATCTACTACTTGAGTTAGAAAATCATTTTGTATTTTTCCTTCATCTCCGGAAGAAACTTCTTCCATGCTTCTACTGTGATCTCGATGATTATGATCATGTTGTTGTTTTCAGATGTCTAGTTGATAATCTTGATGAGGGATTCTGGAATGGTGATAGGTTCTTCTAATATCTCTCCTTTCCTTAGAATATCAATCAACTGTTCCAGTTTGCATTTTGTTATATCCTTCACTTTCCAAAAGGTGTCAACAATCATGTTTCTAGTGTTTTGAACATTTGTATGCTTTGTCTATAATTCTTGAATCCTTTTCTTGATTGCACCATCTTGATCCTAAAACATGTTAAAGTTTTGTCCAATATTGTTTAGTTCAGTTTCAATTTGTTCTAACTTTTCTTTGTACTTGTCGATTGCGTGAGGCCAATGAAGATAGTAGTTTTAGATGTTATTTGTTGTGTTTATACATTGCCTTCGCTGATTCATGTGCCTTTTTATCTTGGTGAATGATAATCTGTATTGCTTCTTTAGATGTAAAATTAATTCTTCTTCCTTATTTTGAGACTCAGAGTCCATGATTTCCTTGATACATTCAATCATTTCTTCTGGAAATGTATTATGAAAACTCTCTAATTTAATATGGTTGTGCACAAGATGAGCACTTAGTACATTTAAAATCATATCCTCCTCATATGAAGGTCTGATAGACCACATGTTTGCAATTTTTTGTATTCCATCTTTCTCATGAATAAGATGCAATAGTTCTTCTTTGGTTAAGTCGCCTTCTTGTTCACTTTCTATTGTCATAACCTTTTCTTGTTCTGGTTTGGTTGTTTCTAGTTCCTTTCCATAGGTGTCCTCAGTTTCCTTATCAGATTCCTCATCTGGTATATCTACAATCACCTATTCTTTTCCTTTCCCTTCAATTCTTGGAGTATTGCGTGTTGGAGGAGTACAGACAACAATTTCTTTTGCTCTTTTCTTCTTCCTGTCCATCTCACTAGAGGAGGAACTAACTTCAAGTGCACTTACCAGAAGGGAAACACCAATTAAGCCAAACTTTCCAAGCAAACCTTTAAAGAAACTTCCATATTCTTGATCACAGTTTGCCAAACTATTAGAGTGTATGCAAATTTGTTTGCAAGCTGGTTCATTCTCTTTCCATATTACGTTGTTTTTCATCAGTAAGTAATTCAGAAAGCACATCACAAGACATATAACCAAAGTACAAAACCTGAAAGGGTAATCTATCATTGTTGTCAATTGAACGTTCTCCATCAATTGATATTTCAATAATCCACAAAGGTCAAAATCCCGATCTTCACTTACCATCTTGTTTGAAATGTAAACAACACATGCTAAAGTTGCACCTTCCTTGTTTCTATAAAATATTTAATAGGATATTCCATGCACAATGTACCTTTTCACTGAATCTCTAATTCTCGAGATTATTAATTCCCTTTGATCTCCAATTACTCCAGTTAGGGTTTCAACTTCTTTATTCTGAATTGACTTCTTTCTCAGTACATCCCCAACTTTGCATAATCGAGTTACAATTTCAATCACTTATTTTGAGATATGGTAGGGTTTATCCAGAATTAGAATATCGTCATTCAATCTAATCAGAATAAACTTAATGATTTTTGCATTCTCGAAATAAGGAAATTCGCTCCAAATACTCAAGCTTTTGTGTTTAGCTTCTTTCATCCATTTCAATTCATCAAGTGACAACAAGTTTCTTACGGCTCTAATCTTCTCACTTTTATACTTATCTAGGTTGATCATTCCTTTGATTTGTTTCGTTTTACCTTCCGTACTCATGTCTTGTTCCTATTTAAGAAGTTTTCCAATCGCACACCAAATTAAGTGAAATATTTTAAAATTCCTGATGGTTTCATCACCGAATTATCTTCACGCTTTCAAAATTCAATTTCAGAGCACTCTCCTTCTTTTTCTTCAATGTGAAGTAGAAAATGAGGGTTTCAACTTGCTTTTTATTACCCGCACACCTAAGCTTTTATTTTAATAAATGGTTTTTCCCTAGGTGATCTAGATACTCTGTTTTCTCAGTCTGCGAGAGAAAAAATCTTCTACACACCTTCAATTGCTAGAATTTCTTTATGAGTGCTTTCCAATGCATCGATAAATCATTAATCTAATTGTTGACAATTTTTCAAATTCTGGTACCAACTATGGATAGGGGAAAAATGATTTTCTTGAAAAGCTCCCCCTAGGGCAATGGCCTGAAATCAATTTCTGGAAAATTTACCAAAAGCAGGTTCTGACACGGAACCATTTCCTGCATCAGACTCCTTCCTTCTTACCCACGTCTTCTTCATCTGATCTCTTATTTCATCCACATTCACATTCCCTTTTTCTTTATCATCTTTCTACATCTTTTTTCTTTTGTATGTCAAATGTTTTCTATCCATATTTTTGTTTCTATAGAATCTTGCAATGTGACCATATTTGTTGCAGTTGTAACACACGACATTTCCTTGTCTAGACCAATCATTCCATTGATTTCTTCTCGATCTACACTGGTTAGCAATATTCCCAAATCTTCCACAAGTATTACATTTAACATTCCTTCTACTAAAAAAGTTGTTTGATATCTTTCTGCATTCAATTGACTTATGAAAAAACTTATTGCAATTGAAACACTGACCATAGAATGATGGATCACTCAATTTCATTTTACTTCTACATAGAGCAGCCATATGACCAGATTTATTGCAAGCAAAACAATATCCACTAAAATTTTGAGCATTAGGTTGTCTTATCGGATGCATTTTTTCTTTGTTCATCTGATATCTGAAACTTTCTCCTTTCTCATATCCAAGACCTCACTTGTTATTTCCATCCTTCTAACCTTGAGTCAGCTCATCAAGCTTAACTGAGCTAATTTTGAACTTCTCCTTGTATTCATCTATAGTAGCAAGTTCATCTTTGAGAATAACAAAAAAAAATTCAAGATCCTCTTCATTATTTTTGGATTGTTGTAGGTCAATCTCCAACTGAATGAATTCTCCATTAATTCTTCTACATTCATCAAATCTTTCTTTTCAAGACTGAGCAAGATTCTCCTCATTTTTCTTTCTTTCTTCAATCTTCTTAGTCAGCTTCATCACCATAGATTCCATCTCATGCTTTAGGGTAGTATTGTCTTTGGCAAGCTTTTCACATTCTTCAGTTATTTCCTTCAAGGTTTGATTCAAGTGAACATCATCCATGCTTTTTCTCTCTTTTTACTTAATCTGATCACAGAGATCCTTTCTCTTTTCCTTGGACTTAACAATATGATCCTTCAATGTCTGAATGAATTTCTCAACATCCTTAAGATTCACTTTCAATTCCCAGACTTCTTCTTTGGATTTATCAAGATCATCAAGTGCCACCACTAGCTATTGTTGAATACTACCAGAGTCCATGACATTCCAAGATCCACCTCAAGCAGTAAAACTTCTTCAAAGGAACTAGCTCTGATACCAATTTTTGGAATCAAGGAACACTGAGAGGGGTGCGGGGTGAATCAATGTTCATAAAATTTTTACATTATTAATCTAATCTTTAAACCACTTACAACATTGAACTGAAAGAAAGATGCAAACATATGAAGCAATCATCCACAACACCATAAGACAAGGATTTTTACGTTGAAACCCTGTTAGGGGAAAAACCACGGTGGAGGTCAGTCCACAATTTGAGTACCTAAATATAAGTTACAAAATGAGAATGCACTTGCATTTAGGTGCACTTCCTAGAGCTCACTACTCAAAAATAGAAAGGCTTGCTTCCTTCCAATCAATTTCAAAAGATGATATAAGTGGTGAACTATGAATTAGCATCTGCAAATGCCTAAGAATAGTTTCAGTTAAGCACATTAGTCGATTTCTTGGCCTTTTATCTGATTCTTCTTTTCTACTCTTCTCTTCTATAATTTGCATCATAAATCTTATATGTGCAAGTGAAATCACTTGACTATCCTTTTTAATTTTGCATCACACACAAACACACTTTGCATCTATATCAAAATGATATAATCGATCACTTATATATATCCGCAGCTAAAGATTTGATTGCTACCTATCGGCTTCAATAAGACATAAAGTATTTTCCAACAGTCGGCTAAATCCACAAATGATTTTCAATGCGCATCATCCAAAGTTGGCCATACCATAGTGATGACCCAAATTAACATGATAGAACAAAAAAATACTTAATCAATTTCTCCTCAAATATCCGCAACATATTATATTCACCAAGTCAGCTCTCTGCACTGTAAAACAAAAGATCAATCAATCAAATCTCCTAACTCGTACACCAATTGATGCGACGACACAAAACTCGAGAATAAAATATTTTAGTTGCTCAATGACCTTCTTGTTGGCCCACAGTTACCATTGAACCAAAAGATTGACCTATTAATTCTCGATACAACTACCAAAGTTAACGGATCCACAAGAGGCAGTTAGTCCATGTCATGAACCCCAAGGGGAGCATTGAACATCTTCCAAAAAACTCCCCCTCAGCATTACCCAAGGGGATTCGAATTTGGCACCTTTGGCTCTGATACCAATTGTTGGCCCACATTTTTTGTTGCACCAAAAGATCGACCAATTAATGCCTAATACAACTGTCACAATTAACAGATCCACGAGATGCGATTAGTCCATGTCACAAATCTCAAGGGGAGCGCTAACCATTTTCCAACACTACCCTAAGATCCACAACACGAACTGATAAATTGGTAATGCAAGTAGGTTCAACTTCAGTCGGATACCTTGTTCTTCATTATGTCTCTCATTATGAAAAATATAGAGATGTGCACTAGATCACTGACTTAGGTTGCCAACAATCATGACACTAAAATCCATATGACAACACCCTATACATGCGGTATTTTTTTCAATTAAGAACCTGTGAGAGAAGGGGGATTTTCTACTCACGAGTTCTCTTCACTTAGAGAGATTCAGGGGGAAAACTACCCTGAACTACCTTAAAGGACAGTGGTGAGAGTTCTAGAACTAGAAAGATTAGGTCATAGAGATTCTTTGGACAAACCGACAAGCTCTCAGCCAAAGGACGTCATTGTAGAATACGGATGATAGTATAGTGTGTTGGTGTCCCCGAGGTGCATTGGCATCTCGTATGGACCAAAAAGGAGTTTTATCTTAGAGAACAACTAAGTGACTACTAGCAATCCAATCACTAAGAACTAGCAGAATGCGGGAAAGTAGCAGAATGTGATAAAGCTTGAAATAGATTGAAATAGAAGTGATAAAGATAAGGAGAAGAAGGGAAAGGAAATTCTTACAGTCGTGAGAGTGATGAAGCCTCCAACTCGTGAACGTCTCCAATAGCTAGACAGAGAGAGAGTGTGTTGGGGTTTTCCTTAGTCAAACCCCCATTTTGGTGTTCCCACCTCCACGAACAGCCAGATAGATAGAAAAGTAGGAAATGAAGTAAAGTACACAAAAGCACTACAAAACAGTGTAAGGCTACTCAACCAAGTAATAGACAAGAGGAGTGAAAGCTTACCACCTCCACCCAAAGTGCTCAAGGCTAGTGGGGGAGAAAATGAAAGGAACTCAAGCCTCTACCGCTGTGGTGTTTCGTTCCACACTTTCTCTACTGAAGTGATGGAGTGTTGATTTTGTTGTTTCGAAGTGTAAAGTGTTGCTACAAAGCTTGTGGATGAGTGAAGATGTTGCTTGGATTTTTTCAAGAGATTAAAGAGATTGTGGAGAGAATATAGAGAGGATGTGAAGTGATCAACCAGCCATGAAATGAATGAAGGTGAGTCAATATCAAGTAGAGAGGAAAGAATCGACCATATTCGGGTCGGTCGATCGAAGAGGGCATTACAAATCAACTCCCAATGGGAATGGTAATGCCTATGCAGGCTCCAGATGCGGGAATTTATCAAGGATGTTAGTGTGCCGAGTAGACGTATGTGCGCCACACATGTGTCCTAGACCGAAACACCTCTATCGGCACTCAAAATAGTTGCCAAGTGGGATGAAGGTGGCGGGCTTAGGTGGAATTAAGCCTCTGAATTTGGTTTTCTAAAGTGCAAAGGGATAAAAGGGAATCTGTGTTAGGGGTGCAAATTCATGTTGATAAAGAACCTTCTAGCCCTTATGGTTTTGTATGCATCATGAGGATAGTGAGGAAGAATACATTGACATAGGCCAGCAGCACCCGGTGAGTGATGAACTTTCCTCACACTCACAAAATATTTATATAGCAGTCCAGAATGAAAGTACTGTTTGGGTCGCCTATGAGTTCTTCAGTGTAGGATATATCTCAATAGGAAGGCCCTCTAAAAAGGTTCTTTCCTTCACCCAAGATCACCAAAAGGTGTGAGGGGAGAAGATAAAATACTTCAGATTTCCAATCACTGAATGCACGATGAACAATCCATAGAAAATTGATTATTTTTTAAACACCTCGAGCGATGTTATCCTCAAAAATATGTGAATAACATAAACAAATTGTTCTTTTATTTGCACCAATATGAAGTTTTTCAAGACATCAGTTATTTAAGATAGCAATGGTGCAATACAAAATAAATAACTTGTTCGTTTTAAGCTCCAAACTTGAGTGTTTCTATGAAAACAGTCCTGATTTTACTTGGTCAACAAATTTATATCAAGCGTGCATCAACAAAATGGATATCGTTTGTGCTCTTTTTATGCACTAAAATTAAAGTTCCTAACTATGAAAACATGAAATGTGTTCATTTTTAGATCCCAAAATTGAAGTGTTTTCTATTATTTTTATGAGCACCAAAATGAGAGTTCCTAAGTTAAGAAAACATGAAATTGGTTCAATTTTAATAACACTAAAATCAAATGTGAGTTTGTGTTGTTCTTTTTAAAGCACCAAAATCAATAGTTCCTAAATTAAGAAAACATGAACTTGGTTCAATTTTAACAACACCAAACACAAATGTGAGTTTGAGTTGTTCTTTTTAAAGCACCAAAATCAAAGTTCCTAAGTTAATAAAAAAACATTTGTGGATCTAAAAATCTTGGACCAATCATCTTCCCTACAAACAAATGTGTTAATGTCACTTGAATCCTACATCAAATCTGTTAATACTTGTTTACACACACAAAAACAAGCAAACATTAGTGGAAAATTTAATTACAATAGTGCAGGATTTGTGCACTTGTCTATCAAACCAACTGCTCAGTTCTTAGAGAAAATCCTCAGAGAAAAAATGCAAAAGCATTGGTCTTGAAGCAGATGCTCAAATCTGATAGTAGATGCTACCACTGTCAAAAGAAGATGCACAAGTTTTGAAGAAAAAGCATTGGTCTTGATGCAAATGAATAGTTCCCATGTCAAGTGTGTGGTTTTTGTTGCAACTAGGTGGTTTTCTTGTCAATCACGTGCACAAGTTTTCTGGGTAGTGAGTGAAAACTCTATCAAGTGCACTTCCAGGACCTGCAACTTCAAAAACAACTCAAAAAAACATTAGAGGAGGGGACAAGGGTCTCGTCGGGCATGCAAAAATGTGTGAGGGGGAGAACGTTAGACCAAGAAGGAGATCAAACATGCTAATATAAGAATCTAAACTAAGATCAAACATATTAATCTAAAATCTAATCCTACAGATACAAAATGAAACTAAGCTATTTGAACATGCATTAAAGAATCTAAAATTACAAAATTGAATGTACAAAATAAGAACAATGTTACCATCCCGTAGTGGAGTGTATTCACCTAATGTTGGGTTGCTGTTTTTTACTATAAAACCTCCAAAGTTCATGTGCAAAAGCTTGATGAGTGACTGCATTGGTTGGTTGATCAAAGAGAGGAGGTTGAAGCATTAACAATGGTGCTTATGAATGTAAATAGTACTTCATTGTGAAAATGATATTGATTCTTCAATCCTTATTCGTGAGGAAAGCGGTTTGTCACATAGAAAATAAGATTTGAAATGGATGATCAAGATTGTGTTGAAGAATATCCAAATCAACAATCAGAGTGTGTTGAGAGGATTTAGACATGAGAAGATTGTGCAAAGTTAATTACATAATTTGGGGTGATTGAGAAATAGATTGGCTACTCAAGGATTAGATTGATCAGTCAGGATTTTATATTGATCAGTCATGATTTAGATAACTTAGTTAAGAAATTGATGGCTTTGTTAGGAATTTGATTGATTAGTTAACAACTTAGATTGTTGAGTTAGCAATTTAGATTGATTAGTTAACATATTAGATTGCTCAGTCAGCAATCATAATTTGCTCAATCAAAAAGTGGGTGAGGAATATGAATTAATTGATTTAATTAATTAATTCCTTTTTGGAGTTGAACGTGCAAATCGGGTTTGACTTTTACAAACAAAGCTGCATTAGTTTGATTTGATTTTTGATAATTGATTTGAATCGTTTGGATTTAATTATTCAAATTTTGGAGGGAAAGTGTCGTAATTAAATTATGATTTAATAATTTAATCAACTTAGTGGAATAAGGTGATTTAGTGACGTAATTAAATAATTGACATTGTTTCTTCAATCAAGACGAAATAAAGTGATATTAGGACTTTATGAAATAAATGTGATTTATTTAATTGGTCGAAATGATGAAACGTGAATTAATCAAATAAATGTTGTTTTATTTAATCAATAGAAAAATTAGGGTTTTTAGGACTTTATTAAATAAATAAAATTTATTTAATTTGTTAGAAATGATGAAAAAGTGAATTAATTAAATATTGTTGTATTAGTCAATTAATAAAGGAATTAGGGTTTTTGATGTTTTTATGTGGTGTGATGTGGGACGATTTGGGATGATTCTAAGATGTTACGAGCTAATTTTGAGATGTTTCGAGTCATTCCAGGATGGTTTCGAGATGTTACGAGATGATTCTAAGATGTTTCAAGATATTTTGGGATGGTTCTGAGATGTTACAAGATGTTCTAATATGATTTCGAGTCATTTTGAGATGTTTCAAGATGATTTTGAGTCATTCTAAGATGTTACGGGATGTTCTAAGATGATTCTGAGTCATTCTAAGATGTTATGAGATGTTTCGAGATGATTTTGAGTCATTCTGAGATTATACGGGATGTTTTAAGATGATTTTGAGTCATTCTGAGATGATACGGGATGTTCTGAGACAATTCTGCGCCATTCTAATATGATACAAGATGTTTCGGGATAAATATGACTCATTCTTAGATAATACGAGATCTTACGGGATGATGTTTTATTGTTGTTTGATGTTCTCTAAGGTTGTTTGATGTTGTTCGATGTTGTTTGATAGGTGTTAAGTAAATTTTACATGTCTATAATTCCATCTAATTAGGTTGATCTAATTGATGTTGTAGGTGAAGAATATATATATGAAGGATCGTTTTTGATGATTTAGTGGTAATGACATGCGACAAGATTTTTTGGATGTGAATTGTGCAAATGTAGAGAAAAGAGGAGTAATAATTCATATCAGTATGAAGTAATTTTTTTATTTTGAGCTTCAATGGAACTATAACTCATTTAAATGTTAGATGTAATTATAGCCATTCAAAACTTGGTTGTGTTCCACAATCTCTTCTATCTATCTCTTCTTTCAGTGGGTAGTGAGTCCAGTTGGATAGTGAGTCCACCTATAGTGAGCAGTTTTGTAATATACTATAGCTGGTTATAATATATTGTGAGCTAATCATCACCGTGGTTTTTCTCATTTTGGGTTTTCCACATTAAAATCTGGTATTCATGTGTTATGTGATGTTTTTGGTTGTCTTCATGCTTTCACTCATTGAAAATTGATTATGCTATAAGAATTGAATGTTTAAATAATTAAGTGGTTTAAAATAATACTTATTGACCTCCCCCCATCTTAGTATTTCGAATGTTCAATAGAAAGAGCATGACCTTTACCTATATATGAAGAAGCAGAATTAGGGGTTGGGATTTTATGTTCCTGCATGGATTCCTCTAAAGCCTCTATTGGTTTTTTTTGCAATACACCTTAGGAAATCTCTAAAAGGTAGCCAACCTCTATGACCAAGAATTTGAAAGATGAATGGCCAACTCTATGGGTAAAGGTTTTCAAGCTCTTACCCCTACTCTTTAGGCTTTTTTGGACCAGGGAGGGTATTTCCTAGTTGTGTTCATACTAATTATACTAAGGTAGAGAACACTTATTCACAGATGATTTCTTGTTAAATGAAAACCAACATTATTCATCATAGGTTTGGATGACCTTTACACAAATAACCATTTGTTTGCTAGGAACAAGGATATATTTTAGACTTCCATCTTAGAATTCATAGAATTTGAATAAGTATTGTTCTTGTTTTGAGTCTATGGATAGGCATTTCATCAACTCATCAGATTACATGAATTCTTGATAAATAAGTCAGTGCCTCATCAATTGGGTAAATGGAGTCAAATATGAAATATTCAATAACACACAAAATGCTTAACCCTAAAAAAGATGGACAATTTTTATAATGCATTACATTACAAAAACTCATAGTATTTAAAGTATTACTTCTTACTGAATCGTTTTCAAATTCTCACAAACCTATGACTCTCTTCAAGTATTTAATTAACTCTTTGAGTTAAAACATAGAATAGAATCATACATTCAATCAAACCATTGAAGATAAACGAAAAGATACATGATATTTTCATTCATAATCTATAACAACTGTACACAAGAGAGTACATACTTTAATGTTATAGATTTGTTTAGATATAAATCATTTGTGTAAAAATATTTAAGACTATTACACACAAAACCCCTACCCAAGACAATTAGCCAGCAGATTCACCAAGAGTTTTGCATTATATTCGGTCATTGTGCATACATCCTACCTATACCACTTTGGACTCAAAATTTTGACCTCTGTAATGAGCCTTAAAATCTCTTTTATAGCATAAGAGAGAAACAAGTATCGGTCTCATTATAGTTTCATTTCATAATAATTTCAAAGTTAATTTCATTTCATTTGGGACGATTCACAAACCATTACATTTTAGCATTCTTGTACCTTGGGAAAAACAAAAGGCAAAAAGAGCACCAAGCCATTCGTCGAAGACACCACACAAGCCTTCCAAAAGTTGCTACCAAAATTGTCATGTTCACCAACACCAGAGAAGTCACCATCATTATCAATGGCATAGACCAACGAACAAGCCACATGGGAATTGAGTTACCACAGCACCCACATGATTGAAAAGAGAACATGGGTGTTACTTGGCCTTGTCAGCCGCCAAGTAAACACCCTCACCAAGTTTTTTGATGGATATTGGAGTTGCAACAATAACCTAATCATCTAATTCAATATAAGCTAACAAGAGAAAATAAGGGTATAGATGAATGGAGACCTCAAAACCCAAAACCCTAGTGAGAACCAGACTTGGGCTATCAGAAAATTGACAATGAAATTCAGTGGAACCAAGAAAATTTTAGGGGTTCCACCAGTGGCTCCAACAAGGAATGTATACCCCCTGTGGGTATAGAAAGATCTCAGATCTCTAGTCAAAACAAACCAAATTCCAAATCCATTAGGCACCCTCAAAATGCTCTTTTATTTACCCTCATTTGGTGGCCCTAGGCCACCAAATAAAAAATAGAGAGTCAATTATTTCCTCTATCAAAAACCTTCCCCTGTTCTACTTGTAATGGGTACACAAGTGTGTTGAGAACCTTTGAATAGTCATCATTTTTACAATTGGCATCCTTGATTCCATCCAATATAATGTTATCCCTCTCACCAGCCTGTTGCACCCTGAACCCATCAAATTGAATTGGAAAAATAAATCACTCATAGTTTGCTTGATCATGAATTTGAACACCATGTTCCACTTGCATACCAGATTGGAATCCCTCATACACACATTTTTCTATGTCAAACCCATCTTCTGAAGTGTCAAAGAGAAATGGTTTAAGCCCTTCAGCACCCTCATTGTACTTAACATGAGTGATATCCTCACTCAATGGGAGAAATTTTTTGATAAGGTCCAAAAGATGAGAGGTATCAACAAGGAATTCAAATGCATATTCATACTGGTTAACACCACACCTCATGTTGTCTACACTCCTAAGTTGCTCTTCACATAAGTTAAATAGCCATGCAATATCCATATAATTTGAGGGCTCGTCAAACTATTTTTTGTCATCAGCATGTAACAATGTTAGTTCAGGGCCGGCACACCCATATAGATGCACCACATGATTATTCAAGGAGGGTTTTCCACCCTTGTCTGTGTGGATATCATCCTCTTGCATATGTGTGGTCGACAATTCAGCCACTATTTCAACAATATATTCAGGTATCATAGGAAAATGAGTATATTCATCAATTTCTCTCCAAACACCAGCACCATACTTAGGACTATCATCATGCAGAATAACATCTCCATCTTTAGATTCTTCATCATGTGAAAAATTTCCACATTTAATTATTAGAAAATCTAAGCTACAATCTTGATTCATCAGATATAATCTTCTCATCCCCCTGCGAGCAATTCATTGTACCAACACTTGTATCACTGCATCCCTCGTGTGACTGGGAAGCTACTAACCCCAAGTTAATCCCTTTGAGGATGGAATTAAAAATATTAACATCAATCTGACCTTCATTTTCAGGTGCCTCATTTGCATCATCTTCAATATCCTCACATGAGGTATTTCTAAAAAAATCATCAATATTTGCAACAAATAATGGATTACTTCTACACCAATAAGGATCAGCACCTGTCACCTCACATGCTGGTGAAGGTTCATCATATAGGGGATTCTGCCACACCCTCATTTTTTCCACATTCACCCCTACCTCCATGGTACATGGATCACAATCTTCAATGCATTGGAAGTCATTGCAGTCCCTTGAAGAGAAAAAAGAAATACTTTCAAAGTCATCTTCATCATTTATATTCAAAATTATGGAGCCACATTCTAAGAACTCTTCACGTGAAGAAAATTGTTCATTCCTGATCAGATGCGCCCTTTCAAAGCTATCAACATGTCATCTACTTGAGGCCAAATATTCCACCTCCATCTCATAGGATGAGTTATAAATAACAGAGGATCGATCAAACTCAATTTCATTACCATGGTCACTAGTTTGTGCATCGTTGTTTCTAATCAAACCATAATGTGGTAATTCCCTTTACACCCATTGTATTTTCTCACAATCCATGACATCCCAAGGATGGAGATCATGCACTATTTCTTTATCTTCATGTTGTGTATCTTCACCTATGTTACGTGTGAAACAATAGCAGTCATCAACTAGTTGTTCAAGTTCTAATTAGACTCTTGATCCTCCTCATAATCGAAAACATAGGTAACATCTTGAGGTGATACTTTTCTCATGTATTCATTCTCATCTCCCTCAAAAACCCTTATCCATTCAATCACATGGCTCAAGGTATGAGGCTTCAACTCCTCTGGTAAATTACTCAGTCCAGATTGATATACTTCACAAAAAAAATCAATGCATATTGGTGCAGTCATGATAGGAGGGTCCTCAAAGAGAACTATTCAGGTCATGCAGCTAGAGTTAAAAAAAAGAAACAACACAAAATATGGAGGAAAATGCAGATTCAAACATTCTCATTAACATAAATTTTGATTACAATCGGCTGACAACATCTAGGCTTATAGATTCGACTCACAGGCCTGATATAACATACATGCTCCTTAATGCAAGCGAAAATCTTACAGATCAAATTCTATATTCTTCTTAATCTACTTGATCTTGATTTCCCCCTATCCTAATGATCTATTATAGGCCTTATATCATATCCATAGATCTAGAAACATCTGCATTGGCCAAATATCATTACAATCCCCGATGAAGGAAACGTAACGTGTACATGAACAGGTCGGACTCAAATTTGAATTTCTCCATGGTAGGTGCATATGATGAAGTGTGGACCTAAATTTCAGGTCGGGGACACTCCATGGAACAAATCAGAACACCTCACAGGGATCTGCAAGCGATGGGAAATATCCACGAGTGATCAAACTAGCCGTTAGGTTTTGAAATTATTTTGGGGCCAATTCCAAAACTGTCACTTAATCCGAAAGTGATAGCTTGCTGAAAAAAGATCCAATCGAGTTGAAAACTTGAAATAAGGAAAATGAGCATATCCATGATGAAAATATAGATCCATAGGGTCTAGTGAGCAAATGTGATGAAATACTAAATCTGCCAACTTGAACAAGAACAAGAATTGAACAAGAACAAAACTGAACGAAAATATTTTTGATTAATGTAGGATTGCAAAGAACCAACAATGCTCCTACATCGGATACTAGAATATTTGATCTGACATTGTCAGGTATTTTTAACAAGTCATTTGTAAATCTATAGAATAGATGATCAGAATATTCCCATTTATGCCTTTGCATATCATAAAATCTTTTAATTGTAATTACTTGATCAGCTTTGCTTTGATCATGCACATATTTCCTTTCAGGCTCACTATGATCCTCATGTTGTGTCAATGAAGAACTTGGAACATAAAGAATCTCATCTTCCTGACATAATTATATATTGATTGATCCATTGACTGTACTAGCATGAGCAGTGCTAGGGTAATCAGCATAAGTAGTCAAGCATCCCTTCATCATTGAATATTTCAAATTGTTCTCAATGTCTATAGAAATGTGATATGCTTGATGCAATGTTGTAGGATCTTTATCTCTTAAAAAATAGCTCATCTTCTTGTCGAATGCACCCAAGTATACCACTAAACATTCAACATCATTTGGTCTTATGCTTGTAGGGATCTCTCTTATTACTTTTGAGAATCTAAGATTAAAAGAAGTGACTAACTCATCTTCTACTTTCTCCATATCCATAAATTTTTGCCTGATTAGGGCAGGATCAATTCTTTCTCCAAATTGTTCCATGAACACTAGTTTGAAATCATTCCATGAATATATGGAAGATGTTGGTAGGTAAAAGAGCCAATCTCTCACGTCTCCCCTTGGGGACTCAAAAAATAGTTTCATAACTACATCTTCAAAGACCACCTCATAATCTCCCATCACATCAACAAACTCCTGTAGATGTTGATTTGTTGATTCAATTTGTTCACCTCTAAATTTTGGTATCTTATCTCCAATATTGTGTGGTACAATGTTTCGATAACCACAAATACTACTAAAATCTAGAGCAGTGTACCTTTTAATATTAAAACCCACCTGATGTGATAGGGGGTATCCATTGTTTAAATTTTCATCAGAAGGCATAATCTGAAAAGACATCTTGTCATACCTTTTTAAGCCTTCCCAGATGTTTCACAAAGGACATTAAAATCCCTCTCACCAATAAGATCTTAATCCTTTTTACCACAAGCTTTCTATCTAATTTTATTAACATCTAAAATACAACATGTTCCTTTCATAATAATCCATTTCACATTATACTTCTAGAAACATGCAAGGTTTCAACAAATATTCCCTTACCTAGTGCTATTTCACTCAATTGGGAAACATTTACATCCTAAATCCAAAAGAATTTTTACAATTTTCCTACAAACATGATCAAATTTTCTTCAATACTTATGAAAATACCTAGCCCTTTTGCAGTTGTACCCTATCTTTTGTCTTTAAGTTTGTGCATCTAGAACTTCAATGTATTCTTTATCAGGTCCTTTAGTCAGAGTCATCACCTCCCATCATGGAGGAACAAACTTCAAATGAGATGAATTTTCTTGTCAAATAAAACATGTTTTGTGTTTGCTTCCACAGTAGATTCACATCCATATCCTTTGAACTTTGTTGCAATCAAATCTTTGACCAGGGTCAACAATTCTTTGAAGCGTGAACCAAATGCTCATAATACTTACACCATTTGACTTTGTGATATAGGGATCCATGACTAGAGAGTGCTATTTCTCCCCAACAAAGTCATCATTCTATTGGTGTTTTTTCCAGTACACCTAAGGAAATCTCTAAAAGGTAGCTAGCCTCTATGACCAAGAATCCTAAAGATGAATGGCCAACTCAATGGGTAAAGGTTTTCAAGCTCTTACCCCTACTCTTTAGGCTCTCTTAGACCAGGGAGGTTATTTCCCATTTGTGTCCATACTAATTATACTAAGGTAGAGAACACTTCTTCATAGATAAGTTCATGTTAAATACAAATAGACATTATTCATCATAGGTTTGGCTAATCTTTACACAAATAACCATTTTTTTACTAGGAACAAGGATATATTTTAGACTTACATCTTAGAATTGATAGAATTTGAAGAAGTATTGTTCTTGTTTTGAGTCTATGCCTAGGAATTTCATCAACTCATCAAATTACATCAATTCTTGACAAATAATCCAGTGCCTCATCAATTGGGTAAATGGAGTCAAATATTAAATATTCAGTAACACACAAAATGCTTAACCCTAAAATAGATGGACTATTTTCATAATGCATTACATTACAAAAACTCACAGTATTTAAAGTATTACTTCTTACTGAATCCGTTGTAAATTCTCATAGACCTATGACTCTCTTCAAGTATATAATTAACTCTTTGAGTTAAAACATAGAATAGAATCATTTATTTAATCAAACCATTGAAGATAAACAAAAAGATACTTGATATTTTCATTTATAATCTGCAACAACTATGCACAGGAGAGTACATACTTTAATTTTATAGATTTGTTTCAATATCAATCATTTGCATAAAAATATTTAAGACTATTACACACAAAACCCCTACCCAAGATAATTAGCCAACAAATTCACCAGGAGTCCTGCATTATATTCATTCATTGTAGATACATCCTACCTATACCACTTTAGACTCAAAATTCTGACCTCTGTAATGAGCCTTGAAATATTTTTTATAGCATATGAGAGAAACAAGCATCGGGCTCATTATAGTTACATTTCATAATAATTTCAAAGTTAATTTCATTTCATTTGGGCCGGTTCTCGAACCATTACATTTCATCATCTTGTACCATGGGAAAAGCAAAAGGCAAAAAGAGTGCCAAACCATTGGTCGAAGACGCCATGCAAGCCTTCCAAAAGTTGCTACCAAAATTGGCAAGCTCACCAATACCAAAGAAGTCACCATAATTATCAACGACATAGACCAACGAACAAGCCGCATGGGAATTGAGTCACCTCGGCACCCAAAAACTTAATACCATTAAAAAGAGAACACGGGTGTTACCTAGTCTTGTCACCCGCCAAGTAAACACCCTCACCAATTTTTTTGACAGAGAGTGGAGTTGCAACAATCACCTCATCATCTGATTCAGTATAAGGCACAAGAGAAATAGGGAAATGGCTAGTGTCAGGGCTGAATCCTCCTTCTTCACTTGAAGAATCATCAAAAAATAGAAGAAGACCACTGGGCTTCCCTAAACAAACCCTAGGATCTGTACTCGACCTCATTAATTCTTTCACAAACTTAGCAGGCCCTTTTCCTTTAAACTTGACCAATTCTTCTGAGATGGTCCTAGTTATAAGATTGTAGGTACTCTTGATAGTGATTCTATCAACCTTACTTCGAGCACTCCTCTTGCCTTTTGGGACAATTGGTGTTTCTACCACAATATGTTTTTCTTCATGCACATAAGACAATGGTTCCTACATATTTAACCTTTTGGACCTTCGAACTGGCGTAATGGGAGTACCTAGCTCGTTCATTTTCTCATAAGATATACCCACCCCAGCCAATTTTTCTGATGAAAACACCAACCTCAACTTTGAAATAACTCCCATACACAAACAATGAAAACCCCAATAGCACCAGACATAGAAAACAATTGAACAGGAGCAACAATACTACATGCATGCGCACTCACATACCAGAAGATATCAAGAATCCACCTTTGTGAGAACTTGTTAAGCGCCCATAATTCACACCTCCAGTACCTGTGAAAATTGTTTACGTGCCCTGATGAATTTATATGATCGAACAAACTATAGAAAATCCTCATTAAATAGAGGAATTGGAGGCAAGTTGCATTTAACGGCCATCTTGGTTTGCTCATGTGAGAAAAAAAATCAATCACTGCATGTTGAATCTCATTCATTGATCTCCCAAGATTTAAAACTCGATCAACAAGGCTCATTAAGGATTGCCACTTGCTTTATTGATCATACTTAGAAACAGTGATAAGGTGCTTTAAAGTTTCCACATACCCTCCACATCCTTACTCCATCATCCTCAACTCGTGCATCGTCGATCCTAATAATCGTGGAAATATCTTGGCCACAAAGAAAATCACATCACCCATCACACCTTCAATCTCTTCTTTGGAAACTCATCAAGTGATGGTAGTAAAGCTACTGATGAGACATCGGTTGTTGACTATAATCACAGAAGAATCCCCATCGGAGATCGTTCTTTACATCACTCATCGTATCTTTTCCCCTCACCAAGCAACCCTTACCCATGATAGACCGAACCCGCATGATGGGGAGGAACTCCACCCATCGGTAGTCATGGGTCCCCCCTTTGAAGAGCATGGGATAACTGAGGTTAGTGCTAAGGAAATTGATAGGGTAAATACTCAACCATATCACTCATCGTGGGTTATCTTCAAGCGGTGAGCACACCTCACGTGATGGGCGATGAAGCTATTGGTTGTAGAAGGAAACATTGCATCCCTCATCATGGGATGGGCATGAGCGGTTTCAAAAGATTGTGCGATGGGTGATGAAGTCTAAACAGTGAAGAGAAAGTAATATCTCTCATCACGGGTTACCTCCAAACCAGCTGAAAGAAATGTGTGATGGTCGATAGACCGCTCGGGGCTCGACTTAAGATGTTTTAAAACACGTGGGCTGAAAGTTGTTTTTAAAAGGGACCTCATAGCCACGATGAGAAAGCTAATGTTGGGGTCAGTAAAACAATGAGGCAACGGCCATAAAATGATTATAAGGTAATCAATAATCAGATGCAACCGATCAATGAGAAAACATAAGCTAACAAGAGAAAATAAAGGTATAGATGAATGGAGAGATCAAAACCCAAAATCCTAGTGACAACCAGACTTGGGCTATCAAAAATTTGACAATGAAAATTAGTGGAACCAAGAATATTTTAGGGGTTCCACTAGCCTCTATTCTCTTTCAACATCTAGTGACTCAATTTCCTTCCTTACCACAAAAACTACTAGCTCCACCCGCCTTCTTCTTCATCTTGGAGGAACACTTGCCATACTTAAAATATTTATCATTCTAAGGAGTGGTTTGAGGTTTATGTTTTGACTTCTAAGATGTTTTGTAGGAATAATCACTACTTGATGAAGTATCTATCATAGGATTTTGTTTCTTCTTGTCTTTCCCTTTGGATGTATGTGCTACTAGAATGCTTGGGTTTTAGAACTAGAAAGAGAATCAAAGTGAGTCAATTTTTTCTCTTCACAAGTCAAACACTCACAAAAAACCTTGAAAGATGGCATGGATAATGCATTTCCTAATGCATCCATAGTAGAGTAGAAAGTAGAAGAGGTGACTTGAAATGACCCACAAAGATTATAAATATCAATAAAACACATTATTTGTCAACTTTATTCTTCCCACAACCCTACAAGAGAGATCTAAGTGACTTAAATTTCTATAAGAAGTCCTCAATGGATGAGAAAGATTCAAGTACAAGTGAAGCCAATTTTTCCTCAATTTGTAAAGCTCGGAACTCGTTAATGGCACCAAAAAGGTTTTTGAACTTCTCCCACATATCCCTAGGAGAGGTGTAAGACTCGATATGAAACAAGAGACTATCTAAAACCCATAGTAAAATTAGTCACATAGACTCTGTTGGTGTTTTAAAATGTAACCCAGCTAGGATATGCAATTCTCTAAGAGTTAGCCAACCTCTATTTTAAAGAACAACAAAGGCTAGTGGCCAACTGACAGGAAATGGAATGGATAGACATTTCCCCTATACTTTAGGCTCTATAAGACCTAGGGGGGTAACCCTTTAGCAACATTAGACAATCTAGACACACAATTAATAGGATATTTCTTGACATATTATGCTCTCACAGAATTACTGAGAAACTTAAAATATCACTCAACATTGGCAACATATTTGAATGAATTTCATCAATCAGCATGGAGAACATGACAAACACAAGTCAGCAAAATAGGTTTGAAATGGTTTTTTGATTTAAAGAGTTGGGACCAAATTGAAAATAGCAGAAACATGATAATGGACCAATGCCATAAAAATGGGCTATGGAGTCATATAACTAGCATTCATCTTTCAGTGTTGAACATGCTATGAAGGTCTTGCAAATGTTGCCACATTATGACAACCAGACCACTGCAGCTTTCTCTAATAATTCTTCTTATAAATCCACCTAAAACATAACAATCCTATCACATTTGTCAAAGCAATTATACTATCCCTGAACAATAGGCAATAATAAAAGTAGCTTGTGCTTTATTAAAGCAATTACACCATTCATAGAATAAAAGGAAACAACAAATGTAGCTCAAATGTAGCAAATGTGCATGAACAAATTCAGACAATTTTATTATTGAATCCAAAATGGCATTACAGTTCAGCCATGGAGACAATTATCAACAAACTAAACATAACTGAACAATTCAAAACACACATTTTCAGATTAAAAATGACTAACAATCATATTTCCCCCTAGCTTTACAATCTACTCATAACTTTTGCCTGACTTGCAAAGCTTTCAGAAATTGGAACCCTTTACAATTGAGAAGAGAAAAGAAGATATAGAAAATAGAAGCAAACAGGAGCAGCCCTAAACTTGATCTGGAAATGCCATCTGGAAGCTCCATTCACCGTTGATCAAACTGAAAAGAATATCTCCTCATTCTTCCTTTGTAGCAACAAACATATTCCCTCAAAAACAGCCCCTGCTCATCATTGCTCAGTAACTAAAAACATGCCCATGTGGAGAATCTCATTATTTTATCCAGCTGCTCCTATCTTAGCCTTTTCCCGTGCAAAATTATGTTTATGTTCTCCTTCACAATGCTACACTTTATTTGCATATTCACTTTATACTTTACCCCCAGCTATTTAAAGTTTTCCAACTTTAATATTTTAGCTTTGACCTCATCTTTTATTTGCCTATGCTGTTATATTATTCACCTTTAATTTCCAGCAAATAAAATGATTTATTTTTGTAAAGTGAATAACAAATACATTTTACCATAGTGAATATTCAATTCACGTTATCTCCCCAGACAAAAGAAAATACTGCACAAATATTTAGTGCACATCACTTTCAATGGCTTTGCACTTTATATATCCACTCCATATTTGCTTGCCATTCACTCTTTAGTGAAATATTAAATATTTCACTCACAAGTAAAAATCACTTAAAAGAATTCATGGGCACTCACCCTATTTTAAATCAAATATCATTTCAAATATTTTTGGAACATTGAAAAAGTGGCTCCTCCCGTTCATTCTCACAAATTCTCACCAACCTCATAGCATTTACCTAATGTCACCAAATTTGTTGCGAGGCATGCGAGATTGGGTTAAAATTGCCCATCGAACAATATTTTAATTTTTGGCCATTTTGAGGATTTTCACGGGGCCCACCTCTTCACTTGCCTCACACACCTCGCGGGCTTTTGGAAAACATCATCACTCCTCTTGCAAGGCCCACGAGGTTTGCCCTAATTTCATTTTCTGGAAAGTTCTCGTGCTCTGGCGTGGGTTTTCCCTTCTCACAGAATGCTCGAGCCTCCTGCTCCAGGTCGCACCCATCAATCTCCATGTGCATATAGCACGGGTCTCCACTCACCATTTGATGCAGGCATGGTCACCTATTGGCATCCTCCATCAAACTCCTCCATCAGCATTTGCTTGAAATTTATTAAAACCTTTTCAACAAATTCATTAGGCATGTCCTCACTACCAGTCGTGCCCCTCATCTGGTCTTTTCTTCACTTCCATTCGCGCCAAATGTATTTTCTTGGAGTTTAGTGATTATCAACAATTCCACTTTGTGCATGGCCTCTAAAACTGGCATTCCATGGAGAACCTCCTTACTTTTCCTTGTTTGGTGTGCACCTCACCTTCCATGCGCGCCCCATACTCTTCACTGCCTTTCTCATATGGCGTGGGCCTTACCTTTTCAAGCTTGGCCGCACCCCACATTCACTGGCCATGTCCACCCTTGCTATTTGCATTTGTTTGAAAGTTCCAAGTGTCTCTTAACATATCTATCATGCGCCCAGCTGCAAATGGGAGGCTTCTCTGGCAGCAGCATCCAATCGCGTTAGCTCTTTAATGAGTGAACAAGCTATCTTTATTATTTTTGGGATTGAAAATCTCATTTGATGCATAACATTCTTATTCCCTACTATATGGTATACCCACCTTGTTCCAACATTACCATTCTTCATTTGCACTGGAAGGAAGGAAAATGACAATGGCAATGGAAGTTAGTTGCACAATTAACAAATGCATTCACCTAAGAAGCTTTTTGTTTCATATACTTGTTTTGACTTCACCATATTAAATAATCATATTTGAAAACATCTTATCAAATAGTTTTTTGATAACGTCACTTCAAATTATAACATGGAACATCAAATCCCAGTCTAATTCACTGCACAGGGCTGCACCACGCTATACCTACATTTGTCATATTCAGGGCTACTTCCCCAATGTCACTTCGCTCCTTGGTAGAGCAAATGCTTCTCTGTCTAAACCTTACGAATGTTGAGAAGATGCATTATAGTTGCCTTCATCCCAATCATTTTTCCCATTTCATACTTATTACCCATTACAAATCAATTCTCTTGATGGGATTGTAACATTGGAACCATTATAGGTTCATGACAATGCAAAGCATGTTGGGCCCCATATGGCCCTGACTAAAAAAAAAATTGTTTTCAAACAAGTTTTGAGTTCAAATTGTTCTAAGACAACTTCAAAGTGTTATGGAAGTGAAAACATGAACTGGGTTTTCATTAAAATCTTCTTTCTGACACTTTTGGAGAATGGTAAAAACTGACCCAGTTGGCCCAGGAATCAATTTGGGAAATTGGTCAAACGACCTCGTGAAACCATAAAAACTTGCAAGCATATAGTCATTTGATCCAAAAGTATAGTGCAAAAGATGGGACAAAGAAAACAATCACAAGGAACCGGATATTAATCGACAAAGTTGCCCAACTAAACTTTCCTGAAACAACAGTTGTTATGCACCAATTAAAATTGATCCAACTGCCAATTTGTAAAAATAGTGAATCAACTCTTGGAGAGCTACCATTCGACATAGTGGAACATTAAGATACCTTGAGCACGTGTGCAAAAGGAATTTCTTTGAAACATCGTTGATCAAAAGTTATTAACGATCAAAGTTGGTCTCTCAGAAAGGCTGTCAGGAATGCAGATGTGAAACTGAACAAATTGCATTCTGTTTCGATCTGCTAAAAATAGCAAATCAGATCATGAGGCTCTAAAAACTGACACTCGAGATCATTTAGATATGGAGAATATGGAACAACATTCATTCTGACATGACAGTCAACTGGTTGCCAAATCCAAGCTCAAACAGGAAGTTGTTTTGCAAAACTGAACGTCTACAAACAGCAGAACGGTGTCAAAACCCTCTAGCGTCACTTTTCGAAACTTTGTCAAAACTCATCGTGGGTAGCTGAAAACTGACACACACATTCACATATGTCAACTGAATATTTCTGCAAATGGTTTTTGCACGACAATCAACAAGTTTTAAATTATAAGCCTCCAAAGTGGGTCCCCCAGATTGATTCTTCAGGTGCGCTTCTGAAAGTGCAGAAGCAAAAATTTTGAAATGGGCATCTCAAATTTGCAAAATTTGAGAGTGCCATCAACCTCATCCATCTTGTTCCTATGTTGAAGTATCTCAAATTGATGATTCAATGTTGGTTTTACTTCATCCAAAGTGGGCCATAATCCCTTTGACATAAGCAATGTGATCAAATGAGCTTTCCAGATGTGATATTTGTGTGGCATAAGAAATCCAACTAAAGAAGTACATGTCATTGTAGTTGAGGTTTTAAAAGCAATGTGCAATGATAACTTTAAGAAATCCCCCTAAAGAAAATATATAAAATCCTGGCGAATCTCTTAGTTTTTTTGAAAAAATATTAATTTCTATTAGTGAATCTTTCTTGTTTTGAAAAAATATTAATTTTATTGGTGATTTTTTTACATCAATAACATTTTGTAGAAAATATTGGAAAATCTTGGAAAATCATAGTAAAATACATTAATTATGATATGGTGAGTGTTTTCATTTAAAAATAATAATTTCAATGGAAAAGTAGGGGCTCAAGGGTGGAAATGATCAATGGGTTTAAGGGGTAGACTCTATAATATTTCGTTTCCACCATTGATTTAAAATATAATCTAATGGACCTCATATTCTACAAGGTACAATATAACCACAATTTGTAATGCTCATTAGGCTCCAATTTTTTGGGATTATTGAGAATTATAGATTGTAAGTACATTTTATCTTGCCTAATACAAGGGTTGTTAGATTATATTTTAAACAATGGTGGCAACTAAATATTGGAAATATGGCCCTAAAGAAACTAATATTTATGATATACTATTGATGAATTAATTTAGATTTCTACTATAATTTATAAATTTTAGGTGAATTTGATCTAATCATGTATCAAATATTGTGGTGAATTTTTGAGTTAAAAAGTTGAATAAAATAAATTATTTGAAAATTTACATAAGACTAATTTTTCTTTGTAAAAATGTGGCAATTTAGGTCATGTTATAGCTTGAAATTTATTATCCAAATTTGGATTCCCAAATTTTAACTATTAGCCAATTGGTGAATATTAGCCACTAAAACAATCACTAGCAATGTGTGGGAAAGAGTTACTATTCTTTGATGTATATAGATATTAAAAGAATAAATATGCCCCCCACAACAAGAAAAAACAAATGCTAATGTAACTTTTTGATGCAGAGGTAAGGTGGTGGGCTTAAAACTAACCAAAATAAATCAGACCTTCAAGTTTAGGACCCTCATTTGATGGGTTTTCTCACAAATTCACTCTTTCCCTAGTAGTACTCCAAACAAGCCTTTTCTACCATAATTTTAAAACCTGATATTAAACCCACAAACCAATCACTTTTCTAGATACCCTTTTGGTCATTTGATAACATATTAAGAGTGCAGGTAGGGTTACTTTGGAACAAACCCTTCAAAAACTTGTCGCTATATTGTCTCAAAGGCCTAATTAGGCTCCTACAACTAGGCACTTATTGGTTATATATTCTCCAGGACTCAATATCCTTATCCAACATATCAAATATGGTCTTCCTATGCTCACAAAACTATTTTCCACACCTTTCCAATGGTTCTTGATCAAATCCTAGCCTCTATGCAAACTTTTGTGCCAAAAACATGCAATTTTCCACCTAGGGCATCATCAAATCTTCATGAATCTGCATCCCCTGCTCTGAAAACTTCACAAACACAAAAATACACATAAATATTCCATTCCACAAATTTATAGCCTTTTCTACCAGTGAAATGGTTCAAAACTTCATTTTTTTCTCACTCAAACCCTCAAAACTAGGGTTTCAAGGTTGATTTGAGTAAAAATGCAATAAATCACTCAAAACTAAATGAAATCAAATGAGAAAAAGTGCATATGATAGCTAGATCACTCTTCACAAATAAAAATTCATAAAAGTGAAAGTGGAGGTTGTACAAGGCCATAACAAACACTATTCTAGCAGATTTTAGTGTAAAAACGCAGAAAATTGAGTGTTTTGGTATTCAAATTCTTGTTGGCCCACCTTGACCAAACATTTTCAAAGGTGTTTTAAGGAATTAAACATCATTCCCAATCATTTTCCAACTTCCTCTTACATAATTTACACAAGATGACCTTTCATATTCCCACTTTTGTACTTTTTTTGCAACATTCAACAACTTTTGCAAGAATTGACAACTTTTTACAAACTAACTACCTATCACTCCTAACAACCAAAAATGATTTATAATACATTATACATGGTAAAAAATGACCTTATTATAAACAAAAGATCAAAATTTGACAAAATTTCCTCATGGAGGCATGAAATCCCAAGCTGCTCCTGCACCATACTCCCGGACAAAAATGAGCTCAAGTCCCCTTGAGTGAGGATCTGCAACAATGTACTCAATCATCCAATTAACTCCTTTATAAACCAGGCCCTTCCATTCAGTCAAGTACTGGAAGTAGGATTTTTCCCTCAAGTCTTTGAGTACCTTCTTGTCCAATACACACTCCAACCTTGGTGGAAACTCTTGTACCCTCTCAACAACTGCATGCAAATACTTGAGAATCTACACCATAACTTACAACCACAAATACTTGTAAAGAGTATACATCAAAAGGTAAATTTGCAACCATGAAATCAATGGCTCCTTTTTTTGTATATTTTCCCCTTGATTGCATTCAACATGTAACTAATCCCATTGTTCATCTTGTGTGGGATGGTCTTCACCAATCTGCCCAAGCATTGCAAAAGTACAGTGGGTTACACCCTCATACTCCAAAATTATATTATCTGCCTCTTCGTCTTTTATTGGATTTTTCTCTTCCTTCATCAGAAAAGGTTCTTTAGTGTCTGGTTCTATCATCCCCTCATGTCTTCTCCTCTTAATGGTGTTCTTGATAGGCCATTTCACCTTTTTCCTTTTGGGTAAATGCCAACCGCCTTCTTATTGTTCTCTCTCAAGAAGTTGCATCTCCATTTGGATCTCCAATTCCATTCTTTCTATATATTTTCTAATTTGTTCCAAGGCTTTTTTCAATTCTTCTATCTCTTTCTCAGCATCCATTTGCTTGAACTTCTCATTCTTCTTCTTTGCCTCACTCTTCTCTTTTCTCATCTTACTTGGTACCTCCTCACTCTGCAAGTATCCACAAACTATTTTCCACAACACATCCATTATTCTCCATCAAGAAAGTCTCTTTCACCTTTCTTCTTTATTTGTGATACCTCGCCTAGGTTTCCTCTATTCTTCACTACCTAGTCTTTTGGCATACAGGTTCTTGCTTCAACCTACAAAAAGACAACACATAAACTCCAAAAACTCACTTGCCCAGATCTTTTTGGCTTTAATACAAATTGATGTAGAGGTAAGGTGGTGGCTTAAAACTAACCAAAACAAATCAGACCTTCAAGCTTAGGACCCTCATTTGATGGGTTTCCTCACAAATTCACTCTTTCCCTAGTAGTACTCCAAACAAGCCTTTTCTACCATAATTTTCAAACATGGTCTCAAAACCACAAACCAATCACTTTTCTAGATACTCTTTTTTCCATTTGATAACATATTAAGATTTCAGGTAGGGTTACTTTGGACCAAACCCTTCAAAAACTTGCTACTACGCTGTCCCAAAGGCCTAATTAGGCTCCTACAACTAGGCACTTATTGGTTCTATATGCACCAGGCCTCAATATCCTTCTCCAACACTTCCAAAATATAAAATATGGTCTACCTATTCTCACCAAACCGTTTTCCACACCTTTTCAATGGTTCTTGATCAAATCCTAGCCTCTATGCAACCTTTTGTGCCAAAAACATGCAATTGTCTACCTAGGGCATCATCAAATCTTCATGAATCTGCCTCCCCTACTCCTGAAAACTTCACAAATACACAAATACACCTAAATATTCTATTCCACCAATTTATAGCCTTTTCTACTAGTGAAATGGTTCAAAACTTCATTTTTTCTCACTCAAACCCTCAAAATTGGGGTTTCAAGGTTGATTTGAGTAAAACTGCAATAAATCACTCAAAACTAAATGAAATCAAATGATACAAAGTGAATATGATATCTAGTTAAATCCTTCACAAATAATAATGCATAAAATTGCAATTTCATGCTGTACAAGGCCGTACAAAATGTTGTTCCATCATATTTTAGTGTAAAAACGCAAAAAATTGAGTGTTTTGGTATTCAAATTCAAATTCTTGTTCGCCCACCTTGCCCAAACATTTTAAAAGGTTTTTTAAGGCATTAAACATCACACCCAATCATTTTCCAACTGACTCTTACATCATTTACACAAGATGACCCTTCATATTCCCACTTTTGCACTTTTTTTGCAACATTCAACAACTTTTACATGAATTGGCAACTTTTCACAAACTAACTACCTATCTCTCCTAATGACCAAAAATGACTTCTAATACATTATACATGGTCACAAATGACCTTATTATAAACAAAAGATCAAAATTTGACAGAATTTCCTCATGAAGGCATGAAATCCCAAGGTGCTCTTGCACCACTTTTAGAGCATAAAATCTTTTAAAAAAAATCACATCACATAAATCTCTATGTACCTAGTGAATTTTCTAGAAAAATGGATTGCATATTTTTTTATTGCAATGAAACACCTTTCCAACACCTATTTTTTCATAGCAAATAAAGTTTGCATGCCCAAGTTATAACCTCGAAAGTGCAAACTAGAAGATCTAAATTCAACATCTTATAGAGAATTCTCACAAAAAAATATGGAAAAAACTACACCACTAGAACATGCTTGGAGATAGATTTTCGACAGTATTTTGTTTGCAAAAAATAAGGAAAATTTTATCCTCGTTTACGTAAAATTTTCCCAATTTTCTCTTCAAAGAAAATTGGGGACTAAAAAAAATTTCTCCTAGTCACATGGGCAACCGATCACTAGGGTGTAGGGGTTGAGATTTGAGGTCAAGATCATTTATGTGACCAACCACTCGGTGGACTAGACCATGGGGGCCATTGGTGACATGTGGTCATGGATGTGACCACGTATAGGTGAGGTGATCTTGTAAGGGCTAAATATTCTTGGTTGGTTGTGGTACTCAAGCGCAACCCAAATGGGTGCCACCCTAGATGGAGCTACACTCTAGTTGTGAAGCACTTGCTATAGTGTTGTATTCTATTAATAGGTGTTTGGTTCTATATTATATATATATTGAAAAAGTCATACAGTACAATTCTTGAGGGACCATACAACCTCCAAAGTAAAAAATTACTTCAAAAGCTCCTATAACTGAATATGGGTAAATTTATAATCAAAACATGTCTATTTGGCCTTCTAAACACAATAGTGAGATCCATTTAGCTCCATAGTGCACAAATAAAATATTGAATCCCAAAATCTACAAAAAATTATGAAGATTCCATATTTCACTTTTCTAACCCTAGTTGAGAAAAACCCTCAAAAGTGAAAAAGGGGTTTGCTAAATCCACACTCTAATACCATGTTATATTTGTATAAAACACAAACAAAGAAAGATCAAATAGAAAACAAGAACACTTTCCATGATTGAGAGTTGGAAAATATGATTTGTTATTTCCTCAAAAAGAAGGAACTTATAGAATGAAATAAGACAATGAAGGAGAGTGCTTATAATAGAAAACCCTAGATGATAAAGGGATTAGATCATTACAAGTGTCATCATCCTATGTGATGACATATAATGATCTAATAGTATCTCACTCTAATAAAATAAAAAAATCACTCCTAAGTTTTGTTTAAGTGCATAAAGTGAAATTAGTCTAATAATCTATTAAAGATTAATTAATTATTAGCTAATAAATGATTAATTTAATAAAAAAGACATAAAATATGACCTCTAAAATAAATGTAGGATATAAAGGTAAAAAAATGAGATTTAAAATGAAGGTTTACTAATTTTATCACAAGATATATCAGTCATTTCATCATGTTACACAACACATAACAATTAGAAGGTAAAGAATGGCTTCTTTATTCATCAAAAAAGGTGCATATAGTTTTTTATTATCAGGAAAAAAAAGATTTTATAAGGGAATCGAAACCCCAAAATCATAAAATGTTGCTACAACAAAGTAAATCACAACCAACCAATAATATAACAGTAGCTAACCAAGAGAAAACTGATAGACCACAACAAATAAAAAGCACCTAAAAAACATACTATTTCAAAATTTTAAGGGTCTCAGCCACCTCAATTTCCTATTGATATTTTTTATCAACCAGCATCAACAACTATTCCTTGTCCTCTTTCTGAAGGTCTTCTTCCTTTTGCCACGAGTATGAGCACTAGGCCCCTGCTCAGCTTCCACCATCGATATATTATCTTTCTCCTTGCTTAGAAGCTCCTTAAATTTTTTGCTGGAAAATCTCCCACCCATCATTTGCTCTTCCCTTAATTCTCACAATTTTGCAATGATAATTTTTAAGGTTTCCATGCTATTATTAATGTAACATTAACTAATATTCAAGAGATTTTCCATATTGGTTTTAACATCTTGAAACATCTTTTCAATTTCTTGAATGTGATTTTCCTAATCCACTTTGAGTTCCCTAAAAGCTTCTTCAATATCCATGATTTTTTTCTTTAAATCCTCCACCCTAGTGAATGACTAGTCAAAATCCTCATCAACACCCTTCACCTCACAAACAACCTTCTCCTGTAGACCCCTAAGCTTGATATTAACTTTGTTAAGTTCCCTTAGTAACCACTTGGTTAGTTTGAAGCTTTTTGTAACACTATCTCTAGCCACCCATAAAGCATTTGTAATTGCTTCCCTATCATTAATCAGGTAGTTGAAGTCCTCCAAAAAGGATCAATCTTAGTAGCTTCGACTGAATTCTTAGTAGGGCCCATCACCAGGTAGAGATCAACATCCATTCTGGCCTCCCTGTGCACCTAGGTTATATCCTCACCTACCTTATCCTTCCCTTTAACACCAACTCCCCTCAAACCCTCCACATTTCCTTTTCTTTGGACATGACCACCATCATCCTAGCCTCAAGTCTGAGACCCATCTGACCAAGAAAGAAATTTTATGAGACTCTTCTTAGGAAAATCCTTTTTAGAGGTGTCTTTCCCTTTCTTCTTTTGACCTGAGGTCAAGAGTGAAGAAGAGAATGCCACCACCGAGTTTGTCCCACTCTCAAAATCCATCGAGTCCTCATCACCCTTAGCCACCATAGTATCAAAGCCCTTATTAGACACCATAAGATGCTTCTACTTTTTACTCTTGATTTTCCATTTCTCTTTCATAGGTTTAATAGGAAAATTTTCTTTGGCATCCTCCATAATAAGCAATATCAAACCCTCACGCAAAATCATAGCACTAAGGTTTTTATGATTCATAGAAGCCTCCAGAGAAGCAAACAAGAAAAAAGGAAAAGAAACCAACATTTTATGGTAAAAATGATTAAGGAAATTGAAATTAACACCTAGGATTGCAGTGAACCTATCATCAATAGTGGCGTATCTCATAATTACCTCTTTAATTTTAGCCAAAATTGGCTTAATTGTTGTTCTCTCATGGCCCACAAATTCAACTTCACCAACTTCTCCCTTTCATCACCTTTGAAAAATGATTCAATACCTAATTATTGGCTTTCGTATCCTTGCAATTGGAGCCTAGTAACCTCCACAATCAAGTCCTTATAAATGATAAATTCAACACCTTGAATTGTGAAAGTTCTCTCATTCCAGCCACTTATACATATTTTGGTAGCTTTGTGGTCATACCCATGAAGTCTCTCCATGTAAGTGGTGAAACCACCCTTAGCCAAAATACTCCACAACTTTAGCTTTCTCTTGTAGCCTTTGCAAGACAAAAACTCAACACGATTTTGATACCCTCCCATATTCACCATGAGGACCCTTTTCTTCTCATGTGATAAACTACCACAAACTCAAAAATGAGAATGTAGATTTAAAACACCTAGAAAGCATGCAAAGGTAATTAAAAAATCAACCTCCCATTCTTTCTAATCTTGGAATCTATGATTGACATCATTATAGAGGATGGTAAGGACCTCCATAGGCATGAACAAGTACCCCTCCCACACTTGAGAATCTTGGAGAATCACCCCTTTAATGGCATAAAAATATTCCAACCTATTTCCCTCTCTAAACACATGAGTAATCCTAACTTCATCAAAAGTCTTTATCATGATTAAGGAATTATTTATAAGAGACCCGATCAACTAGCTAGTGGGTTAAATTTTTCAAACATTTGATAATATTAGGTGAATCCCCCTCAAGACAATCTTTTTTAGAACCCCCTTCAAATGCCAATTTAATTTAATATTGGCCCTTCTTCTCATGAAGGGTATATTCATAATTTTCAAGTGTCATCAACCAAGTTGGTAGAAAGGACAAAAAAGATAAACATTCTAAGGATGAACTCAAGAAAAAATTAAAAGTTCTAATTTATTTCCTATAATCTATATTTGTCAGTTCAACCCAATGATTGGATAAAATATATGACTCTTTTGATCCTAGTTTAGGAGGTGGAAAAGAAGTAATTGAGAAGATATGCAAGTATCAGTCCCATAGCAAAGAAACCAAAGACTATATTAAAGAAATAATAACCAAAGACCCTTTTTATAGATGAATTCTCTTGGAAAATATCTTATTTATATTACATAAAAACTTCTAATAATTCTTAATACCTAAATTTTTTTTACAAAGTATCCCCCTTTTTATATCCAATAGTATGAGAAAATACAGTGCATATTGCTTTTGGAATAAATGTGAATGCTTGTCTCAAATTACCTAGTTAGCTTTTCTTAGGCACTTGGGGAACTAATCTCCTAGTTTGACTCCTTGAAATGCTCCAAAAATTTATTGAGACGATGAGTCAACCTTTCCAACTTGTTCTCCTTTGCAAGCTCCTAAAAGGGATCAAATCAACAACTTTCAATCTCCTAGATGCTTTCAAAGTGTTAAACCTTCCATAACTACTCCTTGGTACTTTAAATTTACATTAACATGAATAAAGGACATGTATCCCACTCCTCATAATTTTCTTGACCAAGCATTCAAGTAAGATCTTCTACATCATGGAGCGTAAATCTATCCTTACTGAACTTGAAACCACCTTATCCATCTGTAGTATTCTCCACTATATTGCATCATTCTTGATGTGCTTCTTGTTGAATAGGTCAATTGAGAGGGGGTTGAATCAGTTGTCACAGATTTAATCTCTTTAATTCAATCACCATAACTAATTATTAACACTACTTAAATGATTAATCATCAAATGCCAATGCAGAAACTTAAATCCAATACATAAACACAATAACACCAAATTTACATGGAAAACCCAATAAGGGAAAAACCACGGTGAGGATTAACTCACACTATAGAGAATATCAAAACTGATTACAAGAGGCTCACTACCTGAAATAAGGCTCACTACCAAAACAAGGACTTACTGTCTAGAACAAGAACTCGCTATCCAACAAGGTTAACAACTCGAAGTTCTCACTACCACAGAGATACAAAGAAGATAAAGAATACTTTTTATAGAGAGACTACAATTACAATGCAACAAATTATTCCACCATAATCACTCACAAAAATGCATGAATGATTGAGTTCACCTTTTGCTCACTGCATCTGGAAACTCAACATTAAGCTTCAAACTGATCTTCCACACTCACATCACAAACACTCACTGAATAGAATCAATTTCACAACTATCTACACTTTCTCTTTTCTCTGATCAATCTTCTTCTTCACTCTTGTATATTTTTCACCACTAACTCATCATGTACTTATATTATCTTCAACTTTGAAACATATCCAAAGTTGGCCATCCAAATTCAAATTCAAATTAGGCTGGTGCCAAAACGTCCTAGGGTGGAATTACAATGAGGGCAACCCAAACACATGCTTCAAGGGACCCAAAAATATCCAACACGCTTCATCAACCTTGAAAGTAGTATTTCACACAAGGTCATCCAAACCATTGTAAACCACGTAGAACTATTAAGCACAAATATTTTGAATGTCAAAATTATCTTCAATAGAATCAAGGAAAATCAACTCTAGAACCGCAAGTCATAAGACTTCATTAAAGAGAAATCTGAACCACCAACATTTCTCTTGGATCTCAACCAAAAATATAGAAAACCATTGTTCACAACTAGTGAGCATAACTTGCATTGTACAATGAATCAACAACTAAAAATCTAGATATAGCATCTTCTAACAACCATCACAAACATATCAGAACTATACAAACATAAGAGAAAATCCAGAACAAAACCTGGAGAAACCACTAAACACCTGCAACATATCTATTGGAAGAATGAAGAAGATCATAACCCTTGTTAATAGTTTTGCTGTCATTGATGTCACCATGATATATGAGTTGAAATTGTAAGACTCAAAGTCACACTAATCCGGTATTCTGAATTGGTAATGCAAGACTAACCTCTAGTATTTTTCTTCGGAATCCCCTCCGGTAAATAGCTACTACTTCAGGTTTTGGGAAATGGTTTATGACTGATAAATTCATACATGGACAACAGCTCATGTGTACATTTTCTCATGGTTATCACCGGTATTATTTTGTTGTTTTACAATTTTTCCATTAGGTCCATTGTTGGTCAACCTATCAAGCAGTTGAAGATGTGATGGATTAAATTTTTTTTGTGTAATCCATGCCGACAAGTTATAGCATGCCACATGTTTGGATTATTGATGAGAAGACTTATAAATCCGACCTAATTGTTATCTTTGCACAGTCATATATATATATATATATATATATATATATATATATATATATATAAGATGTTTCTTTTGAAGTTAGTATGAGAGTTGGTATTAGTAGATTATATGTGGAAGTGAAAAGAGCAAAGAGTGATCTACTGACATGCGAATTTTCTTAAAATACAAAGGAACTAAATCTACACTTGAGTGTAATTCATCAGTTCAATTCTGGTGGTTAGCTATTTTATTACTTCTCTTTGTAGGCAGTGAGCCTCCCATTTTTGGATAGTGAGCCAACCCTTTGTAATATCTTATAACCAGTTATACTATATTGTGAGTTAATCCTCACCGTGGTTTTTCCCACTCTGGGTTTTCCACGTAAAAATTCTAGTGTCTCTTGTGTTATGTGTTTCATATTTTGTTGATGATTCTACTTATCTGAATTATCATATGCTTTGGATTGATTAGATGGTATTTGTTCAATAAGATTAAGAATATACTGATTCACCCTCTCAGATAATCGGATATTTAAATATTGGTATCAGAGCTTCGTTCCTTTGGAGAAGTCTAACAACCTGAGGGAGATCTTGGAGATTGAACAAATGGAGGATAATGCAGAACTTTGGACTGCCCTTGATGATCTTGACAAAGCTGAAAATGAGAATAGAGACTTGAAAGAAAATCTTGATGAAGTGAATGAATGTGTCTAAAATTTGAAGGAGCAATTAGAGAAATTCAAAGAGAGACACAAAGAATTCAGTGACCAATTGAAATAAGAAAATGAAGATATTACCATACCAAAGCTACAAGTAGAAGAAAAGAAGAGAATTGAAGAGTGTTTGAATGCAAAAATGAAGGATAAGTCTAATGAATGTTCCAAGCTTGAACAAGAAGTAGTGAATCTGAGAGAAAAACTAGAAAAGTCAAAAGTCTATGAGGACAGTTTCAAGTCAAGTTCTACCAAGATTGATGAACTGGTTGTAGGACATAAACCCTCTAAAGACAAAGGGGGACTGGGTTTAGAAATAGGTGAAACCTCAAAAGTAGTAAATGATCAAAAGACTCAAGATAAAGAGAAGAAGAAAAGAAATCTAGGAAGGAAACCACCTATTAGACAGCCAAATGCACAAAGGTACCCATCTTTTAATTGCACCTATTTTTCATGCAATAAGTTTTGGCATAAAGCGACTAAATGTAGGAGTAGGATGAATCAATTTTTTGGTTCTTTCCCCAGAAAATGCTATGCCTGTAATAAGTTTGGACATAGAGATAGCGAATGCAGAACTCAAATGATGAACTAGTTTAATGTAGGAAGGATTAATCAATCCTTTGTTGGTTAATGCTATACATGCAACAAATATGGGAATAAAGCGAATCAGTGCAGAACAAGGTTCAATGGAAGTCAATCAAATCAAAGAAATATTTTCTACTATAATTGCAACAAACCAGGACATATTTCAAAGGTATGCAGAAGCAAAAAGGGAAAATAATCTACTTCAATAAAGAAGAATGAACCTGAGAAGAAGGTTGACAAAGAAGAATTAAAGCAGGAAATGAATAAGATATAGAAAAAGAAATATGAGTTAAGGACTACTAATGCATCTGTACCCTCATTTGGTGCAGATGATTACTTTGAGAACTATACCTAGCATGGTCTTAGGGGGATTTTTAACAAAAAACCCTTTAAACCCCCTGATTTCGAGCATGTCAATCCTTGGCATGAAGTAAAGTCATAAGAAATTAGTACGTAGAGTTTTTGAAAAAGAAATCGGAAGAAAAGAGGAATGAATACTTGTGTGTGGAGCATATTAGGGTTTTTCAGTGTAGTTTAGAAAATTTGGCAACTTTTCAAATTTCAAGAGCATTAAATGTGAATTAGGGCATCGCATTAATCTATAAAGAGAAATAATAAAGTCTACTTGATCATTTGTGCATTCGAAAGAGGCGAAGAACAATTTGGAGCAATTTAGAGTGAATTGAGGTGCGACTAGTGCAAACCCTAGTTTTAGCTGTTTGCGAAGAGAAAGGTATTTTTCGATTATGTGGTGTTGTGAGCTTCTGAAAATTTCTTATTGAATTCTTTAAAAGCTTGAAAAAAATAAAATGGAAACTCTTGTAGTCGTAAACACAACAGAAAGACCTAGACCCTCCTACAGGAAATATTCGATGAAGGTTTTTGAAGATGACCCTTTGGGTGCCTTCTCTTTCATTCATCATCGCGTCATTCTGATAGAGGATACAAGGATGTACATTAGGGTTAAGACAGAAGAATTCAATCATATCAAATTGATTGACATGTGGCAAAATGAACTCACAAGAGATGATTTCTTGCTAAAACTTGAATACTCAAATCTGGTGACGAATAATTTGGACTGTTGGAACAACTTTCCAAACTTTTGTTCTACAGTAGATGATTAGTATGTAAAATCAATTCTCAGCAAAATACATGATCAATTCTTATGGACTCATGAACCACACTTGATAACCAAGGAATCAATCAAATTCATCACCAATCTCTGTGACACCAGACCAGTACCTGTGCTTAAAATAGTGAAAAATGAAACAATAACAAATCTCACCAATGCAACCTATGACAAGAGGGATCTTGCGACAAAACTCATCACTAATCCAACTGTGAAGCATGCATCCATAATAATTGGCCACAAAATATACTTCACCAACTGAGAGAATTTTTCGTCTGCCATAGCTATTTATATTAGTTATGATATGACTGTAAATGGTGTAAATTATGATCTATGTGAGCTGTCCAGACAATAGTTGCTTGACAATCTAAGAATTTTAAAAGAAAAGAAGTACTCATTTAAGTTTGGTTCTCTAATTATGTGTTTGTTACTCTATTTTCTCAAAATGATTTCGGGAAAATTTGGAACGGTGTATTGAAATCCATCCTGACCGATTGCACATCAGATTTTTGATCACGTGCATAGTTTGGTGATGTGAATAATGCATAAAATTCCTTGACATCATTATTTTCTATGTTTAATAGGAATATGAATAAGAGAGACAAAATTCCAAGGAAAATTGTTGAAAAATATAAAAATGAGATTATATTTCATGTATCTTTTGATGAGTGTATGATAGAAGTGGTTGAACCTCAGACCATCTGGATTTAGCCTCTGGGTTATGAAGTCTTAGAAGATGATGTTGAAGGTTATGTGCTACTCTTATTGAAGATTCCAAAAAATCCAAATGAACCTCAGATAGGAACTTATGCAAAGAAATCCATGGAAGTCCGTTTGGAGAAGAACAAAGCTAAAAGGAAGAAAAATGTAACGAAAATGCTTAAGAAATTTGGTTTCATGGATGAAGAGATAGCTCTAAGAATATCTATTAAAGGAAAAAAGTCTAAAGAATTACCTACTGTAAGGATATCTGATAGGACCCCTCTTTCCATACCAGCTTCTAGATCAGCTGCAGTGAAGATTGAACCCATCACTGCTGATAAAGGAAAAGGCCTAGCCCCTTCCAGGCCTACTACCAAATCAGTGAAAAGGAAAAATTATCCTCTAGTAGCCCCTTCTAAAAGAAGAAAATAAAAGGCTACTAGAGAAAATAACATGAGTGTCACTAATGATTAGGAGGAAGAGGAAGAAGATCTAACTGCAAAACTGACTAGAAAAAGAAGGGTGAGTGTTTCCTCTAGTGAAGGTGCATCACAACAAGCCAGTATTGGTTCAAATAAATTTCACTTTGTATCATCCTCAAAGGATACTGATGAAAAAATGTTAATGATGCAAAGAAGTCCAAAGTAACAGAATAAGTTTCATTGGACCAGGAAGAGTAAAATGCCTCTCAGGTAAGACCCGATTCCCCTCTCAAACTAGATGTTTTGGTGAATAATATGATGAATCAAGATAATATGGTGAATTCCACAGTAGAAGTGTATGATTCATTTAGTAGGAGAAGAGGATAAAGAAAAAATAATATTGGCCATTATCAAATATATCATCATCTTAGAAGCTAAATGGGATAATATTAAGTGTGATGTTCCTAAAAATTTGTGGGATATTTTGATGAAAAGAAGAGCAAAGGCAGTTGAGCTAGAAGAGAAAATAAGAAATAAATCATATAAATAAATTGCATCCTCTCTGTCTCTGAATAATTTAGAATCTTTGATGAAGATTTTTGCTAATATGTTATGGGCGAAGAGAAGAGTTAACACTCTGATGACTAAAGACAAGAAAGAAATTAGAGGAATAAGGAAGGAAATGATAAGTACTATCAAGAATACTGCGAAAAGGTATGGCATGATTGGTCCATCCGGTTCGGCATCTAAATCTAGAAAAGAAACATCTACAGAAGTTGTGGAAGAACTTCCTTTCGATGTTGTTGATGATAATATACCTCTAGAAGTGAATGACACCAATACTCCTTCGGAAATAGGTAGTACAAATGTTCTTCCAAAAATCAATGTTGCTAATGAGAATCAGGAAAGTGAAAAACATGTTGAAGCAGAAGTTCATGTCGCTACCCCTCCGGTACACCCTGAAGAAGAAGAGAAGAGGGAAGGAGAAAAAGAAGAAGAGAAAATTGAAGAAGAAAATGTAGAAGAAAAAAAGTTAGAAGAAAAAGAGATGGAAGAAGAGAATGTAGAGGAGGAAAAATAAAAAGAAGAAGAAGAAGAAGATAGAAATAAGGAATCAGATGATATTGCTGGAAAGAATGAAGAAGTATCCCAAGAGGTTGTAGAATCACACAAGTCCACTGGAGAATTTTCCTCTGGAGATTATGTCTTAAAAGGAATATTTTCTAAGAAAATCATATTTCAACTGATAATCCCTCCATAACTCCTACAACTTCCAATGAATTAGGGTTATGCAAATATGAACAAGATTTCTACGATACATAAATTGGTGTTAGGTGGTGTATTTCATGCATCTAGTAAAAGAGAAATCTTAGAAATGCATCATAAGAGAAATGAACTCATTGAAGATGCTATTAATGATTTGCAGGATGTCACACCAAATACATCTGTAGATACATCTCTCTCTCCAGTTGAGAACTTGAAGCTTCTATAGGACTCCTTCAAGGAGCATGCCATAATACTTGCTGAGAAAATAAAATAGGATGCGAAAGAGAAACTGAATGAGAAAAGGCCATTAATCCTTCATGACAAATGTGCCTTGGCACATACCAATGTAGAGAAGAGCCTTGAAGTTGTGAAGGCTTGTGAATCTAAAGCTAACTCTGTGTTTTCATATTGTATAAGGTGGCTTGATGCCACTCAAAACATAAAAGATCTTATGGACTCCATTGAGTCCCAGTTGACCACTTTCTCCAGCACCTACAATGTATCTATGGACAAAGATAGATTAACTTGGCATGTTATTTCTACGCATAGAGAAAAGTTATTTATGTTACAGAAGTAGAAGGAAGAGATAATTAGAAATTTTGGTTTTCTCAATGATAATATGAGGATGGAGTATGCTTCGGTAGCCAATGCTTTGGCTAATGCTAAGAATCTGGACAAGATCAATCTGAATTTGGACACTCAAGATGAAGCTGAAAAAAATTTCATTGTTTTAGAATCTTTAAAAAAAAAATTGGTTGCTGCTAAGCAAGGTTGGGAGAATGACAAAGTGTCTTGGCAAGGCATTCTTTAGGAACTGCAAAGTGCTCCCTCCTCCGAGTATAATCATTTTTTTTTTTTGCCTTGCTTGGGATAACTCCTCAGGGGGAGTTCAGAAGAATTGATCCTTTGTGTTTCAATCCCTTTGTACATATCTTTCATGTTTTATGTTTGACCTTTGTCCTTGATGTCAAAGGGGGAGAATAGGAAAGAGATATATAACATATTGTGTACATAGGATGTATGTAAAAAATTTGGCACATGTTTCCATCAATGACAAAAGGGGAGATTGTTGGAAGAATGAAGAAGATCATAACCCTTGTTAACAGTTTTGTTGTCATTGATGTCACCATGATATATGAGTTGCAACTATAAGAATCAAAGTCACATTAATTCGGTATTCTAAACTAGTAATGTAGGACAAGCCTCTGATATTTTGCTCTAGAATCCCCTCCAATAAATAGCTACTACTTCAGTTTTTGGGAAATAGTCTGTGATTGAGAAATGCATACATGGACAAGAACTCGTGTGTACAGTTGCCCATGGTTATCATAGGTATCATTTTGTTGTTTTACAATTTTCCTACTAGTTCCATTGTTGGTCGACCTATCAAGCAGTTGAAGATGTGATGGATTAAATTTTGTTTGCGTAATCCATGCCGACAAGCTATAGTGTCCACATGTTTGGATTATTGATGAGAAGACTTATAAAGCCAACCTGATTTTTATCTTTGCAAAATCAGATATATACAAGATGTTTCTTTTGAAGTTAGTATGAGAGTTGGTATTAGTATATTATATGTGGAAGCAAAAAGAGTGAAGTGTGATCTGTTGACATGTGAATTTTCTTGAAATACAAAGGAACTGAACCTGCACTTGAGGTGTACTTTCATCAGTTCAATTCTGGCAGTTAGCCATTTTGTTACTTCTCTTTGTATACAGTGAGCCTCCCATTTTTGGACAGTGAGCCACCCCTCTGTAATATCTTATAACTAGTTATACTATATTGTGAGTTAATCATCACCGTGGTTTTTCCCACTCTGGGTTTTCCACATAAAAATTATGGTGTCTCTTGTATTTTGTGTTTCATGTTATGTTGATGATTCTTCTTGTCTTAATTATCATATTATTTGGATTGATTGGATGGTATTTGTTCAATAAGTTTAAGAATATACTAATTCACCCTCTCTCAGTATATTGGATATTTAATAATATCTTTATTACAATTTTCTCAATATCCTTGACATATACAGCAAACAACAACCAATTGATCAGGTGACATCAATGACGACACCTTCAATCTTTCCATTCTTAAAACACTTATTTATTTTTTCTACCATGTTACACCTCTAGATTCACCTTCCTCTTCCTTCTCCCATTTTCCACCCACCTTTATCATTATATTTTAGCATAAGATTAACCTTTGACCTTGTATTTTACTTTGTGCCTTTGATTTTTATGGGTTCCTTGGGTAATAGGAACCCATTTTTGGTTCTTTATGTACTAGGAACCTCTAATAAAATATTTTATAGTGGTCCAAAAATCTTTAATTGTTCTTGATTGAGGAAAATACTTTGACTATGCCAAACACTTAGAAAAATTTTCGATTATGGACTATGAGAGACATGAAACTAGTGTACCTAAAGCATAACAGGTCCTAAGAAAAACATAAGTTAATGATCCCCAAGAAAGGTAAGTCACAATTACCTAAGAACCTACATAGGTCTTATTTTTTTGAAGATATTCATGACATTATTGTGCTCCTACATAGATTGGTGGGTAATAAAGATTCTCATAATTCTGAATAGTGAATGCATTTATTCATCATCATAATTGTTACTAGAGAGAAGCTTATTGATTGGGGTGAAATAACTAGTGATCAAATTCATAGAAAGCTCACTTGAATTCAGTTAAATAAATAATTTTATATATCTTCATACTTTTTTTATGTCATTTCTAGTATGAAAACTTGGCTAGTGTTAGTCATAGTAGGAGGCTTTGATAATGTAACTTAAATTTATGATCATTATCCACAAATCTAATTGGAGCATATCTACAAGAGTTTTAGGAGAGTGAATGATGGAGTCATAATGCATGTTAGATAACTCCAAGGTGACATGGAGGTAAGGATATATCTAGAAGCTACACAATTGATAAATGTGTATGAGATTTATTTTATCAAATTTCAAAGATTCACTTACATCAAAATTGGAGGCTTTGATGGATTTCTCAATAAACTACCAGGGTATGTGAATGGAAAACTTTTTCTTATTGAGGTATGTTGACAAATTGGTGAAGTGAATAGAAGATGCAAAGAAATGAAAAAAAAAAAGAATCCATTTTCCCATTGGATTAGATCATTATCAATAAAAATCATAACTTGAGGTATTAAAATTTGAAAGATCTCTAGTAAGACTTTCCATTCATTTCCATACAATAAGGTTTCTTTTTGATAGGAAGGATTACTTCAAAAAAATCTATATCTTAAGCCTATATTCCATTACCTTCCTAGGAAGGATATTGGACTAACTATGAAAATGAATATGAAGTTAAGAAGAGAGATTGGGTAAGGTTAATAATATAGAAAATTAAATAATTTAGATTAAATTGGGATATCCAATGTATGGAAGATGATGAATCATATTTATTTTGATCATATTCAAACACAACCACTACTAACCATTAACTGAGGCAATAGAGAACTGAGGAATTTAAAGGAAATATCAATAGTGTTCCTTAGAAGAATAGAAGAATGAGTAAGGAATGAAACTACCAAAAAATTGGTCATAAAGTCCTTTGGGAAGAAAAAAAAGTAGCCCCCTCTCATCCTTCAACATCAACAAACTTTGAAATTGATAATATAGAGGGAGGTGATTATGAAGGTCTTGCAAAGAAGAATGGTCCTAAGAAATCATGTGAGGATAATCATAAAGAAAAGGTAAATAAAGAGAAGAAGAAAAAGATGGAGGTCATTCAAGAAGAATCAAATGAGGAAGAACCCATTGATATCACCTAATCTCCTTAGGTGATTAATTATCCACCATCATCCCATTCATCACTAGAACGGCCAACACATTTCCTCTAGGTTCCTCTCACTTACCCTAATCCTACACCTCATTTCTCACTTCATATACCATATTTTAATAAAGTTGGGCCTTCATTTTCCACATCCCCACCCATGAAGGAATTACAATTCTCTCCAAATGGTGAAAACACCCCATTTGGTTCTCCTTCTTCTTAGTTACAACAAAAAAAATCAAGGGAAATAAAGGTAACAACCAATTGTACCCCAATTCGATGTTGTTTCTACCTTACTCCAAAATTCACCTCAGTTGAAGAAGGCTAAAACTAATTCCATTATAATGAAGTATTCCACCTCTTGCAATATGTATGTGGAAAATGATATTAATGAGGTGATTGAAAAATATCTTAATATTACTCAATTCAGTATTGGCCCTTCTTCTGATGAAGGGTATATTCATAATTTTCAAGTGTCATCAACCAAGTTGGTGGAAAGGACAAAAAAAGATAAACGTTATAAGGATGAACTCAAAAAAAAAATTAACTTCTTGCCTAGAATCTGTAATTGGCATTTCAACCCAACAAGTGGATACAATAGATGCCTCTTTTGATCCTAGTCTAGAAGGTGAAAAAGAAGTAATTGATAAGATATGCAAGTATTAATCCCATAGAAAAGGAACCAAAGACTCGATTAAAGAGATAATAACCAAATGGTTGAAATTTATTGAATAAGAAAATAAGATGTATGATCAAAATTATACAAGAAGGAAAAAAATAAAAGATGAAATTAATGTGTCTAAGTAAGATGATAACATATAGAAAAATATTGATAAAAATATCAAGGAGATGATTGAAATGAGTAATGATATACTCATTACAAATAATGCATTCCTAGGTACCTAGTGGAGCTTGCAAAATCCATGGCTATTTTTGAATTTTTGTGATCTCTAAGGTTTTAAAACTTCTCAATTGTATCTTCTTAGGGTTCTAAATTGTGTAGAGGCCTTCAACCCTCCTAAAACCCTAATTGTTACATGCCTTGGTATTTTGTTCTATCCGCTCATTAACCTATTATGCCTAGTTCTCGATCAGTTAAGTTGTAACTTATGTCTTAGGCGGTCATTCTTTAACTGGCCCCTTTACCTTGTCTTCCCGATCGCGGCCCCATTCAAATATTTGATCATTATACCTAGGTCAAGGAATTATTTCGCTTAAGTGTTATTTACCTAGCCAAGGCACACTTTTAATTTGCTAGCATTTGCACATGCATTTTTAAGATTTTAATATGGATGGTTGGATCTAAATGATTCGATCCTGACCATTCCCAACTACCCCATTACATTTTAATATTCATTAAAATATTTCAACGGGCTAGCAAGTGGATGCCACATGTCTTACCAGTCAGCAGGGCCCATTATCATGTGAAGGCAGTGAACATTAAGTCTTGTGAGATCAACAATCGAGATGAAGTGGTTCAGGTTAATCCTGACCGTTCCCCACTAGCAAATAAGGGACCCACCAACATCTCTTTTCTTTCAAAGGGGAAGCGATCAGGCGACGTGTGGTGTGGTCAGACCTGATGGGAGGGCGAACGAGGTGGTGGATGGTGACATGTAGCTAGGTGGCACTGTACAATTACTTGATGGGTGAACTCACATCATTGTTTGAGTTGCATTATGTTGATGAGAAGGAAAATTGGCAACATCTCGCCAACCTGCTTGAATTTCATGGGCTCGTGTTATTTTCTAGCAATACAATAGGGATGATATAGATTTAAAGGGAAATGGATCAATAGTGTTGATTTGGATGGAAAGTGACCTATTATGTTCCATCGAAGAGACTCTAAGAGGTCTCACTCTGATATTTTGTAGTCTCTTCAATGTGATACGATGGTGATCAAATGACCCAAATTTAAAGAGGTTTTAATCTAGCAGTCGAGTTTTAAAGTTCAAGGTAGTGAGTTATAGGCGTTGGATCTTAGCGTGAGGGGGATAGTTCGACAACCATAATTCAAAGATGTGATTTTCCAATGGCTAGGTGATGAGGCATGGTGTGAACGCAGGAAATAGCTATGAATCGATACAATGGAAAAATTGATTGTTGTGATCGCCTCAACTACTCACATTGATTACTAATAAAGGAATGGACGATGGAGAAGGGCACGATTTTTCAGATATCTTTTTCCTGTCCAAATTTGGTTGCATATTTCAAGGGCACTCATACCTACATCCATGAATGCCATTAATTTGGAGGCTACTCGAGGTGTCAATGGGATTTTATGGCTGGTTGTTGCTTTGTTTTGGAGGGAATTTTCAAATTTTTATAATCAGATTGGATTTAATACTCTCTATAACTCTAATTGAGTTAGGGTTAGGGTTTGAATTCGAATTCAAGTTATGCCTACACTATAAAGGAAAATTTTATTGTTTTTTTTGGGTTTGGACTTCTACTTTCCAACCTGAGGGCCAATTTGGTGTAGTGTTTCCCTTCCACAATTTTATTTTATAGTTTTTTGTAAGTCTTTGATTGAGTCAAGTTGAATAGGCTAAGTCCTTATGACATAGATAGGGAATTATTTAATCTATTATTTGTAATAACAATAGATGACTGCAATACAAATTATATTTTGTCTCAAATTTAAATATCAATCTGTCATGTTCTCCAAATATTGTACACATTATCTTTTGAATCAAAGTAATCAAGGGTTATTTTGATGCTTAAAGCATATTTTCTATTTGAATTATTTATGTGCTTTCCTATCATTCAAGGAGTGGTATAATTTCTTGCATAGATAGTAGAGGTATTGTTACTACAATGTGGATTAATAAGTAATGTGATGGTTGTCCTTTTTTTGGTTTCTTGTTGCAAGGTTACTAGTAGGGTTATGAGAAGCCATGGTTGTTTTCTTGTAGGAGTTTATTTCATTCCTAACTCTATATGGATTAGGCAATGGTCAAGGAAATTCATAAAGTTTGAAGCTAGGGTAGAATCAAAAAATTTAAATTAAAGACATTTCTCTGCTTTCTTAGTTTAGATTTTCTTTCATGTTTATTGTTTATCCTTTCCATATTACTAGAGGGACCATTGATAATACAAAATGTTGTGTAGATTATTTAGCCCATCAAAGGCCTTCCACCATTGTAGTGTGATGATCTTCTTACATATAAGGATAACCACCTTGGTCCTATAAAGCCTAAAGTGCAGAGGAGAAGCTTTCTAGTCATCTCCTCTTCTTTGGCCACTGACCTAGGGTCTCTAAGCATAAGGAGTAGCTACCCTTTAGTATGCAGGTCCTTGGATCATCTGACCTGCATACTTGAAGAGGGAGATTGATATAATGTTTCTGGTGTGTTCTGAAGTCTGGTACTCTACTGGTGGAGAGAACTCATAAATACTTAGATCTTGGAAGGAGATCTCTATTTCTTGAAGATATTTTCCTCTTTCAAAGAGGTGGCGACTCTACAAAAAATTTACATCATCAGAAGAGTTGGTTGCAGTAGGTTTTTCTGGTATTTTCCTATTGCAGCATTTTGTATGAAGATCTGCAACAAAGTTCTAGTAAATATTGTCCCTTATTCAATTCTTTAAGATACTATTTGAAAAGGAAATTGATAAATTGGATATTTTGAAGTAGATAGTTGTAGAGGGTTAGATGTTATTTTGCAAAAATGTGTAACCAAATGGGTTCCCCCTCTACAAGTTATTCTACCATGACTGAACCACAATCATATCCTCAAAGGAAACCTTTTTCTTTGGTGATATATAACCCTTTGGATTTTAGTATAATCCATGGTTATCCACATGCTATTCCAAGAGAGATAAAGGAACATTTTCCTAAGTTTAGAGGTTGTTTACAAGAATCAACATCAATACATTTGCAAGATTTCACTACTTTGATGGTGAAATGTCAGATAGTAGAAGATGTTGTCATGAAGTTTTTTGTAAGAAATTTAGAAAATGATGCTAAGGATTGGTTTTTTAATATCCCTCTTCATTCTATTTGTTTGTGGCATGAGTTTAAATAAATATTCATGAATTAGTTGGGTGAAGTGAATAATGAATGTTTGTCTGATAGTAGTTTTTTGCATAGTCAGGAAGTTGAAGGAGAATATGAATCTGAGGTTGAAACTTTCTCACCTCTAGATGCATTATGGAACATAGAAATATATGAGAATGAATCCCCATCTAACTTTCATGATAAATTCATGGAATGTTGGTTTGCTATACCAGAATCAGACAGGCCAGATGAATCAGCATGTGTTGATTTATTTTTTGAAAGACTTGAACCAGGTATGAGTACAATGCCACAAAGATGGAATCTTTCCAAATTTAGAGAGATTGATAGTAGGCTTTCAATAATTGATAGGTTGATAGGGAAATATGGAGATATTTTCTTATCTGAATTATGTGATGGTACTTATTCTAGGCTTGATCAAATGGCTCTAGACGGTATAGTGGAAGAAAATAGTGATGCATCTTGTAGCGGTAAGTTTCTTCTTTTAAGTAGCCTATAGAAGAATTGTGTGTAGATGAGGGTAGTTATGATAGTAACCAAAATGTGAGGTATGATCAAGTGACAAAAAAATTTGATGTCATACCTTCTATAGATGTTGAAACAACAAAGGTAGAGATTTTTCTCTCTATATCAGATGAATGTGACAGTATGTATGGTGATTTTCAACTAAAATAAAGTAGCAATGATAAATCTAACATGATGATTTTCAATTTGGCAATGTGGGATATGCCTCTACTGATTATTACAATAGTATGGAAGAAGAAGATGTGTGCCCCATAGATTCATTGGATGAATCAATTCAGATAGTTAATTGTGACAGGAACACATATGATGGTGATACAAGTGATGAAAAAGAAGTTGCTTCCTTCTTTGATTTCTCACCTTCTTCTATCCCTTGTTTTGGTTTTGAAGTTGTCACTAAATTTTTGCATGAGGATAGCATAGATGTAGCTATATGTGTAGATAAAAATGAAAAGATAAATGTTAGTACAACTAAATATGTTATTTATGATGAGTTTGTACTTGAGGAGTATGATTGTATGAATCATATGGATGCCTATGAAAACTTGTTTTTAGGGGGTACAACTCATAGTCTTCCTCATGAGTAGTGGACTTCAAATATCTCATGGCAAAGCACTATTGTTGAGGTGGGTTCTATAGATGTCTGTCATGGTTCTGATTTTTGTGACACATATGTCTTAGTACATTGCAAAGAAATTAAAATAGAGAGACAATTTGAAGAGTATAGCTCTTCACATAAAATTTCATAGTTTGAAAGGATGTGTTGATGAAGTGTGTGTCAACATTAATGACACAAAGCATGTCGTTTGTAGTTTTGATGAGCAACAACAAGGTGGTAATTTTTTGGCTGCTCATGTCCCTTGTGTTTATGAGCTTCAAATTTTTTAGTTTGACTTGTTTGAGGATGAGTTTCCCTCTGCATTTCAATATGACGAGATGGAATATTTTCCTTTGCAATGTAAACTGGAGGCATTTTATTTTTTCCTTGATTCATATCAAGGTGTCAGAAGATATGAGGAAACTGTGGTTTCATATGGTGCTAATCAATGTTCTCAGTTTTTGTCACTTGCTACAAAATCAAAAAATACAATGGGTGGTAGTGAGATGGCCTATATAATGTGGTCACCATGTAACAACAAAGAAAAACATGGAGCAAGTTCTCACTTGTTCAAAGGTAACCTAATATTTGTCTTTGCAGGAAAGAGGCTACTATCGTGTGACAAAAACAATTATTGGTTGAAGGAGATTAGCTTCTTTAACAAATTGGTGTTTGACAAGGGTAAGTGTTGAATTCCCTTTTTCATTTGGTGCCTTGGGGCTATCAAATGAGGTTTGAAATATTGAGTTGACTATGTGGCCCAATAGCTAGCATGGTTTGCTTCTCCAAATATCTGTATTCTCACTTTGTTCCTCCTGAATAGACATCCCCAACTAGAGCCACTGGTGGATCTTGCAAAATCCATTGCTATTTTTGAGGTTTTATGATCCCTGAGGTTTTGAAACTCCTCAATTTTATCTACTTAGGGTTCTAAATTGTGTACAAGGCTTAAACCCTCCTAAAACCCTAATTGTTCCATGCCTTGGTCTTTTGTTCTATCTACTCATTGACCTGTTATGCTCGGTTCTTGATCAGTTAAGTTGTAACTTATATCTTAGGTGGTCATTCTTTAACCGGATCCTTTCCCTTGCCTTCTTGGTTGTGTCCCCATTCAAATACTTGATCATTATCCCTTGGTCAAGGAAGTATTTTTCCTAAGTGTTATTTACCTAGCCAAGGCCCACTTTTAAGTTGCTAACATTTGCACATGTTGGTTTAAGCTTTACAGGTGGTTGGATCTAAGTGATTTGATCATGACCATTTCTCACTCTCCTATTGGGTTTTAATATTTGTTATATATTTCAACAGGTTGGCAGGTGGGTGCCACGTGTCTTATCAATCAGCAAGGCCCATTATCATGTGAAGTTAGTGAAAATTAATTCTTGTGAGATCAACGGTTGAGATTAAGTGGTTCAATTTAATCCTGAACATTCCTTGCTAGCCCGTAGGGGACCCACCAGCATCTCTTATCTTTTAGAGGAGAAGCGGGCAGGTGATATGTGGCATGGTGGGACCCGATGGGAGGGAGAACGAGGTGGTGGATATGTAGCCAAGGTGGCGCTACATGATTGCTTGATGGGCCAACTCACATCGTTGTTGTGAGTTGTTTTATGCTAATGAGGAGGACAGTTGGTGATAGCCTACCAACTTGCTTGGATTTTGTGGGCTCGTGTTCTTTGTTAGTGATATAGCGACGGCGCCAAAAATGTAGTGTCCTTTAACTAGGTTGATAACTAGGAACATAAATTCCTCTACTCATGGATTAAATATCACAACCGGAAGTCATAATCTACTATAGGACATCATTTGATTGTCAACCCAAGGATGTTAGACTTGATATGGGTCTGCAAAGTATATGCACCAACCACCGATTGCAGACATGTGTCATTTCCTAAAAATACTATGCTAGAATTGGAATTGCTGGAAACAAATTCTAACTGACTAAATATGCTCATAATGAAAAATAAATCTAGTTTTAAAGACAAGAACTACCCTATCCCTAGTGGTTGCAGGAACAGTTGATAGCTCTATAATTCTTTCAACTACAGGAACAGTCACACTGAAGTTCTACGAAAGGAACTGCAACTATTCTAATTGCAGAAATGAAAAGATAGATAGCTCCCTAGGTGGGCCCCCTTAGGTAGTGTCAAAGATACACAATAGATTAGATTGTAAATTCCATGAATGCTTTTATTGAGTTGAAACTAACAAGTACATGGCTCACAATCTTGCAACTATATTTTTGAAAAACTAAAGCTTATTACAACAACAATCTTCCAGCCCTTTCTTTGAAGGAGAATGGGCTATTTATTCAAAACTGAACCTAACGACTAACTAACCTTTCCCTCATAAAATGGGAAGTGTTTATTACATCATGACCAACCTAATGAAGAAGTGGATACAAAAAGAAAGAACTAAGTCAAATCAATTTGAAGATTTAAAGCACCACTATCCTAGATTTATGTGCCATCAAGACACCTCTGTTGGATTCCTGGAATGCTTCCCTTGCATGGTGGATGCCTTATCAACTATATCCTCATTTCTTGTTGATGAATCGGTCCTCTTTGAATCAATCCTTCAGTGATCTAGTGGAGGCTAAATCTTCTCCTTAAGACTTGGTACCTGCAAATAACTAACAGCTACTCCTACGACAAAGGATCGGCTCAACACATTCAACTCATTAAGATGATCCATTATTCCATTCATACATTCATTAGGTATTAGTTTGGAGCAAACAATATTTCGGATATGGTTGTGGGAAGGTTAACAGTAGTGGCTGTAGGAAAGGCATGTCATCACAAAAAGTCACAAGGCACACATCTCCTATCAAACTAATAAAACATTTAAGCAATAACCATGGAAAGACTTATCGTAATAAACTTGTTGTATTAAGCATAAAGTCTATGTATCACTTCCATAATTCTACTAAATGTATTCTCAGCATATTAAAAGATATAAAAATGTTTAAAAACATAGTCTAAAATATGCCAAAAATCGGGCTCATCAGGACAGTACATATGTAAAGGGTGATGGATCAACGATGCTATTGTAGATGGAAAGTAGTATATTTCTTTCCATCGAAGAGACTCTAAGAGATCTCACTTTGATATTTTACAATCTCTTTGATGTGATACAATGGTGATCAAATGACCCATATTTAAAGAGGTTTTAATCTAACGTTTAGGTTTTAAAGTTCAAGATAGTGAGCGATAAGCATTGGATCTTGGTACGAGGGGGATAAATCAGAGGCCATAGTTAAAAGATATGATTTTCCAATGGCTAGGCGGTGAGGCATGGTGTGAACACAAGAAACAGTCATGAATCGATACAAGGGAAAAATTGATTGTTGCAACTGCCTCAACTGCTCACATTAATGACTGATAAAGGCATGGACAGGAGAGAAGGGCATGATTTTTCAGAGATATTGTGCTTGTCTAGATTTGGTTGCATATTTCATGGGTTCCCATACCTACATTCATGAACACCATTAAGTTGGAGTCTGCTTGAGGTGTCAGGGGGATTTTATGGCTAGTTGTTGCTCTATTTTGGGGGGAATTTTCAAATGTTTGTAATCATATCATATTTAATCATCTTTGTAACTCTGATTGAGTTAGGGTTAGGGTTTGAATTTGAATTGGAGTTATGTCTACACTATAAAGGAAAAAAAATTTTTTTTGGGTTTAGACTTCTACTCTCCAGCTTGAGGGGTGTGTAGTGTTTCCCTTCCACAATTTTGTTTTCTAGTTTTTCGTAAGTCTTTGGTTGATTCAAGTTGAATAGGGTAAGTCCTTATGAAATAGATAGGGAATGCTTTTAGCTATGCTCTGTGATAACAACAGATGATTTCAATACACATTGTATTTTGTCTCAAATCTAAATGTCAATCTATCATGTTCTCCAAATATTGTACTCATTATCTTTTGAATCAAAGTAATCAAGGGTTATTTTGATGCTTCAATCACATTTTTTGTTTGAATTGTTTTTGTGCTTTCCTATCATAAACAAGGAGTGGTGTAATTGCTTGCATAAGGACAGTGGATGTATTGTTTCTACAATGTAGATTAATGAGTAATGTGATGGTTGTCCTTTTGTTGGTTTCCTGCTACAAGGTAGTAGGGTTATGAGAATCCATGGTTGGTATGTTATAGGAGTTTATTTCATTCCTCTTTGTATGTATTAGGAACTATTCAAGGAGATTCACAAATTTTTAAGCTAGGGTAGAATCCAAACCTTTAAATCAAAAAAAAATTCCCTACTTTCTTAGTTTAGATTTTCTTTCATGTTTCTTGTTTGTGCTTTCCACATTACTAGAGTTCATTGATAATATAGAAGGTTGTGTAGATGATTTATCCCATCAAAGGCCTTCCACCACTATAGTGTGATGATCTTCTTACATATAGGGATACCACCTTGGTCCCACAGAGCCTAAAGTGTAGAGGAGAATCTTTCCAATCATCTCCTCTTCGTTGGCCACTGACCTAGTGTCTCTATGCATAAGGAGTAGCTACCCTTTAGGAGAAACTAGACAATCAGCTAGAAACACCAATAGTACCAATGATAATTTGTGCCTTATGTGGATAAAGATCATCACCTTGAAAATTCCATCTATAAACTAAAAAATCTAGGAGCAAAACATATTGTTAAAATATTATGATCACTTGAAGACACACATCAAAATTAAATTTTTATCTATCAATTCAAATATTCAAAAAAAGGATAATTCTCAAGTTATTGATGCTCAATCTATCAAATAAAATTTCAAAGTAATTATAAATAAATCCTTGGAATTATAGATGTTTGATGTATAAGATATGAAGGATCTTAGCAATATCAATACTTCGCTCATTCATTGTGCTACACACCTCTCAATTTTTAAAGAAAATTGGAAGGCATATAAAGTAATAAATCTATATGGAGGATAAAAACAACAATGTAGAGGCAATTGAGAGGGAATTTTCAAGGTCTAAAATCCCACTGTCCTTGTCTACAAATTCTAAGCTAAAAGATTTTGTTGTTGCTGACAAAATATTAGTTACACAATTTTTTGATGTGAGCACAAGTCTGGATGATGATAAGGGTGTTGAGGAATTTGATTTCTCAACGAATTTATCCATTACTCAGACACCTATTATTTCTCCATTATCTCAAAAATCACCTGGTAAGAGAGTCTGTAAGTCAAATGTTGTTAGGCTCCAGGAGGAGATAGCTTCGAGTAAACAATCCACTTTGGATGGTAATATCAAAAAGAGATTGAGGAGAGCATGTTGCTCTCCGATCAAAGAATGAAAATAATATCATGGAATTTTAGGGGCTTAAATTCTCCTAACAAGAGAGCTCGGATAAAAAAAAAAAAAAGATTCTAGTGGGGTTGATATTGTTCTTCTTCAAGAAACTAAGTTTTCTTTGGAGAATTTTAATTTAACTTTTTCAAAGTGGTATAAGTGGAAAGATTGTCAATCAGTTGCGTAGGGTGTGTCTGGTGGTTAATAACATTATGGAATTCAAAGAAATATATTTTGGAGCTCATTTCAAATGATACTAATTGACAACTAATTAAGGTAACTCATTTCAACTTGTTGTTCATATTGTTTAATGTTTATGCTCCCAATTCTACTATTGGAAAGAAGTTGATGTGGGATGCATCATCACAAACTTTATTAAAATATGGTGATGAAAAGGTCATCTTGGTTGGGGACTTCAATGCTTTGTTATCATAAGAGGAAAAGCAAGGAGGTATTATTCCTCCTTCTAAAACAATTGAGGAGTTTTATAATTTTGTTCAAGATAATGCTCTTATTGACATTCTTCCTGCAAATGGTAAGTTCACATGGACAAATAAGAGGAGGGATTTTTGTCAGATCTCTTAATGTCTTGATAGATTTCTCATTACACCCTCTTGGATTTTGGAGAATTATAGTATGCAGTCTTTAATTTTTCCTTTGTATGGATCGGATCATTTTCCATTTCTATGGATTTTCATCTTAAGCCAACCACTTCCTCTAGTAAATCTTCTTTCAAATTTGAGAGGATGTGGTTTCGCCATCCACATTTCTTAGAGCTATTAAAATATTGGTGGTTGGTATCCCCTTTGGTAGAAGGTACTTTAATGTACAGATTTTGTATGAAGTTAAAATGCCTTAAAGATAGAATAAAACACTGGAACTTTTTTGTTTTCAAAAATGTTTTTCAATCCAAGGCAAAAGTTTTCAAGAAGCTTGAGGAAGTTAATGCACAAGTTATTGTCAATGGGTTAAGTCTGGATCGTTATGATCAGCAATCACAATTACAATTTGATTGGGAAGAACTGATTGTGTATGAAGAAATCTATTAGAGACAAAAGTCTCGAGAGTTGTGGCTAAAATAGGGTGATAAGAATACTAAATTCTTTCACATGTTAGCACAAATAAAAAAGGCTAAAAGTTTTATTTTTTCAATTCTAGAGAATGTTATAGGAAATGTGTTAACCAAAGAGGTTGACATACAAGCAAAAGGTGTCAACTTTTTTAGAAGTCTATTATTAGCTCCCATTCAAAATTCTTTACAAGTTGGAAGGGATAGGGAGGAGGTGTTAGCTACAATACCTACAATTGTTTCACAAATGGAAAATTATTTGTTGCTCAAGCCATTTACGTTAGAAGAGCTTAAGATTGTTGTGTTTTTTATGTCCCCAAATAAATCCCTAGGCCCGGATGCTTTCACTAGTCTCTTTTTTCAAAAATTTTGGGATATTATTGCTCATGACCTTCTTCTAGCCATGGAAGAGTCTCGGTCTTTAGGTACAATGCTAAAGCAATTCAATGTTACTCATATAGCCCTCATTCCAAAAACATCTTCTCCTAAATCATTTTTAGAGTTCAGGCCAATCTCATTGTGTAATGTAATATACAAAATCATAACAAAAGCAATTTATTTGCATCTTGTTCCTTTGATTCCTAAAATAATTTTTGAAGAGCAAGGAGGGTTCGTTCCTGGGAGAGAAATTGTGGAAGGAGCCTTAGTAGCCCATGATTTTTTACATTCTATAACTTCCAATGTCATCCCAACTTTAATAATTAAATTAGACATGTTGAAATCATACGACAGGATTGATTGGTCCTTCCTTATGCAAGTCTTACTGAAGTTTGGCTTTCATCCAAAATTATGTAAATAGATAATGTCTTGTTTGAATGGATCAAATTTTTTAATTCTTATAAATGGTTCATCGACAGGTTTTTTTAGTTCAACTCAGGGAGTTATGCAAGGAGATCCTTTGTCTCCTTTTCTGTTTATTATTTTGGCTAAGGCTTTGAGTAGGTTTGTGCACAGAACTTGTAATGCCCCGCAACACAAACCCCATAGGACACAACTACTAACAATAACAAAATAATTTTATTTTTTAAACAAAAATTACATTAAACATAAATAATTAATTAATCAACATAAATATATCATATAACATCAACCTAGTCCCATGGGGTAACATGGTGCGCTAGTTGAAACGAACCCAAACCAACTACAACATTAAACAAAACCAAACTAAACAAATGATAGAAGCGTGAATAAGAAATAATATAAAATATAGCATCCATCCAACCATGAATAAGATAGATAAATAAAAGCATGAATACATATTATTACATTACAATTTCCAAGTTCATAATTACATTCGTGGAACATATTTCCATAGATACAACACATAAGATGTCAATATTACATTACAAAGTTGATTCCCTTATAGTATTGGGAAGTGTACATCATAATCCAAAAGAATACAATAATGAAGAATTGAATACATAATAAGGTACAATCTTCCTTCGAGAGAAGCTTTGAGATCACTACAACTGGTACATCTCTACAACATCACGATCGTCGGTGGGGAACCCAATGGATGCGTACCACGTTCCACCCTACCATGTGAACCCAAAGGAACACCCCCCGTGCTAGGAGATGACAAGAGGACCCTCATCCAACAAGGTCAAAAAACATAAAGGACTAACACCACCCAACAAAAAACCACATCAAAACATAAACAACAACAATAATTCTCCAGAGGAAACAAGAGCAAGGGAAGACAATGGGCACAGTGGGAAAGTGTCATCGCATGGCCTTACATGGATTCATCAGACTACCTAACACTAGGAGCACCTCCATCAATGTGGATTAACCAAACTACCTAACACTAGGAGCCGCCTCCATCTATGGTTAACCTGACAGCCTATCTCAAGGCGCCACCCCATAGGGTGACTCATGCGGAGCCACTTACCTTTCGTGGAGACAAGGCAGTGACCTTACCAACCAAGACTTCTCCCTCATCTTTAGCCTTTGAGAGAACTAACAACAAGGGTGAGGTGCATGTTTTAGTCTTGTTATGTGTTTAACTAACCCAACCCACTAGATACTTTAATTAGGTTATCACTTATTTAAGGGAACTCTTCCATGGACGACCACTTGTACACCGGCCCCCATGAAGAACCACTCTCCCCTATGGTTACCCAACACCAAAGTCAATCAAATGGTGTACCTCAACACTCAAAAACATAAATGACATTCTTTAAAACAAAACACACGAGGCATGACCATCTTGTGACTACATAAAGTATTAAAACCATAAATCAAGGAGGTACTACCCTTGCACACATCCTCAAGATGATACATAAATGCAACAACAAAATGCGCAACTGCACAAAATCCCCCTAGCCTCCGGAAGAAAGTAAACAACTACCCACAGATGGAAATGACATAATTTTCCTCAAAATCACAAAACAAATTAAATCTAAGTTCCAAAACATACAACAAATAACTCTTCTCAAATAAATAATTCAACAACCCATTTCCTCAATAAGAAACAAAACTCTTTTAAATGATACATTATTCCAACTAAAAATAATGTTTTCAATCAACATAAAACTTGACATAAATAAACATATTGCATAACCAATAACAATTCCATCATTTAAAAAAAAACATTTAATATCAATAAACTACAATATATAAAATTCATTCCAAATCACAATATCCATTACGGAAATAAAGTATTTTAACTTAAACTATTAAAATAATTATAAATAATTGGTGTATATTTTTAGAAACTAATCTTACACAATATTCATTATCTCGTTTTATTTCATTTTCCAAATCAGAATAATCTTTTAAAACTAATTTTCAATAATCAATAAATCTAATTTACATATTCATTTCTAAATAAAAGTTTAATAAAATTGTACTCAAATATGAGTTTTATCAAGATAAATTTTGTTCTTTAATTCCAAAATTGAAATTACATTTGCACAACAACAATATATTTATATCTAATTATACACACACACACACACATATGTATATATACCTGTCATAAAAAGAAACATTAAATTAAAAATTATTGTTGATGCAACTGTAGCATACCAAAAAGCATATTTAAATAAATAATATAATATATTTTTGTTCAATTAATTTAGAACAAAGATCACATTTGAACAATTATAAATATATATCCAAATATATACACACGCACATACATACATACATATATATATATGACATTAAATTAAATAATTTTTTTAATGCTAGACAATTGGAAATTACTATTTGACAATAGATTTAAATATCATTTTTTTATATAGAATACAAATCAACAGATTTAATACCTCCATATTTTCTAAACAAAACCAATACATTTACACACACACACACACATATATATATGTATATCTGTCAACAAAATAAATAGATTTTCACACTGTTGGAAATTACCATAATCAACATATTTAATAAATAATTGCCTCCATACAGTATTGACATATATACATATATATTTTTTAATAACATAAAAACTCAATAAATATCCATTGTAATAATCACATAACTCATCAAATACATAGCAATTTAAATGCAGCTCCCCCCACACACACACACACACACACACACATATATATATATTAAAACACATAAGCAAACAAATGGAGGTTATAGACCCACGCACAAACCACTCCAAAATACAATAGCTAGAACACGAGAGACAACCAAAATAAAATAAGGAGATCTCTAGTAAAGAGAAATTTACAAAGTAATTGGTTGAGCAATATCAATGGATGAAACAAAGTGGAGACAATTTATTCAAGAATAAAAGAAGCTTCCAAACACTTTGCCAGCCAAACTCACACATCTAAAATATTAAATGAAACGATACTGGACAGAGAAATAAAGAGGAAAGTGAAATCCAAAGGTTGCAGATGACATTTAAACAACAACAATTTCACAATAACAATTCAAAACTCACATAGTGCATTATTTATTACATAGAATTTTTGACAAGAAACACAATACAATTTCAATTTTTCAATTTTTCTTTTCAACTGGAAAGAATAGAGATATTTAAGTTTACTATGCTACCTGGAGTCCTTCGCTTGAATTTAATTCAAAGACGAAATGCTACATCAAGTGCTTCCATACAACCACGTTCTTCACCAAGTTCTGAAATCCACAGCTTCCAAAAGCAATTTCGAAGTAAACAATATCCAGAACAAACTACGATTCTGAATTCTTTTATTAATAATTTTTCTAGAAAAACTAAAGAATGTGAATTGCAGAGCAAAATTCCTTTCTTTCTCTTCTTCCTTTTTGAAAAACAACCAGATTGGATAAAAAATCCAAAAAAGGTAAAAATCTCAAAGTTACTAACAATTTCTAAATTTCACTCCACATGGAAAATAGCCACTTGCATTAAATTTCAATTTTTACTAATTTTCAATTAAACATTTCACCCAAATTTCCTAATCTAACTATTTCTTTGAAAATATAAATAATATAATTTCCATGTTAAAATATAATTAACTTTAAGATGAATAAATATTATCAAAATAAATAAATAAACATTATAACCCAAGCAACATTTAAATTTAAAATTTAATATTACATTAACTACTCGATGTTAGAATTATTCATCATAATAATAATTTCAAATGACTTAATTTAAATATTCAATAAAATAATTTATTAATTTATATTTATTTAAATTAAATGGTATTCTCAAGATAATTTAAACTATGCAATATTAATAAAACAATTAACATCAACATAAAATAAATAACACTACTAGCACATTTTATTTTCTAAGAGAATTAATGTCATTCACTACAAATGTAATTTAATTATTTAACTATCCTCATTGAAGAATAACATTTACTTAAAGCAATTATTTAACGATACCAAAATAGCCATAATCAAAACCTTGGAAATAAATAACTCAAAATAAAGCAACATTAATAATATTATCAAAATTGATCAATCAAACAAAAACAAATAAACACCTACACAAATAAACTCTTACCTAATCGACCCAAAGACCCAAGCGGAGAGGCACTGCATAACTCATATTCAAGGACATTGGAAGGGAATTTCAATTCCTCCAACTGAAATTTCAGCAACTCATTCTTTGTTTGATGATGATACCTTATTATTTGGAAGGGGAACAAGTATGAAAGCTAAGCATATCAAATATGTACTTAATTTATATACTTTTGCCTCTAGTCATAAAATCAATCCAGCCAAATCTAAGATTTTTGTTTTCAATGTCTCATCAAGCATTAAGGAAAACATTGTCAACATCTTAGGCTTTCAAGAGGCTAAATTTACCAAGCAAGTACTTAGGTATACCTTTTTTTGCTGGAGCTAACAGGGTTTCCTACTGGGATAATGTTATAAAAAGCATTCAAACAAGAATTGCAAGTTGTAAGGATAGATGGTTATCAATTTCTGGAAGGATTCTAATGATTAAATCAGTCCTCTCTACAATTCCAAATTATTATATGGCAGTTTTGAAAGCCCCTAGAACTGTTATTGTGATAATTGAAAAGTTGATTAGAAACTTCCTTTGGAAAGGTAATATGGATGGCAATAAAAAAATACCTTTGGTTTCTTTGGAAAATCTGTGCAAAGAAAAGCAAAAAGGAGGGGTTGGTATTCACAACCTAACTACTAGAAACATTTCTTTAGGTGCTAAACTTGTTTGGAATCTATACTCTAAGCCACATGCTAAATGGTGTAAAATCATGCAAAAAAATTACTTAGATACCACTTCTTCTGAACATATTTTCTCAATTCTTCATCCCCCATAAGGATCTGTCATGTGGAACTTCTTGATAACTTGTAGATAAATTATTGCTCCATACATCACTTGGGAGGTTAATAACGTCGCTAAGTTAGATTTTTGGTTAGATTCATGGCAAGGGCATCCACCTTTGAATACAGTGCAGGAGTTCCATCAAATTCAACATTTTATAACTTCAATTTGGGGTTTAAAAATAAGCAATTATTTTCAAGAAATAGATGATCTTACAAGAAGAGGGATTTGGATTTGCAAATCCATTGCTTCCTCAAGCTCATCAAGAAAATCTAAATAACTTGCTAGCTGATAGAGACATTTTTTTTCATAATGCAAGTGACAAGATTGTTTGGGCTTCCTCAAAATCTGACCATTACACAGTAAGATTGGGTTATAAAGCTCTAATGAATAGAGATATTCAATCAAGTCCAAAAAGAGCTCTGAATTTCTATTGGAATTCTATAGTATTGCCAAAAGCAAGTTGTTTTACTTGGCTAGCCTTAACAAACAAGATTTTAACAAGTGCTAGATTGCATTCTCTAGGTGTTGTTGATCCTTTTAATTGTGTTTTTTGTGGAACATCTTTAGAGGATGTAAATCATCTTTTTCTCCATTTCTCATTTGCAAATTCTTGTTGGAAATTCATCCAAGAAAAGCTTAGTTGGTATGCTCCTCTCCTAGTTACACTTTGGGATCTTATCTCCAGTTGGCCGATTTTGTTTCAATCGTCTTTGTTTGCAAGTCTTTGGAAAATCATTTCATTTGTTGTCTTATGGTGCATTTGGTGGGAGAAAAATAAAAGGATATTTCGTAAGCAAGTGTCAAATGTTGATCAAGTACTTCTCAAATTGGAATCCTCAATATGTGAAATTACAAATTCTTTTGGTCTTTCAAATAAAAATGTTGGTTCAACTTTCACACATTGGGATTCAAGGAGGCTAAAAATTTGGCAGTCTGGTTATTCCTTTTAGAAGAAAATTTCAAGCTTCTATCATCAACAAAGTGGATAGAAAAAAGGTAATGTGGAAACCACCTTCAATAGGTTTTATCAAGTTGAATTTTGATGGGGCCTCTAAAGGTAACCCTGGGAAGTCAGGTGCTAGTATTGTGTTGAGAAATTTTGAAGGAATTTTGATAAGTGCAAAATCAATAAAGTTGGCTTCAGGAACAAATAATATTGTAGAAGTGTAAGGTCTTTTATTAGGGTTACAAATGGCAGTAAATCGAAAGTGCCTGAAGTTGCACATAGAAGGTGATAGTCAAATAATTATTCATGCTTGTAGAGATAGAAAACAATGTAATTGGAAAATTACATACTTCCTTGTCCAAGTTTGGAGATTATTAGATGCATTGGAAAGTTATTAGATCACACATACATATAGAGAAGGTAACTGATTAGCAGATCATCTTGCAAATTTGGGTTGTGAGCAAAGTCAAGAGGAAATAACACATGAAGAGGGTCTAAATAACATTTCACAAGATTTGCAAAATATTATAGATGGGGAAAAGGCTATATTAAGGATGTAAGGTTGCAATGTCATGACAAAGCAGATATTATAGTGACTAACCTTGGAAATTACAATTTTTTCTCTTATGAGATTGATTAGTTTCAGTCTCTCTATCCAGCTTGGTTGTAATCAACGGGTCCTGGAACTTTAAAAAGTTAAATTTTAAAAGTATAATGATTTTTGTGTGTGTAGGGTTTTCATGTATATCTGTGTTACTCTAACATTATTTCATATGATAGTTTGTGTTATGTTTGAGCACGCACAAGGATTTGATTTGATACGCCACTTGAGGCAATAACAAGTTGGTAGATATGTTATTAATGAAGTATATTCCATGTTTTCATCTTCAAATCTTATGTTTATCATGTCATTGTATAAGCTTGTGTCACCTGTAAGGTTTATTAGTACAAGTCATAAAACCTTAGCTGACTCATCAACAAGCTTTTGTTGCCACAAGTGTGACACAATGGGACAATTGGATAGAAATTTTCCAAGAGCTTTGGTTGAAAAGGTTCAATAGGGTACACATGTACTAAAGCAGCAATGGGAGGAATAAAAATTGAATACATGAGCTCCTCAGCATTCTTTGTAATACAAGCATTTATTTTCACACATGTGAAGTCTTTTCAAACTGTTAAGGCAGGTGGTTTATGTGCAGCTGGCAGAAAAACTGAACAAAGTACTATAGGTGGCATAAATTTGAATTACCACTAAATACAACCGATACATGTGATGTACACGACGATTTAGGAGTATGCTACAATATTTTCCTATAATAATGGTCTTCATCCTTCAAGATCGTGCTTCCAAAATGGCTTGTGCAAATTAATGGTTTACATGTTGGGAAAATTAAAACTTTGCAATCAGTGTTAGTTTCGTGATGATTATCAGTTGCCATCGTACAAAATCTTCCTTTTATAAGGAGTTGTTAATTTCTTCTTGGATTATAAGCTACAACAGTTGCTTGGGTCTCCTCCATCTATGGCCAGTATGGAAGTGGGGCATAAGGTTCTGTTGTTTTTCGAGCTCAAGATAAAGGGTAATGTTCAATTTCTCTGTGCTCCTTGTGAATGTTATCTATGTCTTCAATTTTTATGGGACGTGGTTAAAACTTGCTTGCAAAGCTGAAACTTTGAAGGTGTCTTATTTTGTCAAGTCAGGGCTTTCAGCTTTCATTGGGTAATTGAAACTTGGTATCATTTTACTTTGGGCTTTGTTGGGGTAAATTGCATAAATATTGAGTATCTGTTGTATGCAATGGAGTATTTGCATTTGAATTTCAGAATAGAACTGCAAATTAGGGATGGTGAGCTCTCATTCTCAGAAGAAGCAACGGACTTCCAGCTTTCAAAATTTTTTAGAGTTTCATGTCTGAGTCTATTGGATAGCATTAAAAGTGTTATAGGGCATGAAATTCTATATCTAGATTCCCCCAAGTTGTTGTTTCTGACTCAAATGCTTTCCATTTTCCTCTCTAATGCAATGGACTTGTTGCAGTCTTTTGATTTGATGTCTTTAGTGGAAAAAGAAGCAACGGTTCTGAATTACATGGATGAGGATGAACTTCTTCAGGCTACTCAAGCATATAAACTGATGAAAGGAAAGGCTTATATTGGTGGCCTCTTTCCAAAAAAATTTGTAAGGAAAAAAGTAGCTTTCAGAGATGTTTACATAGCCATTAAAAAGGGCCTCCATAATGACGACCCTTGGACTTTGTATAGGGTTCTCAACACCCATGCTCAAACACTTGGTCCATTAATGGTGGAAAAATGCAAAGAAACATACTTTGCAGTTGCTTTCATTCTATCTCATCATATTTGCCATGGCCCGAGAGCAAATGTAGTAACCAATGGCATTAAAGGATCACTTGAAAATGAAGATGTGGAAGAAGAATGGGTAAATGTTGCATCAGGCTACACTGACTGCAAGGTTACAACTGCGCCCCCAACATTGGTGCATTGGAGGTTGTTGATGATCAGAGGGACATAGCTTTCAATGATTCTGCTACACTGGGCATATAAGTTGGCCAATGGAACAGTGGACTCATTCCATGCAATGAGGGATTGAACATTTCTTATGTGGTTGGTTTGATGGAAGAATAAGATGGATAGTTTTGCTACTATTGGTTTATAATCAAATATGTATTTTTTTTATATAAGTTTAATGATCTATAGTTATGCATTATGTTTTATGGGAAAAACATTGGTTTTTTTATATATTATCAAAAAATGAATATTAGCCAGTACTGTAATTCTGATTTTTGTAATCTTCTATTTTAAAGTAATATAATATATTATAGACACTGGCCTTTTGCTGAAAAAAAAACCAATGCAATCATACCAAGACACAATAGCATCGCTCTAGCTATCAAAGAATTTAGCTTCTATAAGACCAAAATCTTTTCTCAAACATAATAATCTGTAGTTCCAAGCTCATCAAATCAATAAAAATCAAAGAAGAAATAAAAGAGGACATCATGTCCATAGAGCTCAACTCTTGATTTATTTTTATGGACTTTATTTCTATTCTTTTTAAGTTATTTTTTTTTAATTTTTTTTTTAATTGTTGATTAAAAGGATCAGTTACAATTTAAAGGCTATATATGGAGCTTATCATAATTAAAGGGTTTTCGTTTTGGAGCTCAGTTTAATTTTAGTTAATGGTGATTAAATATTGGATATATTTTTTGTATAGAAGTTGAAAGTTTGTTTGCTTTGTGATTTTGGATATTTAAAATAAAATAATTTATTATGATTATGTGCTCTAACAATAGATTTATGACCTTATTATTCCTTCTAATATTTTTTTCATAACTGCTTTAAGTGTTCATTTTTTAATAATAATTTATATTCTATTTTATCCTTGAAACTTATGTAATATGGGGTTTATTGGAGGATGATCTTTAGTGTTTGGTGAGCCTGACATAATCTAAAATTTATTTTTGGTTGCATTTTATAATTTATAGTTGAGAAAGAATAAGTTTTTGAGTTTATTTCTATATGTATGAAGAAATTATAATTTGTAGTTTGTTTCAAAAATGTTCATTTACTTTTCTTGTAATTAATCTTCACCTTTCTTTCTTTCTAGTTAAAATCAACCACCAAAACATAAATGTTATCATAAGAGGGAGTTGTACCTCTAAAATTCAAAGGAAAATTGTTAGAATTATATAATAACTTCTCCAACTATTAGTTTTCTTGTCACTACAAACTAGGCATATTAGAGTCATTTTACATAGAATTAGTGGTGACAAATATATTAACCAACATATTGATAAGTACCTTGTGTAGCATTATTTGCAAGGATCTTGTCATTTTTCCAACCATTAAATTGATTTTAATATTTTCCATAAAGTTGAAAGATAACAAGCAATGATACAAACAAAAATGATTTGGTTTTGGTAGTGTGTGATAATTGATATTTGAGCAATGTGTAAAAAGTGTGATGCAACTTGTCCCAATACAAGAACTAGTGTTTTGGAATTTGTTGACAAAGAGACAATACAATCAAAATAGGTAATCAAGAGCAATGGTATGCTAGGGGTAAAATGATTTAAAAGGTACAATTTTGGAAGTAACTTCATATGATAAGGAGAGATAGTTTATGTCAAGTGATATATCGAAATAGCCTAGGGTCACATCCTTCTAACATGAACTATGCATAAAATTTGAAAATTTTGGTATGAGGGTATATAATAACTATTTGAAAGAATTTGATTGGTCCCAACATGAAATTTGAATTTTTAACATGAGGATCAAACACATATTATGGATTGCACTTGTGTCATTTATGGTCATGTAAGTTTGACTTGAGAATAAAATTAATAATGCACTTAAGTTATGTTTCTTAAAATCAATTAGAAATGAGGATTAAATAAAAATATTAAATTAGTCAAAAACATATGCTAAGATAATTTTCTTAAATACCTAGACAAAATTATATAAAACAAAAAAATATAAATATAAAGTATGCACTTTTCACTTTTAAAATATTAAAAAAAATAATTTAAATAAGGTTTAATTTTTTTTAGATCATATGCCCTTTTTCTTATAAAATCAATATAACCATCTACATTTGACATGACACCATAATGCAATTATAAATATTGTTATACAAAATTAAAATAAATATCTAAATTGATAATATTTAGCAATGTATAAAAAGGGTGATACAACTTGCCTTCAAATAAGTAGTGTTCTGGAATTTTTTGAAGAAGAGATGATGCAATCAAATTAGATGATAAAAAGTGATGGTATGATACAGGCTAAAGTGATTATGGGAAGCACGATGCTAGAAGTGGGTAACTTCATATTTAAGAAGAGATAATTGATGTCAACTGATAGATCCAAATGATTTGGGGTGATGTCTTTGTAACATTGACATATGCACAAAATTTAAAAATTTAGGCATGAGAGTTGTTATATAATGATTATTTGAATATGAGTTTGCTTGGTCTCATATTGAAATATATTAAATGTTCAATTTTGAACATAAAGATGAAACCTATTTTGTGAAATTCATTTGGATCATTCATCCTTACATAAATATAAGTTGAAAATAAACTACAATAATCTAAAAATTTAAAAATATCTAAATAGAAATTATACTATATTTCTTAAAATACCTATAAAATTATGTCAAACACAAAATATTAAAAAAATTACCTAAAAATATTTTTTTTTAAATCTCATATACTCTTTTTTCTTATGAAAAGTAATATAAATATCTACATTTGACATGACCTCATAATGTGCAATTATAAGTATTGATGTTAAGAAAAATATAATTATTCATAAATCATGTGTTGGCTTGGAATATCATTTTCTATTTTCTAAATAGCATTTAATATAATAATCATGTGAAATTAAATGGAAAACGTGCTTTGTTTTGAATATTTCCTTGACTTTTAAAGTATAGATGTGATGCCACTTTATTAATTTATGTCTTCAATCATGAGCTTTTAAGATTTGCTCCCTATTAACCAACAATGTTACCCACACTTTTATTTGTTTTGTCCTCTAGCAACTCAAACTTTATATCAAAAAGTTATTATCTTTTCCTTAATTTTTTTAATTTAAAAGTTAATGTACTTTATAGTTGCATAATGATATTCTAGGGATTCAAATATTCTTTTCACCACGACTTATAAAAGATCACTAATGAAAATAATGTTTTTGTTGCGGATGAAATAGGATAATTAAATGATTTTAAGAAAATTCATCACTAGCAATTCATCATCTACAACTCACAGTTATGGAAAATTCACCGTCAAGTAAAATTCATCGCTCAATTCATCACGGCGAAAAATTAACCGCATTAATATTTTTTAATATATATTTCAAAAACTTTGATTTTATTAAAAGTATTAATGCGGTTAATTTTTTGCCACGATGGCAGTGAATTTTTTGTCGGTGAATTTTCCTTGGGTAAATTGTTGGCGATGAATTTGTCAGATGCCTAATTAAATATATGTGAATAACAATTAGAAATCAATCTAGAATTAATTAATGGCAGTTAAGGTAGATAAAATTTGATAATTATAATAGTTATTTTATGAAAGGAAATGTAGTAGTTATTAGTATTTAATTTTATGATCGAAGAATATGTATCAATGAAGAATATTATAGGATAAGATTGATATCTATTAAAAAATATGATCTTTTGAGAGAAGAACGTGTTGGATATGTGTTTTACTAGAGTTTAAGTTCTCAAATCCGAATCAACTTTAGAATCATAAATTTAATCTATAAATCCAAACTCTATGGTATACAATATTAAATTCTACTCTATTACTTACCTATTAATATGTTTATGGTTTCTCTTTCTATTTATATAAATACTAGTAGTAATCCATAAATCATTGGATTATTAACCCTAATGACTCATCAACTATATATTTCAATGTCAACACCACTCTATAGTTTTAAGAATCTACTCTAATGACTTTGAACATTCCTAAGTAGTATTCATTTTTTTCGTAAACAATAAATGAAATAATTAACACAAATAAATAATAGCAAGGCACAATGCAAGAATCAATCATATGATAGCATGGTTTTCCTGGGAAAAATATAATAGGGTGAATTACTTTAATAGGAGTATTCATGTATCATCTCACTATTTATGTAATGCAATTACATGAAGATAATGTCATAACAATGAACATTTCAGGTATGTACAACAAATAAATACAATTATGTAATATTCCATATAAAATATTTTGCAAATATTCTTCTAACACAACAATACACAAAAAATTTGTAGTATAACATTAATCTTCAAATATTCTTCAAATGATTCAAAATAATTTAGAGAAATGCCCACATAAAATTGACAATTCCTTATTCAATCCTGCAACCAAATTTGACATTTTTTCGCACAACATATTTTTGGGTCTTCTTCTATTCATATGGCTAATTATTTATTGCATAAATATAATGCAATAACAAAAATATCCAATAGCAACAACAACAACAACAAAATCTAGAAATACACCCACAACCAACAAACTACATAGACCATCAAAACTACCTAACTAGTCAACACTATAACTACACCCAAAGAACCCGAAATGCTTGAAACATGATATAATTTTTTATTTCTTATTTTGCAAAAAAATGTATTGTTATTACAATCATTAAAATATCTATAATAGCTCATATGAATTTGGAAATAACAACAACAAAATTACTAAATAAATGTTGAGAATCTCATTGGAAATCACTCGAAACACTACTAAAATGCACCCACTTGAAATTTGAATGCTAAAACTCCTAGGAATGGTCTTGAGAAATAATATAATGAAAAAATACACACCAACAATAGTAAAAAAATCTGCAAGAAATCTAGAAACCAAACTGCAAACCCACACCTACACACAAGCACACCATAGTGAAACTAGTTGATTTGCAACAACTTGTTTATCACCTTTGCACTTCCTAGCTGTTAATTCCCTCTTGAATCAAATGGTTTTCATCCTTTGACTTGTGTGACTCGTGGGCTTTCCTCCACATAAGGATATTATAGAACATAGAGTTCATATAATAAAAAGTTGTGAATTAAAAATGGAAAAAAATCATGAAATGTGACTTTTATTGCAAATACATAGAGGACAAAATTCAAATACCCCTCTTTTGAAAAAATAAATAAAATAATATTTTTTTCACTATTTCCCTCCAAATGAGCTCACCATTTGTCCATTACAAGATTCTTTGTCAAAGTTGTATAATAACCTCCCATATGCAAGTTGTCATAAAAACTACTACCAATAATTTGTTTCCACCTAAAATAGAGGTAACAAGCCTCCTCATGATAAATCTCACAATCCATTTTGGTTTTCAAAACCATTAAATATTAAAATATATTTAATATTTAATTGGCTCCACTTAAACTACTTGAAAATATTAAATGATTGTGGGTCCAAAATATTAATATTAAATAAATTATTTTCCAAAATCCTTCTTTTTCCCATGGAAAATATTGGAATGGGATATTTTCTTAAAAAGTTAAATTAAATAAAAATGAGATATGACAAGTCTACTCTTCCCAAAAATGTTTGTCATCAAGAAATTGCAACCCATGATGCTCAAGAATCATTGTGTCAATTTGATAATTCATGGTATACTACACATAAATCCTAAATGTTGTACCTAATATATGTTGAGTCTCCTACCAAATAATATTGTGCAAATAAAAATAATCAAGTATCTTAATGCCAATTTCATGAATCAATATATATTGTCCATGTAATCTAAATCTTGTATCTATCAAGTGAAACAACTCTTGCCAAAGATAACTACATGGTGTACCATTTATAACATGCATAACATCTTGTACAACTCATGTAATTTGATATCCTCTTTGAGAAAAACTTTCCCTCATGTAGATAAATAAAAAATAAATGTGCATATCTCAAAACTTCATGAATGCATACCCTTAGAAAATCCATAATGCAATGCATGATTTAAATTTTCCATATTTGGATTGGATCAAGTTGAGGGAAACCAATGTTTTGTATGCTTCTCTTTATTGTGAAAATTTAAATTATACCTTTTTTCCAATATTTGGAAACTCCCATGTGCTTATAGATTGTAGATCTCATACTTAACATGTGAAGCAACTTAGGCGAATAAGAGAAACATATCCTTGCTTTATTACCCATGATTGAAAAAACCTATAAATCCACTTGCATGTGTGCTAATAAAATTAATGGGGTGGATAAAAATGGTGATAACATTAGTGATGAAAAAATAATCCATTCTTGCCTTAAGAATGTTTCATCTACCCCTTGCAGAAATTATTACATCATCACTTATTCCCTTCATTTCTTATTGACAATTCTTTGTGTAAATATCCAAGATTGAAGTTTCTCCACCATGCTTATGTTGAGCTACTTTGGTATTTATGTGAAATTCAATTTGAAACTCTCTCAAGGAGATCATAACTTCCTTGACAGTAAGGTTATATCCAAAATACTTATTCCTTAATTCTTGTTGGTACTCTTCATTCAAAAGCCAACTTAAAAATGCAAAATCCACCACAATAATTTGATACCAAGTAGACAAAATACCATAGTTTGAGGGAATCTTACCTAGACCCATATTGTAGGAGTTATTTCATACCTTTTTTTACTCCTATTATTAAAAAATTGAAACCACTTTATAGTGTCTCCCTCTTATTGAATCCAACTTCAAAACTAAAGCCTTTTTATTCTTAGAATGAGAGCTCCTTTCATATATTCCCTAAAAATCAAGGGTTGACTTGAGTGCTCTCCGCCATGTTTATGTTGAACCCATTTATTCATTTTACATGATGAAGTATCTCAAACACTTTATTCATATTTATAGTCTTGGACTCCAACGAGTCTCTTAATGTTACTATGGAATGATCTCTCCAAAGCATGGCACAACTCAACTTGCATGTAAGGTGAAAAAAACCATAATCATTGTAGACCTCCATAAATCTCCTCCAACTTAGTATTATGGTGTCTAAATTAATTTCCACTAATATTGGAGACCTACTATCATCATCATGTAATTAAACTTCCTCAAAATGCACCAATATAAATATGTTCATAATTGAAATCATCAAAATAAGCATTATACAAATGATGTAATAGCTACAAAAATGATAAACCTATTCAACAATAATCAATACGCTCAATATAAAATTGGTGGGAAACCATGTAAGGAATACAAAATTCTCCACAAATATCTATGTATAAAAATGAAAACCATGTTACTTACTAAGTGATCAGATAGTTTGCATGCTCTCCATCACTATGTAACTTGATTTCCAAGAAAATTTTCCCATATAAGAAGACCTCTTAGCCATTAGAATTATTAAAGTTTCCTTAGAATCACCACCAAACATAAAATCTTTCCATTCAAGTGTAAAATTAAACTCCTTAGATTTATAAGTATGTAGTAACTCATCAAAGGAATGCAACCATCCTACATTCATAATCATGTCAATTTTCACAACATAGAATCATCACATACCTTATTCTTTATAAAAACAATTATCTCTTAGGGTTGTCGGCCCAAATGGAGAGTGCATTCACCACCATACTTCCACTATTCTACTTTTATACAACTAGAAGTTGAGGAATTTGAACCAAAAAACACTAATACGACCTTGAACTTGTACACCATCAATAATTTCATCCTTCATGTTCTTCTTAATATATTGTTTTTGTAATCTTTAGTTAAATCACAAGGATACCATATGAAGAAATAATCTTGAACTTGAAACAAATATTTTAAGTTTACTTGGCTAAAAGTTGTATCCATTAGTCTATCACTACTTTTTACATACCTTTCATGATGACAAGAATTTTGTAGTGGTCTGGGAAGGAAAATATATGAATTATTTTCATACATTTGGCTACAAAAATAATACTCAACCTCTTTTGGAAAAAGAGGGTTTATTGTTATATCTTCATTACCACCATTTTTATAACTCAAAACCTTTTCTTCAAAAGTATGCCCATCGACAATGCTACTTGATAGTTCAATCAATGGCTCACACTTTGAAAGTATAGAGGATAGTGCATATTCCTTCACCTTGGAATCCTTGCATCCAACAAGTAAAGACACTTCTACCTTGACTTCATAAATATTTTTTTGGCACATGTAATCAGTAGAAGTCAATAAAGAATCTTCTATTACCAAAGATTTTTTACCTACAACATGTATGAATTGGATTTGGCTAAAACACTAAGATCCTACAACATCATCTAGGAAAAAAAATGAAGTTGAGAGAAAGGATTTCCCTTCCACTTTGTACCCTTCATCTTTTCATCATTATTGGAAATCTTATCATGATGAAAGAAACTATGTAATTAAATTGAACCAAACTTATTCAATTACTCTTCTCTACTAGTATCCTCTTTACTTATTGAACTAAAATCAATAAACTAATCAATACTTTTATCTTCTATTGCTCATTTGGACATCCTTGAAATATTTATAGCAATATTACCAGTAACAAAATGAAGACCATCAATAGAATAAAAATAATCCTCCACGTATTTATTTCCCCCCACATAATTATTTTGTAAACCATGTTCATATATCAATGGTTCCATATTTTTAGTGTGAAAATTATTGATAGGTATTTCTTGGACACCATTAGAAATTATTAGAAGATTTTCTTCCAATTTTAAATTTGTATCTTCAATATGAAAAACTAATTTCACATTTACCTCATTACAACAAATATTTTCTTCATGTGATAGCTCATATATTTCTTGAATTTGAACATTTGACGTAGATCAACAACCAAGAATCATATTGGATTGTTAGTTGTTGCAACTTTCTCACTCAACAATGGAGAAAACTAGATCCTTAATAATAGAATTAAATGATTGTATCTCAATTAAAATTATCCAACACAAGAATTGACAAGAAATTCAAGAATAGCATGCTAATTTTATTAATTAAATCCTCCAAGGGCTTGCAACAATAGTTTCTAGAGCTAAACAATGAACAAAAAATCATCTACAGACATGCTTGTTGCCTCCAACATCAAAATATTTTCTACAAGAGTCCTTCATTCAAATACAAAATCAGAAAAACCATTTCAAATTTCCCTTACTTCACTCCTTAGCATCCCTCTTTGACTTCACAGGAAAATTCCTCTCCAAAAACTTGTGATGTTTTCCCATTTTCTCCTACTAAATCCTTCTCCTTAGGTAGGTGTGGCTTTTTCCTAGCATCATGGCTGAATTACTAACCACTTTTCCTTCTTGAGCATCAAAAATCTCTCCTCATTCAACTCTTCCTAGAAAAATCAATTGATTTTTCCAAATTTTCCCTTCACTATCTCACTCCACTACCTCCTTCACCAAGCCCCCAGATCCCTCCACACCCTCTTCAATGCCAAATTTTAAATGCACAAAGGAGTTACAACATGCCAAGAATGGATTCCTCCTTCTTGGGTGTGGGACTTTATGTAACTCCCAAAATTCAATAAAAAGGACAATTTTCTAGCAACTCCATCTTCAATTTGAATTAAATTCAAATTCAATTTAATTGTGTCATGCCCAAATTTTTTTCACCTAAACAATACACAACTACAATTTTTTTTTAATAACCATGCATAAACACTCATAGATGTCAAACATGCAAGAAACATAGCCACACACAAATGAGAAAATGAATATTAAATACCCCTAATCACAATAATTGATAACACATATCAGTATCATATCTACCTTTAGTCTTATCATCCCCTTTCTCACATTTATATCCAGTAAAGTTACTAACATCAAAACTACTAATTTCTTGATAAGTAATAATTATAATAATCTTACCTTTAACACTCAATCCTAATATATATTTCTCATTACCCTCCTCCTAAGTACCAAGTTAAATATTAATGTCATCTGCAATATCTATATTTAATATTACCCATCATATATAGCTCTAAACTTATTTAACATCATGATTCATAGCAACATGTAAATTTAATATTATTGCTACTTATCCAACTATAGATCTCACCAGTAGTTAGGAATCCAATATTGATGTTACTCATAAATTTAGTATTGATAATATTCTTATCATCTAAATTCCTAACTAATGAAGATATCATTATGATTGGAAATCACAACAATAGCATCATCAGCTGCCATGATGCTCATTACTCCTTTTGACTTTTCTTTTAAATAAATAGTACTAAAAATCATGCTAATTAGACCATAAGAATTCTATATAAGTATAACATTATCCATGAAATAAGGAAAATAAAGAAACAACCATATTTAAATGTAGCCATTACTTAAGGAAAATTGTTCAAATCTTTAAAGAGATTACATGACAACAAGTTGTGTGATCTTGATCCCAAAAGATGTAATTTATATTTAATTATTTATCTACCCCATTAAATTATAATATAAAATCAATTAATGCATCTAAGTCATTGGTGATGGACAATCCAAGATTCAAATAGACCTAAGATTGGATTCAATTTCTTCCCACATTATTAAAAGTTGAGTTAAACTTTTATAATCCACTAATAAGTTGAATACTAGAGACACATCGAAGGTGGTGAATCAATTTCAATTTAACTTACCCTTCCAAGTTACCTATTTAATTTCTAATCAGTAGAGATGAAATCGATACATTAAAAAGTTGATAACATTTTGTTTCCACAGTCCATGATCATTAGTAATCAAGATTTTTGTATAAAACTGTGTGCAATTTTTTTCATCATCAACATTTTGGATCAAACTCCATGACCCATCATCAGGATGATTAACAGATAGAGAGAGAAAATGCTTAAACTAATCTCACTAGGATGAACATGCAAGAAATAAGCTATCAAACAAAAACTAAACTATCAAATTATCACAAGTAATTCTCAACACTATTGGACCAACAACCCAAGAATGATTATGCATATAGGAAATGTACAAACACACACATCAAATAGATAATTATTAAAAAAAGTCATCTTTTATTAACAATTATATTTAATCTAAAAAGTTTCAAAAGCATTAAGGTGATACTCTACCAGTGTAATTGTGTTTTTACCCAACTAGTATTCTTCTTAAATACTTTTTAGGTGATTGAATCAACTACTTAGACACTTATTTACTAAGCGTGTATATATATAATGAGATACTCTTCTTCTTGGATAAAATGGAAATATTGCCCAGCTCATTAAACAACCAAATAGGTGACTCCAACTCTCTAATAAGAAAACAATCCCAAAACATATATAAATAAATGAGACTAATAGTTCTAAACTCTACTTAATTATAACTCTTAAATGATAACCAAAAACTACTCCCAAATAGAAACATTTTTCAAAAGAAAAATAAATAAAGATATAACCCTTAATCTCAACTTCAACTTAAATATGAACTAATCCCATTGAAAGAAGAAAACTAATTTAAAACTAACTTTGAAATTCCTTAAATATAAGTTTCCATTATTGACCCCATTGGGAATTCACAAATCAGTTATTGATTCAATCCACCTTATCAAATTTGTTTCCCCAATCGGGGGTTTCCATTTGAACATCAATTTATTCCAATTCACTGTGCATTTAATCCTTCCCATATGATTGATCATATCAAAACATGTTTGAACAATTCTTAATCAAGTATAATTTGTCTCTTGATAATTTAAAAATGAACAAAATATTTCATCAAACTCACTACCTTACAATATTGAATTTGAACATTAAGACTCTTTGTTGTGTATGATATATATAAAATTTATTAAGTATTCTTGAATTAACTTTTAAGGAGAGATGAATTATAAAAAAAATAAAGGAGACAAACAAAAATATGAAAATGTTATATCTAAACACAAATTAACTAAGTAATTAATAAATAACTAAAAACTAGTCTTAAACTAGCTTATGATACCTTAAATATGAGTCTCCTCGACTATTTGTCCTTTTTCTCTTTGAAATTTGCTATTCACATGTGTAATGTTATTTACTGATTTCCTCTATTTGATTGTTGTTTGTGAAAGAAAAACATCTTGTAAAAATTCAATGTTGAAGGTTAACAAGAGGAGGAATATGAAAGAAACATATCTCAACTCTCTTGTCTTCATGAAACCCTAACTTGGTTCCACTCAATTTGTTGTTTTAATTTTAAAGTAGGGGACAGTAATGTTTAAATCATAACTTTTATTTGGTGAACTAGGTTAATCTGATTTTTGGAAATGTTATATAAAACTTTTATTTTCAAAAACCCTTTAAATTTTATCCTCTAACTTTGTATTTTCCATTCTGTGTGATTAGATATGTAAGACTATTTTACGACATATTTTTATTATGAAAAAGGCAATCAATGTTTTCTTAATAAATCCTAATTGGTGATATGGGTTAATACAATTTTTGAATATGTTTTTTTGAGATTAATTATTAGAAAACCTATTAAATTTTATCTTTCAACATCATGTGGATCAGTTCCTATGATCAAATTTCTGAAACTATTTTAAATCAATTTATTGTTTGGCATAGGGGCAGCAATGTTGTAATCCTCAACAATTGATTAATAAAGTAAGTTATAATGAGTATTTGATATTGCTTTTCATTTACCTTTCCATAAGAGGAATTATTTTAAAACTCCGATAGAATTTTATTCCTTCTTAGACTTTCTCAACAAGTTAGGAAGTTTTCCATCTAAGACGTAATATTTTTATATTCCCTTAAAGATTTACACCAACATTCATTTCCTTATATCAAGGGATTGAAACACACCTATTGTCTTCTTTGAATTTACAAAACTAATAAAAAATATAAACACAATTACAAATTGAACCAACCACCATACCCAATAATTACTTTTCCCAAAACTCTACTATTTGGAACTTGAAGTTTTTTCCCAATTCTCAGGACTCATGTCTATTTCTAGAATCCTAACTTTCGTAGACTATAACGCCCCACTAAAGGACCTAGTGGATTAACACAAAAGACCTCAAACATCATTCCAATAAATTTTTTTTAAAGAACTAAGGTGACACTAACTAATGCAACTCAACAAATTAACATGGATGACATCATTACATTAACATTGTATCATAATCATATTATGACCTAAAAGTAACATTAATCATAGCCCACTTACACACCTATCCACAATGGTCCACTAACATCGCTACTAAAACACATCTACACTAACTAAACCTATAGAAAGATATATGATACACTAAGAACACATCCAGTCAATTATTTGAATGTAAGTTAAATCTCATACATCAAATTACATATGATAACATAACTTAATTATAATTAAACCTCATCTAACACTATGCCAGTATGAACCTAATCCTAATCAATTCCATGAAATAGGTACATAAATATATATCATGTCTACTACTAAATAATGTTCATATGCATCATAAATACAACATTCCTACATTAACCTTTCCATTACATAATAAACAACAATAAATATATCTTCAAGATTACATCAATTCATTTACATTTCCTTTACAAGAATGCTAGAATGTACAAGATTAATTCATCTAAGAGGTACACATATATATAGTACATATTGGACACCATTTTCCTAGAAATATCATATGCACCATAAAACCAGCTCTGGAATGAAGTGGGAGGAAAGACTCCATATTGCACATGAACTATACCACCTAACCCCCAATGGATGGTTGGCGAATACTATCCTACCACATGGACCCCTGAGGCCCACTCCCTCTGTTCTAGGAGACAACACTAGGCCCCACACACAAGAAAGAAACAAAATAGCAAGTGGTTGACACTAAACATCCAAAGGAGACTACCTAAAACAAGAGTCAACCAAAAATCATAAGGACTTTCACAAAGACTTTCAAATACTTACAAAGGCCCAACACATAACACAAATGGATACGAAACTCAAAAGCCGATCATTATACCACGACACATATAATGAATCACATTACATAATTTTCACAATCTTATAACATGATAGCCAACTTTCATTTCCCTTTCTCAACAATTCATAATCAGGACCAGCAATGCATAACCTTGGTACAATTGATGCTTACATAGCACAAAAGTCTCAACACAAGATTTCACAAATAGGAAGGGATTGTCAACATACAAACAATAAACACATTCAAGCAATAATGGTACAACACAATATAGATCAAAGGACAGAGCTATATCCTTCTATACAACCTTCGGAACTAAACTAAATCCCTCTTGACAGTAGTCAAGTCTATCAACCGTAAAACAGTCAAGTCAACTCGAAATCCAAATGCATCAAAAACCCATTTCAAATTTGGCCCTCGACTACTCAAAAATTCTAGAATAATTAACCAAAAATGACTCAAAAATTCACAAAACACAAAACAATCAAATGGATCCCTTAAAACCCTCTTTTTGACATACTCGATTATAGCCAAATGACAAAATGAGAAACCCAGCAACCACATCTCTTCCAAATTATCAAAAACATTAAAACCTTAATTAATTTAACCCTTTTCAAATGTCTATAAATCTGAAATACATAATTTAACAAAATCAAGAAAATTCCTACCTCAAATTCGAAGAACAATGATAGAAAAGAAGTTGAAACCTTGAAAAATCCTCCAAGCTTAAATCACCATTCAAACCAGCAACAATAAATTCTCATGAATTCACAACCAAAAATCCAAATCACCCTTTTCAAAACCCTTATCAAATCGCTCCAAATCTCACCAAAGACATCAAAATTCATCACAATTCTTTCAACTTTCAAAACCCCCAAATTGCAACAACTCTCCAAGAAATCTCTTTCATTGCTCCTTCCTCTTCACAAACATGGCAAGAACTCAAAAATGGAGAATGAAAATCAAACATGAACTCCATAACAAAAAAAAAATCTCAAAGAGAGAAAACCCTCTCCTCCCATAAATAGAGAGAATTCCTAGAAGGGGAAAAGGCAACCTCCTTTTCAACTTCCCAACATCCCCTTTCAACTCTAATTTTCATCACTTTTCATATGAGAGTAATTAGAGTGGGTTTTGGACTTTATAAAAGGGATTTTATGGAATAAAAATACCTCTAGCCCATAAACCTATCACCTAGGAAACATTTTAAACAATTAAGACCGCATAAGGACTTCTTAAAACATAAATTAAGTGACCATTTTAATAAAATGAATCATGAGACTAATAAAATAACTATTTCATCCAAATAATAGTAAAATAAACATTATTCAATAAACAATAATCAAATACCAAATAATCAATAAACAAAACACATGATAATAATAAACAATAATTAAATAACCATTTCCTAAAATAATAACATAACAACACATTAACATAAATAAATAAATCACTTATGAATAATATTAAATCACACCTCAAACATATTAATAACAATTATAATAACAACTAACATTATCGACCCAATATCTAACTTCACTCAAATAATCCACAATCCAAGGCTAGGCATAAACCACAAAATAACTTCCCAAATAAAAGAGATATTCACATCAAAGCATAAATAACACTAATCACAATAATAAAAACCCAACTAACCATAGGACTTAGCACCATCTATTTGGGATCCAAAACCAAGGCTAGACACCAGAATCAAACAATTACATATCCCATAAGAAATATTCACATAAATGCAACACTCCAACTATAAGGTATAGGTGATTAGGCATTATCTCATGACAACCCGGAAAGGTTAATACATTCTTAATCAGTTATCCCTAAGTGAGGATAATGATTAGGGTTAAGGTATATTTGGGACTAGATGTTATCTCCTCAACCGCCATTGGGATTAGAGGCACGCTCAGACCTGTTAATTTAGGTGGAGACATATCCTAGTACCTGTTCACTCAAACATACAAGTTAGAGCACATGTGCATAATAGCCAAAGCACTAGGAAAGGAAATCTAGAAATCGTATCTTGTTCACGTATGTCCCCCATATGTCCAATGGTATTATGTCACCCTTTCCACCTATCCTAACAACATACTACTGCATCACCTAACTATCCAAATAAATCTTTGCATAATAATAATAACATAACAATATGCATCATACTCACAAAAGTACTAACACAAGCTCATGTTCCATCTGCAACACTTGAACACAAGTCAGTACCTATTCATGATAATAAATATAATCATAATTATCAAAATCATAATGACATGTCAACACAATAATAATATATTAGAATCAAGTGAAAACCCTAAAGGTAACCAAAGAACTCCCATCACATCAATATGTCCATAGCATGCATCCTAGTAATGGTCATGTCTAAACACACACATACATCATGATAAACCCATCCTTAAACATATATAATAAGTCATATCCTAACCTTCACACATAGTCCATAAATTTATAATATGCAACATCAACTACTTAACATCATTAGCACATACCTTATAATATCCTTATTATTTTACTTTCATCTCCAAGTTCCAAGGCCAAACTACCTGCACATCCACGGTGAGAATGGAGGGACACTACATAGACCTCCCTTTGATTCCAACTTTGATATATATGCACCTAAAAATAGTAATTCAACAAAAATAATATATGGTTGCAAGCTCTCCTCCCAACCATAGGATTGATTTTCAACCCACCCCGGAGCTCTAAGGGTCACATAGTTTTCCCTTGCACACACCATCGCCATTCACAAGGGTTTCTTAAACAAATTACACAACATATTGTTGCAAGATGGTGTCTCCCTTGCTCTTCCTTGTCCAGCACAATGCTTGGGTTTGTGACATGGTCTAACTGCCTCCTATGGATCTTAACTGATGCTTGTATCGGGCATTGGTAGGTTGACCTTTTGGTGCAATGACAAGGCCAACAATTGCTATCAGCACTGGTCACATGTTTAAACCCCTCGCTTGTGTTGTGCAGGAATTGTTGCAAGATGGTGTCCCTTGGTCTTCCTTGTCTAGCACAGTGCCTGGGTTTGTGACATGGTCTAACCGCCTCCTGTAGATCTTAACTGATGCTTGTATCAAGCATTGATAGTTCGACTTTTTGGTGCAATGGAAAGGCCAACACATACTATGCACAATGAAAACACACATACTATAATTCATCACCCTACCTCTTAAATAGCTACTCACATAAAAATATACTAAAATAATATGGAACTCCACAAGACAATACCAAACACACAATTTCAACAAATACCACAAAATGATCTAGCATTGAATTGCACATAAAATTCAAAGCATAAACAATATTCCTTAACATCTAAATAAAGATATACAAAAGGGTAGACCTTACCAAACAAGAGATAATCCAGAAGTGGTAAACTCTTCTTCTCCAAGCTTTACTCTTCCATTCTTCCTCTCCCATCCTTTCCTTTTCTCCATCAAGAGAGCTCCTCCCCAAATGTTAAAAAATCAGGAGCAACCAAAATAAAAAAATAGAAGCCAAGGCAAAGAAATGAGCCCCTTCTCCTTTCAAAGAGAAGGTATATATAGAAGGAAAAAGGAAACCAACTCCCTCAACTTCCCAACCAGCCAAGCAACTCCAATTTTCGCCACTTTTCATAAGTGGGAAATTAGAGTGGGTTTTAGACTTTATTTAAGGGGTTTTATGGAATAAAAAGACCCCTAACCCATAAACCTACCACCTAGGAAACATTTTATACACTTAATACCACATAAAGACTTCTCAAAACATATAATAAGTAATCATAATAAAAAGATGAATCAAAGGTATAATAAAGACAACCTTTCACACATGCATAATCCTTACAAAACAAGGTTGAAACACATATCTTTGACAAGACTATGAATTCACAAGAATAACATAAGGGAAATAGCTATGTGACCCTTTCACCAATATTGGCCAATTTTAACCTCTTTACTCAACCAAAGAAAAGTGTTAGTATTTATAATAACCAATCGTAATTGAAACAATTAGTATATGAAAAAATAACCTTCTAACAATAATCGACTAAGGAATTAAATCTACATATAATTTAACTCTACCTACTTGCATACTACCTTTTAGAGTCAAGCAATAATTGATCATGTTATTTAATATCAAAATATTACCACTTATTAGTAATCTATTTTACCTATAACGAATACTACTACAACCAAATATTGAGTATCAATCATTACCTTTATATTCACTTACACTCATAATATAAATCACCTAACATGATAAAATCCATTAATATACATAATGATATTACCAATAATGAAAACTCTCAATCATTACATACTTACGCAGATAGGGAATATATCTCATCTGGCTATCACACAAAATCACAACAACCACTAGTTAGTTAGTTAAAAATAAAAAATATAAACAGCTTGATGTATAGGAATAATAATCAATAATGTATATTTCCCAACACAAAAGAACATAAAATATAGGATATAAACCATTGATGACTAATAAGATCAACAAGGCCACAAGGGGCAGGATCTTACACTCTCTCCCCTAAGGTTGGGCTTCCTCCTTGAAGTCCCTAGAAGTGAAGGTAAACACAAACACTTGTCAATAACATTTTATACCAAAATTCCCAAGTATGCCAATAGCAAATTTTATCTTCCAAAGAATTCTAAAGTATTAGGCAACTTTACAATTTAACTGTCTACTCAAAAGATGATCCATCTATGTTACACAACAATATTGTAGATGTAAATTTCACTTTAATTCATCTAACACTTATATGGTTATCAAGCACTATACTATACATATATATATGTTCACTTCAATCTTCATTTCTTTGACAGATAAGTCAATCATTTCAAAACAATATAATGAATTTACATATTAAGTAATCATTTATTTCCTTTTATTTTGATAATTCCTTTGGTTAATCCTTAAGCATCACAAAGATCAGTTTACCACACTTACACTATCAACACAACACAAATATACCACACGGTTTTAGGGAATGGGATTTATGAGGAGGAATAGTGCAAAATGCCATATCACTGATCTGAAGCAATTTCCATCATGATAATATTAGGAAAGATGGTCTTGAGGCCCTCTCTAAGACCCCTCCATACATTTCCTAGTACCTTCTCCTTGTTTGTGTAAGGGGGTTAGCCTCCAAGAAGGAAGGTACAAAAAGAATCACACACTAGGGGATAATGGATAATGATTGTCCCATACCAGTCCCATTTGCATCCCCCTCCTCACAAGAAAAATTCCCCAACACATCTACACCCCCATACGACCTTCTAGGGACTCCTCCTGGATATAGTAGTTTATAGAGTTCACATCATGACACATATGCCAGTAGTTCAAAGAAGCCTCAAACTTAAGAAGATAAAATAATATTTTTAAAGTCTCAAATAAAATTTCGAAAAAGTAAAGTAAAAGATTAAATCAAGTACAAAGAAAACATTTCAATCCAAAATAAAAAGTGTTTAAATCGAATTAAGTCATTGAGGCAAAGAAGACTACACAAATCAAATATCCAAAAATATAATACTATTGGCGAAATCACAAAAGAAACTTCAAAATAATACACAGTTCACAAAGATGGGCACATTACATGCACTGTGTGACTTCTTCAAGCCACTCGAGGGGTTGGAGGGGAATGGTGGTTCTCAAACCACATAACTGGAAAAACATAATGGTCTCAACCACTTATAATATGGTGGTCTCAAACCACAAAATATCAATATAATAACCAAGCATAGTTCCACACAACCCGGGACATGCCATCCAAGTAGCCATAAATCATATATATGAAGTAGCCTGTAAAAGAAGTTATCTATACACCGAATCTTACCCAAGGAAACATCATTCATTGACACCTATCTCTATCACCATCCTTGTATTTTTGTCATATTCATTGTAAAGTATGTAACCCAAAATATTTTGTATTATTTTACTATCAGAATCCTTGCATTTTGTCATTTTATATTCTTTCTACAAATACTAGATAATAAGAATTAAACAATTGCATTTTTCTCCCTCTATTTCCAACATTGCTCATGGATCATGAATGGTTAAAGCATTACCTATATGTGAATAGACCAAAATGATACCACAAGAACACCGCATCTAATAACCATTCCTTTGAATAACCAATATCTATAACATTTGTATCCCAAGTGGAAGCTCATCCAAAGTTTGGGACACCAAATCCATCCTCAACCCATGGGATATACTCAAGGAAAAAGGTTTTGCACAATGGGCCAACAAATGTGGTCCTAAAAGGGGGACCTATATCCAACTCAATGTTCCAAGGGGAACATAATCTCTAACATCTTTCCACTGGCTAGCACAGGGACGCATCAAGAATCACAATGTTCTAAAGAACAGGGGACACTCTCAACCCCTAATACACTAGAAGACTCTTCTATGAATGGAGTGGTCAACACTAGGGGAATTCCAACACACAAGGACAACACATAATCAAACATAAATTAACACAAGGGTATACACAAGTAGATCATCTCAAATTTCCACCACACCCTTATCCCAAGTTGGATACCCAAACCTCATTTTGATATGCATTTTGTACTTTATACTATATCATTCTTACTAATGATGTTATTTTTGTAAATTACCATCAAGTTGTATGGATCATGTATTTAGGATTCATATATGTGGATTTGTATATTCTTGGGATATTTTCATACTTTCCAATTATGTTCTTATTTATTTCCATTGAGGTGTATAGATTATTTAAATAAATTTATATTGTGGCTTTCTATATTCTTGGACTCTAAATCATTTTCATTACATGATTATGTATATATTCATCAAGTTCAACATTTTATTTATTAATTATATATTTGCATATTAACAAACACCTAGTCTCTAACATATTAACATGCATATAGTTTTCAACTGGAGTAATCCTTGAACCTCAAGTTTATGATTTAGGTTTAAAAAACTCACAAGGTTCACCTAAAATTTGATCAAATCAATAAATTTGGAATCAAACCAATCAATATAACTTGTTGAAGATAAAATTTGAATTTAGACAAAAACCTTCCACCTTCTTAGCCAACAATTGAACCATTTTGTCTATTGCCATATGTAAGGAAAAATTTAAAACCAAATCCAATTGGTGAAATTATTGATTTAGAGTCAATCAAAAATTTAAGAATGGTTACCAATTACTTAAACTTAATCCATATCTACCACATGAAACTGGGGTCCATTATTCTAAATAAATTCATGAGTTGAAGCTAAAAGAAAACTAATGAGAAATAAACCTTTTGGAGAAGGGAGAGAGAGGATTGATTTATCTTAGGCTAGATTGATTTCATCCAAGTGTTATCTTAAATAGATATAAAAGTAAAAATTAGATTAAAAAATATAGAGAAAATAAAAATCTTTTAAATAAAAGATAATTTTTATATGTCCATGAGTGTGTGTAATAAATATAATATATCTAAATAAAATATTAATCTATTTGAAATTAATTGTGTTGCACCTCTTCATATGATTATGGTGAGGTTAACTCAAACACTTTTCCCCCATAAAGAAATACCTTTCTCCTTCCATAGGTGATTGCATTACAAATACTCTTAAAATTTTAAGTGGTGCCTTGTATCACTCTTGTAAACCCTACACCTACATTTCTCACCTCTCAAGGGTTTTTTTGACCTTGTTCCCAAGAATAATGTAACTAGTTTAGGATCAATGAATCATTTTCCCCTATGCTCATGCTTAACAGCCCTCAAATTTACTATGGATTATTTCCTTGATCTATAGAAAATCAATCCAACTATGTTCATAGGTTATCTTTCCACTCCTTTTATTTGTATACTTCAAAGATGATTAGGGAAGAAATATAAATTACCAATACTAATCAAGGATTCAATAACCATTTTAAGATCTAGCTCCAATAACTTGTCAAGACACATTTTAATTTTCTCTAAATATATGCATTTCTATAAATTCAAGGGTAGACCATAGAGACTATCCTAAATTGTCAAAAATGGGCTAATTTATAGTTGTGTGCTTAATTCCTCGATCATAGAATTTATCTAAGGAAATAGACAATCTATTCATAAATTCAAAACCTTTCATAAAATAATGTTCTTTCATATGTGATGAATCTAAAATATTGACCCCCTTAAGCCATCCTATTACCCTAAACCCTAAACAGATGTCTTAAGGGGTCCTAATATGACATGTCTTAAGGGGGTCAAAGAAGTTCTCAAAATTTGGTGAAGTTTCCCAAGGCAACCAAATTTAACAATAAAATAAATTCAACATTTAGTGATTAAAATATAGAATAGAGCCTTCCCACCTTCCTCTTGTTAGGGGTGTTAAGGCCTCAAACATTTCAAGAGAGTCTTCTCATGGAAGGGGAGGATGAAGGCTTCTCATGATAAGATCATGAAAGATTATAATATGAATGATATTTCATGAGAGGGTGGTTAGTCAAAACAAGAGCTATCTCAATCAACTGCTCCACAAGAAAATGTTGATCTATGAAGAAAAATGGTTTGCTAAATGATTCAATGCCATTGCACAGTACAAGTATAATTCAACGGCTCTATGCATCTTTTCCATTCCTTCATAAATTCAAAAACATTCATAAACCAATGTTCTTGCATATGTGATGAATCAAAAACATTGACCCCCTTAAGCCATCCTATTACCCTAAACCATAAACTGGTGTCTTAAGGGGTCCTAGTATGACATGTCTTAAGGGGATCAAATAAGTTCTCAAAATTTGGTGAAGTTTCCCAAGGCAACCAAATTTAACAATAATATACATTCAGTATTTTGTGATTAAACTATAGACTAGAGCCTTCCCACCTTCCTCTTGTTAGGGGTGTTAAGGCCTCAAACATTTCAAGAGAGGCTTCTCATGGAAGGGGAGGATGAAGGATTCTCATGATAAGATTGTGCAAGATTATAATATGAATGAGATTTCATGATAGGGTGGTCAGTCAAAACAAGAGCTATCTCAATAAATTGTTCCACAATAAAATGTTGATCTGTGAAGAAAAAATGGTTTGCTAAATTATTAAATGTCATTGCACAATACAGGTATAATTCAAAGGATCTTCGCATCTTTTCTATTCCTTCATGAACATTACCTTTTTCACTAACTTGCAAGTCCATTATTCCAAGGGCCACCCGAGCTTCAACATTTTCAAGTTCTAGCAAGTTCATTATTTGGAAGGAACTCATTTTGGAAGCCTTTTATGTTTCAAAATGCAACTAAAATTGTAGTTATATCATGAGTAGCTCAACCAATAATAATTTTATAGAACATTGCAACCTTTTGATAACCCTTTAAAATATTAACTTATAGTAAAAACATGGAGTTGATAAAGATAGTGCTTCATGATTTACCATGTATTTAGTTTGACATTAATTTTTAAAAAAACTAGTTAAAGCTAGAAGCACTATCTTGAACTTCATCAAATTTTACCCCCTTAAGCCATCAAGTGTTTTGTCCTGGGACCTTATCATCAAATTTTACCCCCTTAAGCCATCAAGTGTTTTGTCCTGGGACCTTACTTAATAGATCCCCTTAAGCCATCCTATTACCCTAAACCCTAAAGCCATCATTTTGTCCTAGGACCTTAATTCATAGATCCCCTTAAGCCATCCTATTACCCTAAATCCTAAATCCTAAAATCTAAACCCTAAACCCTAAAGCCATCATTTTGACCTAGGACCTTAATGAAATTTGCTTTCCTTGGGAAACTTCACAAAATTTTGTTCCCTTAAGCCATCATTTTGTCCTAGGACCTTAGTTCACAGATCCCCTTAATCCATCATAATTTTTTCTCCTAATTTAATGTAATTGTTAATGACATTTCATATCACATTAACAATTATTTATTTTTCATTTGTAACATGCCTTAGAAATAAATGAGCCTTACACATTTTTTCATTTGTATTCAATTAGGTAATTTATATTGAATCGTTTAAGGGGATTTTTAAACATATATCTTACATTTTCAATTTACAAATTTAATGTAGGTTCACTTATATCTAGATCATGGATCAATTCAATATTGACAATATTCATAATCCACCTCCATGTCCTCCATCTCCACCCCCTCCACCTCCACCTCCACCCACTCCACCTCATAACCCCCAACCTCCACTACCTACATCCAATGATGCTCACTTGCGAGCATGGATCGATGTGAATGTTAGATCCATTCAAGATCGAATCAACACTATTCAGAATGAAGAATGTATTCCACCACATTTGAGGCATTTTGTATCTACAATGTAAAATGTTGTTGATGTCATTAGGTCCATCGATGTGGACTTAGACTAGCATGAACGATGGCTAGAGGAGAGGAGACAGTCCTATTCTGAAAAGGAAAACATGAAGAAATGAAGAGATGCGGCATCTAGAGCTACAACACTTTATTAAGACAATGATCTTATTGAATTTTACTAAATTTTGTAGTTCACACTAATAGTGAATTTTGATGTAAGTCTGTGGTGGAAGTGGAGGAGGTCAAAGACCCAGGTCAGGTGGAAGGGGTTGGGCCAAGCAAATGTACTAGAGCCAATCTGAAAAGGAAGTTGGACAAGCCCCATGTGGACATACAGGACATGAAGCAAGCTGCTATCAACATGGACAACCTGGAAAAGGAGGTTGCTGATATCCTAAGAAATCTGGCCTAGTGGTTGGTTTCCTGCAGGTGTTCTGCTGGTTTTTTATTTTTTGTTGTCTCTGCGCTAGTCTCTGGTCTTTCTCTGTTGGTAGCTCCTCCTCTTTTGGTGAACTTTTAATGCTTTATCCTTTCTCTATCTACTGTTAAAGGGTTTCAGGGCCCCTTCAAAACCTACTTTTACCTTCATAAAAAATAGTGATCTTATTTTTATAAAGAATTTGACTTTGGATGAATATTTTATAAAGAATTTGGTTGGATGGATATTTTTAGTGTTGAATTTATGAATATAAAAGTATAATGATGAGACAAAAATTTAGTTAGAAATATTAAATAATCTATTAATTAATATTGTATTGAATTTTTAATTGGTGTTTTCTTTTAATTCTAATTTATAGATGTACATATCTATGATGGATTACATTCACACATTTTAAACTTTTTTAGAATTGTTTTGATATACTTAGTTTGTGATACTTAGAATTATTTTGATATACTTAGTTTGTTTTGAATTTATTTAGCTTCAATGTTGATTATGACATGATCATCAACATAAAAAACTAATATCACAATGTTATCATAATTAATTTTTATGTAGATATTTGAATTAGAACAACTCCTTACTTTATATATTTAACTTACTTTATATAGTTTTTTATTAGAGGTAAAATAGGTTTTGAAGGGGCCTTGAAACCCTTTACAAAAAAGGAAAGTTGTATCAAAAGATAACTAAACAGTGCATTCAACAACCAGAACACAACAAAACATCAGCAAGCCAGCTGCCAAAAAGGAGGAACAAAAACATAAAACTACATATTCTTCAAAATATTTGTAGCTTCCATGTCGCTCTCAATAGTCTTTTCATGTGCATCCATGACTTCAGACATTTCTTTAGCAGGGTCTCCAACTTGCATCTTGGTCTTATTTCGAGTTCTAGCACCGAGCCCCAAAACATTTACCTCATTAACCAAAACATTGTGCAAACCAGCAGCCTTATCAAACAAAGCTTCCTCCACCACCTCCCTTTCCCTAGTAGCATCTTTCTCTCCAGGAGCTCCCTCCATCGGTTTCTTGGCCTTCTCATTCATAATAGAAAGGCCCTTAGCCTCATACCTCATATTAGATTTAGTCCCTTCAAAGACCTTATCTAATTTCATGCTAACCCTTTCCATCTACTCTTCCAAGGTGAGAATTATTTGTCCAAAGATATACTTCATCTTCAACATCTCCTCAGCAACAATCTTCAAAGAATCAAATAGCTCATCAACTTGAGTTTGAACAAAAGACTGCGAAGACTCCCCAAAATTTTTCACATCACCTTGGACCCTCACATTAGTAATGTTGAGCTCATGAAAATCCCATTCGAACAATCTAAACATGGAAATGGTGCCCTCCTTAGCTAGACCCAAAACATTGGGAAAATCCTCTCGATCAAAGTTAAAGACATCCCTAACCTCCACATCACACTCTTGGGAGATACTATTCTTATCCTGGCTCTCACAAACCTCCTTACCTTTATCCCCGGCCACCAGAATTTGAATTGTGTGAAGAGAGTTAACAATGTTTGTAGCCACTATCCTCCTATTATGCTTCTCCATATCCACAATAGGGGAATCCAAAGCATCCTTCCCGCCACCAATCTTCGGATAAGAAGCATCATGCTCCTCCTGTATAGGGATACCAGACCTTACAACCAACTTTTTTCTGCTACCCTCCTTCAAACCCTTCTTTCTCTTAGACCCAAAAGTAGGGGGCATCGGAGACACATTGTCAGTAGTCAAATCTTTCAAGATGGAAGAGGGAGTGGAAGACCCAGTTTTACAAGGATTTTCACCAACCTCTTCCTCATTGCAAGTCTCATAATCCTTCGGGTCAGGAATAGAGTAGCCATTACCATTCTTACCCGAATTAGGAGGATGTGAAAACACTTCCATAGAGGCCTAAGAATCAAGAACATAATCCTCATCCTCATTTGACTCAGACTCCTCCTCCATAACCAATTTCTTCTTTTTCCCTTTTAGACTCACCGGTTCTTCCTTCGACAAAGTCTCATATTCCAAGGGTGGCTTATGTTGCTTACCTTTAGGAGCCTTCGTAGGCTACTTAGGAGCCAAAAGCCCTGGCATAATTTGTAATTATCGGAATCAAACAAACATGCAGCACAAGATTCTTAGGATTCCTTTTATGATCCTTCAGACCATACTCCAAAGAAGCCAAAAGATAGAAAGGAAATGAAATTTTCTTCTTATGACGAAAATGATACAAACGAAAAAAATGATAACCACTAATAGTAGAGAATCGGTCTTCTAAGGTTATGTACCTCATCAATTCCTCAACAACATCACCCCATAGGGCTTTGATGGAATTGTGCTGGTAAACCCCACTTTTAGTCTACTTGAGCTTTTGTTCTTCATCCCCTTTGAAGAAAATCTGCATAGTAGCTTTAGATTCCTTCTTATCTCTATACACCTTTTTGTCCTACATGGATAGACCAGTAATGTTCGCAATGAAATCCTCATTGATATCAAATTTAAGTTCACCCAATTTCAAAACCTTGTTATTCCATCCTTTGACAAACGAGGCCGTAGCCTGCGGGTCATTCCCATGGAACCGCTCCAAGTATGGTGTAAGCCCACCCTTATGCAGTCTTCGCCACACCTCAATATTTTTTTTTCAAGGTGTCTTAGGAGAAAGGCTCTGACCAAATTTCTATTGTCGCCCATGATCATGAACTTAGAAAAACCCAAGAACTTGAGAACTTTACAGACAATTAAGAGAAACCTTGAGAAAGAAGGCCATGAAATACCCACAATTCATGTGACAATGGCATGGTGGCAGAGGGTCATAATTAACCTTGAAGGCCACCCCATATGGAGATTACTCAAAGTACCATAAGCCCTAGCACGATCCAACTCACCTTCACTCCAAACAATAATCTGCCATGTGAACAGGGTCATCTAAGCACTGAACATAATGAAGCCACCATCCAACTTAGCAGTTTTGGTAATCATGATTAAGACAAGGAAGTGCCTCAATGGAAAGGGGTTCATCCACATCCTACACCCTATATCCACGAACACCAAATTTAGTAAAGATATATGCGAGACCATTCCCTTCCCTAACAATGTGAGAAATACAAAATTCACCAAAAGAATTTAAAATTTCAATAGAATTCATAATAAGGGATTCAACACTCCATGAGGGGATAGAAGAATTCTTCAAATTGTTTATAATATTTAACTAATCTCCCTCAAGCCACACCTTTATATAGCCTTTAGAATGAGCCATCTTCAAGCCATGATAGGCTACAAAACTTACTTTATATAGTTAAATATGGTTTAAAAGGGGATTTTTAAGAAAATGGTTCAAGGGGATTAAACCCTAAACCCTAAACCCTAAAGCCATCATTTTTTCCTAGGATAGTTAAGCCACATATCCCCTTAAAACTATACTTAGGACCCCTTAAAATCCATCATATATTAGCAATTACATCCTTTAAATGTGAATGTTAAAAAACAATATATATTTAACTTAATGAAATTTGGTTTCCTTGGGCAACTTCACCAAATTTTATTCCCTTAAGCCATCATTTTTTCCTAGGACCTTCATTCATAGATCCCCTTAAGCCATCCTATTACAACCCCTTAAGCCATCATAATTTCTTCTAATTTAATGTAATTTTTAATGAGATTTCACATCACATTAACAATTATTTGTTTTTTCATTTGTAACATGCCTTAGACATAAATGAGTCTTGGGGATTTTTTTATTTGTATTCAATTAGGTCATTTATATTGAATGGTTTAAGGGGATTTTTAAGAAAATGGTTTAAGGGTATTAAATCTTAAACCCTAAACCCTAAATCCTAAAGCCATCATTTCGTACTAGGACAATTAAGCCATAGATCCCTTTAAAACTAGATAATTAGGACCCCTTTTAAGCCACCAAATGTTATTAATTAGGCCTCTAAATGTACATTATAAAAAATAGTATAATTTTAATTTAATGAAATTTGGTTGCCTTGGGCAACTTCACCAAATTTTATCCCCTTAAGCCATTGTTTTCTCCTAGGATCTTAATTCATAGATCCCCTTAAGCCATCCTATTATGATCCCTTAATCCATCCTACAAGGACCCCTTAAGCCATCATAATTTCTCCTAATAAATTAATGTAATTTTTAATGAGATTTCACATCACATTAACAATTATTTCTATGTACACATGGTCAAGTTGAATGATGTATGCATGCATTGTACATCCTATTTTTTATTTTAGACATGTATCTTAAATTTTGAAATTTGTATGTACATGCTCAAGTTGAATGATGTATGTATGTGTATGTATATGTATGTATCCTATTTAAACAAATTCATGTAAATTAACTATTTATTTTAATTTTGTAATTGTTTGTTAATTATGCATAATTTAATGCAGGTTCACTTATATATATCATGGATCAATTTGATATTGATGATATCCTTAATCCACTTCCTCGACAACCTCCACATCCACCTCCACCTCCACCCCCTCCACCTCATAAAATCCCACCTCCACCACCTCCAAGATCCAGTGAGGCACACTTACGAGCATGGATCAATGACAATGTTGCATCCATTCATAATCAAATAAATTTTATTCAAAATGAAGGATTGATTCCACCAAACGAGGTGTTTTGCAATTGCAATGCAAAACATTGTTGATGCCATCTGGTCCATTGATGTGGACTTGGATAGGCATCGATGATGGTGAGATGATATGAGACAATTTTATTTAGATGGTCTCTCCTATAAATAAATTTTGGACCTAAAAATAATAAAATCCCATCTTCCACCTTTTTTTGTTAACCTTGTCACTAACCTACCCATTCTTGTAAATAAACCTAAAATATCGATGAGGTGGTGCATACATCCAAAAATGACTACACATTTTTGGGAGTGATGGTGGATGGTATTTGGCCATCCACCACATGCTAATTTGGAGGTCACCTTATATTTTTTGAGGAAATTATATGCAAAGTTTGTTTTGGGGAAAAAGCTCAATTATTTTCATTTTAAATCATTTCAGGGTGTTGGTGGTGGCATACAACAATAGAGGTTAGGGGCACGGGTTGATCCCCAACACCTCATGCATGCCCAACCTCTTGTAGATCCTCCTACTCCTGCCATTCCTGCAACTTTGCATCATCATGTGGTGGTATCCGCATTAGGATCTTTGAGTATACTTTTGTGATGACAGCTGGGGAGACTAGAGACCACGACCATGGAGGAGTGTTCTATGGAGCTAGTCCTAGTACCACTTTATGAGTGTCGACACCCCATGTATGTACCAACTTGCATTAGGTATGTTATGGACCTGATCAATCTACACCTAGTTTAGGTGGACATGGAGATTTTGGTGGAGAATCTAGTGGCATCAGTTCATACATTGATTTTCTTACTGCAAAGCATCACCCTACAGACATTTCAACACAGGTATAAATATGCATGTACATTGTTGAATTTATAAGAATTTTTTTAGAACACATATTTTTAATTAACATTTATATCAAAAAAATTGTAATGTTTTAACAATCAAACTATTTGGTGTAGATGGCACTGACCATACGAGAATCATTTTCTCCTTGAGTTTATATTTCGAAAACAATACAAGTTGACAACCCTTATGGGGTATTTTGATTTCATTTTTTAAATAATATGAAATATTTTTTTAACTTGACTTTTTAATTTGTAATTCAATCATGAACATACGTTTTGAATATTTATGTTGGTTTAGGGGAGTCAGTCAACTTCCATGTTAGTTCCACCTAAGGAGTTGTCAAGCACCCCTCCATTGTTGGGCATCTCGCATGAGGTGTAGGTACATGTATATTGTAAATTATTTAAAGTTACTATACTTATAATTTTGTATTTTGAATTCACTATATATCAAACATGCATGTACAAGTAAATATTATAAGTGTTATATCTATGTATGTAGGTTGACACAACCATGAGAATGGGGATCAAACACACATTTGACGTGGCAACAATTTAGGAGACATTTGATTTTCAGGTTGTTTAAAAAAATTCTACACAATGTGTGCACACTTGAATATATATATATATATATATAAACCTAATTCAAGTACACATGTGCTTTAAATTTAACCTTGTAGTACTTTATTGGTGCCACTTTCTACCTTGATGAGGTCACACCACCTCAGCCAAAACATGAAGAGTAGCCTCATATGGTAATTTAAAATTTTTATTATATTTAAAGTCAATTACAAATTATACATTGTGAATAAATTATATTAAATTTAAAATTGAATATATATATATATGCTCATACATGTTAAATTATTTTTCTTTTATAGCATGAGACATGTCTTGTAGCTAAGCATGTAGAGACAAGTCCTAGAATAGAGGATGCACAACAACCTCTTATGGTATAATTTAAATATGATAAATTATAAATTAAATTGAATTAAATCATTTTTAATCGTCTTACATCTAATTTCAAATTTCTTTCTCTTGTATGTAGATTGATTCAGAGCATGTAGAGACAGGTCTAGGTGCACCGGAGCATGTAGAGAAATCTCACATGGTAATTTAATTTTATGATAAATTATAAATTAAATTTTCATTAAATCATTTTTAATCGTCTTACATATGATTTCATCTTTCTTTCTCTTGTATAGAGTGATTCACATTATTTGAGTAGTCCATGTGGTGTGAAGAGGTCTCTTGATTATAGAAACGATATAGCTAGATTATTTTGTGGTCTGTATTTGATTATTTCATTGACTAAATATATTGTTTCTCATGGACTTAATATATTGTTTCATGGACTTTATTGATTTCACTATTTTATGGTCTATTATTGTTAAATAGTAATTTACACATGTGCATTTATGCATTTTATATGAAATTAATATGAAATTGATAGGACATATTTGTACTTTACAAAAGATTCATAGTCAAGACATTAATAGGACATTAATGTGAAATTTAATACAAATATGAAATTAAAGTTGAAATTAATAGGACATTTAAATATTTGTACTTTACAAATTTAGTGATTCATAGTCAAGACATTAACTTATCAAAGAAGTTCTAAAAAAATTACTTAAGGGGATCAAATACTTCAAAGTGCATGTCTCATATTTAGTCGCAATTGATATAATTAAGTATTAGAATTTAGGATGACTCATCATAACAATCACATTCTATACAATTTAAATAGTGTCAATGTTAATTTAATTTATGTCGTAATAGGATGTCTTAAGGGGTTCTAATACGATGTCTTAAGGGGTCCTAATAGGATGTCTTAAAGGGTCCTAACACTATGTCTTAAGGGGATCAAAGAAGTTCTCAAAATTTGGTTAAGTTGCCCAAGGCAACCAAATTTAACAATAATATACATGATATTTAGTGACTATACAATCAAATTTAAAGTTTCAAAGAAGGAAAACATGCACATTTAATGAATAAAATATATAGAATATTGATTTTGATATATAAAAGTGTAGATATAATTGTGAATGTGCATGTATACAAATTTTTACAATATGTGTAATTGTGTAACTATGTATGTACATATATGCCAACTCAAAACAATGTTTACAAAATGTGGCTATGTCATCTCAAGAAAATCCAAAACTTGTGGGGAATCTAGCAGGTCTTCACACCACCTGATATCAAAATGATACAAGTAGTATCAATGAAATCATCAAAACATGTATTTTAATTTATATAAAACTATCTATATACACAACTTGTACCTGTATTTACAAGTATTCCACACATGTGTGTAGGTTGAATTTGCATCCTCTCCTTTTTGTTTCAAAGTATGAGATCAATGTGATGATGGATTAAGGATACAAAAAAGGATAATAAATCAATTTTAACTATTAATGTACAAGCAATATCAATATATAATCAAAACATGTATTTAAATATATTTTAACTAATAATTACCTATTTTTACTAAGTATTCCATGTTGTTTAGCTTGAATCTGCGTTGACTCTCCTCTTTGTCTCAAAGTATGTGATGATGGATTAAGGATATAAAAGGAAAATTTAAATCAATTTCAAGTAATAACACACAAGAAATATCAAAACATGTATTTAATATATTTAAAAGGACAATGTAAAACTAAAACTATATTTACCTATATTTACTTATTCCATTGTACCATTTGTGTCCTCTCTTTTTGCAATGCATCTATGATTATCTCATGCTCTTCCATAGAAATTTTCCATATATCTTTATTTGCAAGTCTTCCACAATACCTCACTAGTTTTATATTTGTTACCACCACCAAATGTGAGTAGTGTATAATCTTCTTATGTGTTTCATAATCTTCAAATACAAGAAAACCATTCTTCCTTATTAGGTATTTTCGTAGCCAAGTTCCAACAACCACCACTGAACCTATTGGATAATGATAGCCATCATCAAATAATTTCTCAAAATTTGCTTAACGGGATCAGAGTTCTCAAAATTTGCTCAAGGGGATCAAAGACTTGTTATCAAAATTTGCTTAAGGAGATTCCTTAAGGGGATCACCAAACCTATTGGATAATGATAGTCATCATCATCTTCTTGAGGTGCTATTAACTTTGGTTTAGTCTCCACATAATGAGCCAACCAATATTCTATTTCCTCTTCATTCTCCTCAGGTGCAACAACAACATATGCATGTCTTGCTAACAAAATTTGATTCAATAACTTGCACATGTCCATATAATTTGACCAATCTACATACATGTATTCATATGTATATAAATAAATAAAATCATTACCAAATAGTAATAAAGTTAAATAAAATGAAATCAATTGAATTAAATTACCTTCTTGTACAAGGTCTGAAACACAATCATAGTCATCTAATGCAAACACTTGATCATTGTCTTCAATTGTTGTTTCATATTGATCGTGTGCTTGTGTAGGTATCAACAATATTTGCTTCCACTCTTCAACCCATTCTATATTTTCACATGCTTCCCAATCTCTTGGAATACAAAATTGACAAAAACATGAAAGATCCCTTGTCCAAATAATCCATGTGCTTGCATTCGAACTCTTAAATGAATGCCATTTAGTAGATCCATTGATTGTCTCGCAATCAAGTCTAAGTAGAATGTTCACTTCTTCGACCAACCAAAAGAATCAGCGAACTATAGAGTACTCACTTGATCTAGGTGTAGATAATCTTGTATTGCACCAATCCACAATCCCACATGCATCTTTAAATTTTACTGCATCCTCAAATTTTAATTGCTCTCTAATAAGAATTCTTTTTAACATAGGCACCAGCTCCATCATGTTCTCCTTTACCATGTCCAACTTCAAAAAAACTCCACAAATGTTGGACATTATGCTCCTTGTGAACCCTACTTAACCAATAGAACATTTGAGCATTCTTGAATTGTCTCATACAATTATCTGACCATATAAGATGTTTTGTCATCCAGATTCCTCTTTCTCTTAAATTTGTATAAAATATATTGAAATAGTATTGAACAAACTCTGACGAGTGTAATCGATTATCACTCAAATAGAAATGATACTCCCTCAAAACTTTTCTATCATCCTTTGTGCTATCATTTGCATGTTTTTAAACAGTATCAACAAACATAGCCACTTGCACTGAATTGTAATATTGTGATTGGATTTCCTCATGCGGAGCTAGAGTATAATTTTCCACAAAATCAACCACTAATAGTATAGTTCCAACTAGAAATGTGTTTCTACATGCGCAGAATTTTCCATCAAGCCATCAAGCATGTTGAGAGTGCTTGACATATTTTGGTACAATCTTACTCTTAAATTCTAATATGAATGCACGTACACTAACTTTTTTTGTAATTAAATCGCCACTTTCCATTGTTTCCATCTTTTAAAGAATAGTCAACATTCTTAAATCTTTTAACATCCACTGATTGTTGTCCAAAATCATTTTCAATACTTGCATGCATACAAAACTTTTAATAATGAAATATTTCCACAACTAGTGCATTATCTAGAAATACATGAACTTAAATAAAATAATTTCCCATTAGATCTTTCACAAAAAAAAACTTGATATAAACTCCTTTATTGTTTCAGGTGGCATATTAATACCACATTCCTACATAATCATGCTAGTATGTAAAGTACAACGTATATATCAAAAAACATCATAATAATAACGAAATTGAACATGTGTTTTACAACAACAAGATGTTTGTTGCTGATTAATTTTTACATACCAAGTTTCACATTTTTCAAAAGACCTTTGACTTATTTTAATATTACTAGGTAACACTAAACCACCACAAAACTTTCTATAAAATTCAGTTTGTGTTGTATCTAATAGGTGTTTTGGATGAGGATCACGAACTTTGGACCCCACTCTTAATTTTAAAACATCTCTAGAATTAGATGATACCCTAGTATTATCATGCCAATATTTTGCAATCAAAGATTTGATTTCAACATTCAATTTTATGTCAGACCTTAGGAATCAACCACTAAAACTCCAACATTGATTGATTGGATAATTTTCTATACTTTCTCTTCTCTTTGTCGCTCTTAGCAATTTTTTAGGATGTATTTTTAGAATTTCACTAATATTGTTACCATTCTTTTATTCAAAGTTTTTTTTATTAACTATAGCAGTTGTTATAGCTCGTCTTGTTGCATTCTTATCTTTAGATCAACTATTTTTTTCCAATAGACTCAATGGCACTAGCAACAGTAGACATAGCATGTTTTAGTGATTGATCTTTTCTTCTTGGTTTAACAAAAATGCTTAAATTTTTCATTATTTTTTGTATTTTCCACATTCTCATCAATTGCATCATTAGTTGACATTGAAATGAAAGTTTTTTATGATAAAAAATTCTTTGTATAATCTATTGGCATGTGTTCTTATTTGTCTCCAAGAAATCTTACTAGAAAGATTATCCAAAACCTCTCTTTCAATTTTAAAAACAAATATTTTAATTTTCAACATCACATCCTGGATTTTCATTTTCATTTTCAACTTCAAAATGATTTTCATTTTCATCAACAAAAAAAATTTCATTTTTATTTTCAACAAAAGGATTTTAATTTTCATTTTCATCAACAAAACAATTATCATTATCATTTTCATCAACAAAACGATTTTCATTTTCATTTTCAACAATAAAATGATTTTCATCTTCATTTTCAACAACAAAATGATTTTCATTTTTATTTTCATTTTCAACAACAATATGTCTACAAACTTCATCTCTACAAAAATCATCGATGTCAACATCGTTAAATCCATCATCTTTCAAATCTCCTATTAACAAATTTTTCATATCATTCAAAGGTGGATTTGAAGACATACCTGGATTTGTGCCTATGGAAACATTCTCCATAACATTGAAAGGGGGATTTGAAGACATACCAAAAGTAGTTTGTATAATCGTATTATTTTCCACATTTGCCTCTACAAAGTAGCATCATCTACATCCATGGTCTCCTCAATGTTTTTATCTTCAATAGTCATGGAATTGGATGCTTTAGCATTATGCATTGATTGAAACCTCATTCTTCTATCTCTTTGTCTTTTTGCCTCCTTCTCTCTCTTTGCTTGAATTTCTTCAAGGTTCAATACCTTCGTATCTTTCCTCTTATTACAACATTGTGATCCCATGATTTTTTTTTTTTGAAGTATTTACAAACGAATGTCAATAGTGAAAGTCTTCCTTCTTTGTTCCTCCTTCAAACGAGTAGCAAATGAACACAATTCCACTCAAACACTGTCCCAATGATGCATCCTTTCAAAATTGAAATAAAATCCCAAGTTGAAGAGCCTCTACCAGACAAAATTTGATAGAAAATGGTGAATTTGTCGCTATTGACCGTACAAAACAAGTTGCAGAATTCACACTGTAATTGGTTAGCAGTAAAAAATAAAAAAAAGGTCAAAAACAACTTGGGGTCTCGTTTACTAAACGGGATCCCGTTTTATAAATTAGGATCATGTTTATTAAACAGGATCTCGTAGTAAATAGGATCCCAATGCTTTTTCCAATGGAAAAAATAATAAATATAGGAAACAGGATCTCGTTTAGTAAATGGGATCTCATTTATAAATGAAACGAGATCCCGATTTTTAAAATTTGAATTTCAGGTCGAGTTTTTGCTCCATTAACCGGTTTGGGTAAAGGGTTGGGGACCCAAACCTAGGCTTTGGACCTGGTTTGATCGACAAGTTGAAGGTCATGTCAATGTCACAAGAAAATAGTGACTTTGGGCATATGTCTAAAGACATTTTTTGCAGAATTTTTTGATGAAATTAAAACCCATTATAGATGAGACAGTGTAGATTCCAAATATGTAACTTTTTTACAAATGGATTATTTTTTCTATTTTTCAATTAATTTCTGATGAAACTTGTCCATAAACTTAAAATATCAAGGTTTTTAGTATTTTAATAACTTCTTATTAAAATATTTTTTTGAAAAACAAATTGTACGAAAGCATACTTCAGACAATTCTTTTCAATTTGAAAAAAAAAATAAAAAAATGATAAGTTTAGGTCATCTTATGCATGGTGTACATGACGATTTTTTAAAACAACAAATATGGCCAATAAAAAATTAACAAAAAAATATTCAGTAAAAGATTAGAAAAAATATGGAAAGCATGCTTCAGTGAGTTACAAATCTTTTCCCAAAAGGATTTAGAAAAATATGATCATTAGGTCAAAATATGGATATGGTAAAAAATGTGACTTTTAAACAGTAGTTTTTGGAAACACCTATTGAAAATAAATTTGTATCATTTGGGTATTAAAATAAATTACATATTTGGAAACTAGACTTCGAGTACTACATTTAATGATTTGTGACTGTTTAAAGATTTCATCTCTAAGTGCTTCAAATTTTAAGGTCAAATGTGACAAATTCTAAAAATCACAGAAAACACTTCCACTTTTTGGCCAAAAAGTGGACTCAATTTCTTGCCAACACCCGCCTCCCATGTGGGAATAGGAGTTGTACTTAGCCAAATAGGCAAACCTCTAGCCTTCCTTAGTGAAAATTTGAATGAAGTGATGAAGAATTATTCTACTGATGATTTGGAATTTTATGCAATTGTTCAAACCTTGAGACATTGGAGGCATTATCTAGTTCCCAAGGAGTTTGTGTTTTTTACACACCATATTGCATTGAGATACTTGAACACAAAAAAAATTGAATAGTAGGCATGCCAAATGGGTCTCTTTTTTATAGGGCTACACCTTTGTTTTGAAGCATAAGTTAGGGAAACAAAACCAAGTTGCAGATGCTTTGAGAGGGTGTTTTGTACTTCTAATAACAATGGAAACTGAAGTAATTGGTTTTGATGCAATCAAAGGTTTATATGAATTTGATGATGATTTTTGGGAAATTATGGAATTGAAATCTCCAGTAGCTGGTAACATGGATCACATCAGGGGTGAATATTTTATGCAAGATGGTTACCTCTTTAAAGGAAAACAACTATGTATTCCAATTGGCTAGACATTTTGGAAAGGACAAGACAATAGCCTTGCTAGAAGACAAATACTACTGGACAAATATGAAAAGGAGCATATCTAAGTATGTGACAAGGTGTAGAATCTTCCAAGTGGCTAAAGGACATTCACACAATATAGGGTTGTATATGCCATTATCAGTATCATGGAACCATGGACAAATTTGAGCATGGACTTTGTATTAGGGCTACCACACACACAACGAGGTAATGATTCCATTTTTGTGGTTGTTGATAGGTTCTCTAAGATGGTTCATTTTATTGCCTAAAAGAAAACTAATGATGCAATGAGGGTAGAAGAACTATTTTTCAAAAGTTGTTATATTGCATGGTGTTCCAAAGACTATTAAGTCTAATAAGGATACAAAAATTTTGAGTCATTTTTGGAGGACTTTATGGAAGAAAATGGGGACCAAGGTACAGTTTAGCATTATGTATCACCCTCAAATAGTTGAGAAAATAGAGGTTGTCAATCGGAGTTTGGGAAACTTGTTAAGGTGTATTGTTGGAGAGAAGACCAAACAAAGGGACTTGGCATTGCCCCAAGGAGAATTTTCCTACAATACTTCAGTAAATAGATCAATAGGTAAATTACCATTCCAAATTGTGTATGGAAGGAATCCTAAGGGTGTTTTAGATTTGGCACAATTACCAATGAGAGATAGAACCAGTGAAAATGGGGAAGAATTTGTAGAACAACTTCAATAATTGCAGAAAGATGTGACATAAGTTGCAGGAAAGTAATGAGAGTTACAAAACTATAGTAGATGTTAGTAGGCAACATCAGGTACTCAATGAAGGTGATTTAGTGATGGTATATTTGAGAAGCGAGATATTTCCTATAAGAACATATCACAAATTGAAGTACAAGAAATTTGGGCCTTATAAAATTACAAAGAGGATCAACGATAATGCCTGACGTAAGTTTACCAAAAAATTTAGATATTTCCCCTGTGTATAATATTTCTAATTTATATCACTACCATGGAGAGGAACTTGATGAGGATAGTGGACAAAAAGTGGATTGGCAACACCAAATCCCACATAAGTAGATGGAAAAGGTTGCCCAGATTCTAGATAAGAAAACTATTTACACTCGACAAGGTCAATACAATAGGTATTTGACACAGTGGGAAGGATTGAAACAACAAATAACATATGGATTATAGAGTGGAAATTGAAGAAAATGGATCAAGACAAGTGGCAACAATTTGAGGACAATAACTTGCAGGAGTTGCATTCTTTTCAACTAGAGAATGATGCAGGGACTTCTAGAGATCATAACTTTTGACTCAAAAGTTTGTTTGGGCTCATATTTTATAGGGAGATGTGTTATGAGGATTTTTTTTGATTGTTGACAAAGCTCAACTTGATAGGTGGCCATTTTGACACTTTTTTGGGGCCGAAATCTTTCATATAGGCCCTCGAAATCAACTCTTTTTTTTTTTCAAGTTCTTAGAAAATTATTTTTTGAATAATTTGGAACTCACATTTCCAATTTTAATTGTAAGTTGAAATATTAGTGTCACCATATTTTTAGGAAGATATTTGGAAAAATCCAAGCTCAAAGGGTTAAGCATGTGATATTACCAAAAATAGCAAATTATGACGATTGTCAAAAGCTGCCAAAAATGATAATTTTTGGGTTTTTCTTTTAGTTTTTAGATATAAGGGTGTTCTCTTTCATTGTAGAAGCAGAGAAGGATGATAGAACAATTTGGTTCGAAATAAATTTTTAGTTTCTGAGTTTATTTTATCTATAATGGCAAAATTTTGTTGAGTTTGTTTGGTTACATCAATAAATAACTCAAGTACTTTCCTAATGGTCATTTTCTATTTAAGACCTTTATTTTCCAAAGGTAAGGGTATAGTTCTTATGAAATCCATTTTACAATCCTAATAGATCAATTTTCATATAGAAATAATTTTCATAGTGATTTATTTCCTATGCACTTTTGATGACAAAAATTTACCAACTATATTATTTCCCTCAGTAATTATTGTCAAATGCAATTCTTTCAAATAACATAATGATGCATTGTGTTAAAGTAATCTTACGCTTTCGAGTATGACACATTCAGTGTAGACAACCAACAAAATGCAACACATTCATTTACCTAATGACACCTTACACATGAAAACTTTCATGGACTTTTGAACCTTTCCAAATTTCATCATATCTTTTGATTTACTAAATCCTCTAAGATAACAAACAACTAGCATGCATTCATATTTTTGTGTTTTTTTAACAAGTAAAATATGACATATTCAATTGATATCTAAAATTCTAGTTGTTGGTGTTTTATTTTTCTAGCTAAGCTTTGAAACTCTCTAAGAGGTAGCCAACCTCTATGTTTAAAAATTCTCAAAGTTAGTGGCCAACTGACAAGATTCAGTCAAAGACTGAAATCTCCTACACTTCTGGCTCTGTAGGACCAAGGTGGGTCAACCTACACAAAGTCTAAAACTTAATTCAACCATACACACTGACATTGCTTTTTACAACAGATAATTCCCAATTCAATTAAACCACAAAGAGCACTAATAACTTCAAACCTGGCTAAACTCTTAGTAAATCAGTACTCACTTAGCCATTGGGAAGCAGGACATACAACAAACCAAATGGTAAGACTAAGAGTTATTTTTTATTTATAAAATGTCTCTGAGATGCATAAAACTGAATAATAGATCAGTGCCAATTCTGGGCCATGGAGTCAAACACATAAAATGAATTCATCAACAAACAAACTTCAACCGGTGGATTTAAATTGCTAATGCTTTGCATCAACTGTTAGTATCTTGCACCAACAATCCCTCTCTTATTATCAATCAAATTCTCCTTATCAAATCCAACCTGCACACTTGAAATCACTATTATCTACTTAAAGTATTTAACCATTTCTTTGAAATAGACCCACAAACAAATAACACAATCTCATGAAATTTGAGATGACAAACCCAAAAACACTTGGTATTATTGAATTCATATGATTTAACTGCACAAGTATGGAGACAATCTGAAGATATTAATGAATGTGCAAACACCTTCATGATTTTATTTGCCTAAACTAGTTGTATTTGCTTATGAAATCAAAAATTACAGCTTACAGACTCAAGAAATAACTCAGAATTTACAATTCTCTATCTACCCAACCCAATACAAAGTTTCAGAACCCTTTACAATTAGAAGAGAAGAGAAGAAATAGAAGATAGAAGCAACCCTAAAATTGATCTTTCGATGACATCTGGCAACCTCTTTCTCATTCATCGACAATCTGGATAAGACTCTCTCCTCTTTCTTCCTGCAACAAACTTTGCCTCTCAATTTGCCTTTGCCTCAAGTTGCCCAACAACTGAAAATTTTCCCATGTGGAGAATCTCCATCCATTTACACCCAACTGTGTAAAAATGCCTCTACTTGCTCATGAAAATTTCACATTTTTGTCCTTCTATTGCTGCACATTACTTTTATTCACTTCCAGATATTAAAGTCTCATAAATCTAATATTTCTGCTCACATTTATCTCCCAGCAAATAATAAATTTCAAACATAAAGTGAATATAAAATCCACTTTACTTATCCCCATGCACTTTAATGTTTTAAAATTTTATTTTAAAACATTCTCCATTTTCACGTGCCTTTCAAAATCTGTATTTTACTGGGCAATTAAAAGAATTTACCCATAGCTCTTTACTCTTCACTTTATAATGAAGGTTTTAAAATTTGAGGCGGGCCCCTCTAAAAGCTTTCTATTCATTCCTCGTGTGAACAACATTTATTTTAAATGTTTTGCCTTTTATTTCATCGGGCTCATTAAATTTTTAAAAGGAAACCACTACCTTTTGAAAAAAATTAAAACATCAGTCCGCTTTCAACTTTAACTGCGCACATGAATTTCAACCAGGCCCCACCCGCCACGTGTTTCAATCTCGTGAGCCTCGCAATAATTAATCGATGAGCATTTTAGATTCGCGAGATTGTGAGGAAGGGTCAGGATTCAATCTACTATCTTGGTTGACCGTTGATTCTCATGTGCTTCCTCCATTTACCCTAATTTTCATTTGGCGTTCATTCTCCATGCTCGTGCTCTGTTTGATCTCCAACCATGGTGGCCTCCTAGATTTCCATCGCCATCCATAAGCATTTTCTTGAAATTTGTAAGGCTTTTCAATAGCCATTAAAATAGAATTTCCTCAAACAATTTTGAAAACACATCCACCACAAGTGCAATTTGTTTCCCCACCATCCTTGGCACAAACAGAGTTCTTTAATGCTTTGATGATTGTCCATACCCTATGCCATGGTTCGATCCTTCTCATGGCATCTTCATCGTTGCAAACATGGCCTTTGGTCATGAGATCTCCACTCGGTCATGCTCGATACCGCCCGCAGTTTTCTTGTCGTCACCACGTGGCGTCTTATCGAGGCTTCCTTTTGGGATGCTCCTTTTCTTTTTGGTTGGGCTCCGCCTACTTGCCACATGGCCCATGCTCGACATCGACATCCACGTGTCACTATTCCGCACACCGCTCAACAATTTTGTGAAAACCTTGCGAGGTCAACCCGGAATGGTTTGGATTTGACTATTTCATCTTCATCTGACGGTTAGAAAGCCTGCACATGCGATAATTGTTAATCATAAAAGGGGGACTGACTAGGCGGGCGGGGAAAGGACCCTCGAGGCAAAAAAAAATAGATATTGGTCTAAAATTATAATGTTTATCAACTCGACACTAAGGGAAAAATTAAAATATAGCCCGAGCAAAATAAAACTGATGGGGCAGGTTAAAAGGGATAGGTAGCTCAATGACCAAAAGGGGTCAGACCACAACTTATGCAACCAGTAACCTATAATAATAAGTCAACGCAAGATTAGAGAAGCCAAAGCAATTAGAAGACCCAAGACCAAATTTGTGGCTAAAACCCAAAACTCCAAGACCTACCCAAGGGTGCCAAGCATAAAAGACACCGGAATGAGCAAGTGTGGAAAAATTGTAAAGGCTCCAACACTAATCACATAACATCTTTGAGCTTACAAAACTTTACAAATCTCTCAAGACCCACATGTATCTTTCTTGAAAACCATAGGTTGATAACTCTAAGATAATCTTCATAACACAAGCACCTGAAAAGAAAAATCAACAAGAGAGACAACAATATTGGTCAATGGGCTCTCCACCCAACCATAGGGTTGAAACTTCAACCCACCCCTGAGCTAGGGTCACATAGTCATTCCCATGCACACACAACCACTATTCACATGGATTCCTCAAAAAAATTATACCCTACAACATCCACAATAATATACCTTGCACATTACAATAATTTTCATTCACATATTAAACAAGGTGAGATCTCATAACCAAGACAAACCCCAACACACATCCTACAACAATTATCACAAAGGATTTAATATTGAATTTCACATAAAATTTCACAAACAAAGATCAATATTCCAAACATTCCTTTACACATAAACAAGGTTCTAACAAAAAGGGTAGACCTTACCAAGAGTTTTTTCTATCCAATTGTAGAAGACTCTCTCCAAGCCCTCTCTTTCATTTTCTTCCTCTTCACAATCCTCCTCTTCCCAAAAGAACTCAAGAAGATGGCAAGAAATCAAAAGTAAAATGGAACCAACTCCTCCCACACTATGAGAGAAGAGTTATATAGAAGAGGAAGAGATAACTTCCTCTCTCCAACTATCTCAACCAAATAACCACTTCCAAAATTTCGCCACTTTTAAGAGTGGGACATAAAAGTGGGTTTTAAACCCCCATTTTAAAGTGTTTTATGATAAAAATTAACTCCTAATCTATATACCCCACAACTAGGCAACTTTCCAAACCATAACATGAAACTTAAACCTTATAAAAGTGCATAAAATCACAAAAAATTAAAACTCACACAAGAAACAAATAAAAGACAATTAAATAAATTCACATCAACACAAAATTCACATAACACCAACACATATTTCACAACATGGGCCAAAAAGATCTTAGTACTCCATATGAGTCTAGGTCTATTGTTACATTAGAAAGACATGGAAGTAGTTGTGACCCAACATCATTGGTCAAATTCACATGTTTACTCAACCAAAAAGTGTTAGTACAACACAATGGCTAAAGCAACTATCATATGTAAGATAATATTTCAAGAATAATAGTCAACTAGGAAATCCAATCAAATAATCTACACAAGTAACAAAATATTATTAGCATATCCACAACATCTACTTACATAACACCTAATGAAATCAAGTAATAATTAATCATACAACACATCATCACAATATCACTACATCTAGTAGTGTAACCAATTGAAATCCATCTTATAGTCATTAACCTATTACCAACGAACATTTTCCATTCATTAAATCTCATATCGACCAACACCTACTTACATTCTCAATGCAAGGAATGCATCTAGTTATCACAGAGTAATCAAAACAACATTAGTTAGCTAAATCAATTAACCCTATCCAATAACAACCAAGCATAAATACATTATCAACATATATTAAACAACTATCATTCGTAAATATCTTGTAACACACAAATATATTAGTATAAGTCATGATAACATCAAGAGACACATGGAGTGAATAGGATCACAAAAATATAGGGCCTCACATACCCCTCTCTACCTATCCCTTCCTCTCTCCCTCCCCCTCCTTCGCTCTCTAAATTTGTCTATCTCACCTCTCTCTTTTGTTATCTCTTTCCCTCTCTACTTATGTCTATCTCACCTCTTTCTCCCTCCCTACTTCTAGATCTCTTTCTCCCTCCCTACATCCTCTCTCTACTTCTCTATATCACTCCTCTCTCTCTACCTATCCTTCCTCTATATCTCTCTCTCCCTACCTCCCTCCCTATCTATTCTCTATCTCCCCTCTCCCTCTCTACCTTCCTCTTCCTCCTATACCTCTCCCTTTATCTCTCTCACTACCTTTCTCTATCTACTTACCTCTTCTTACCTAAAGAGAAAGAGATAAGTAGAAAGAGAGGGGGTGGGAAAGAGAGGGGAGGGAGGGAAAGGTAAAGAGGGATAAGTGAGACAAAGAGAAGTAGAGAGAGATAAGTAGATAGGGATAGGTGATATAGAGAGAAGTAGAGAGAAAGAGAGAAAAGTAGATAGGGATAGGTGAGATAGAGAAAAGTACATACAAAGAGAGGGGAGGGTGGGAGAGAGTGAGGGAGGGAGGGAGGGGAAGGTAAAGAGGGATAGGTGAGAGAGAGAGAGAGAGAGAGAGAGAGAGAGAGAGAGAGAGAGAATGGTGAGATAAAGAGAAGTAGAGGGAAGGAGAGAGTGAGAGAGAAAGAAGGGGATGGATGGAGAGAGGGAGAGGTATAGAGAGAGAGAGAGAGAGAGAGGAAGATGAGAGATAGAGAGAAGTAGAGATGGAAGGAGAGAGTGTGGGAGAAAGAGGGGGAGGGAGGGGGAGGTAGAGAGATAGAGTAGAGAGGAAAGGAGGGAGGGAGGGAGCAAGAGGTAGAGAGAGAGAGGTGTGAGAGAAGTAGAGAGGGAAGGAGAGAGCAAGAGAGGACAAAGAGGTAGATCTTGAGCTTAGGGGAGAGAGGTAGAGAAATTAATGGAGAGAGAGAGAGAGAGAAATATGATGGGAGCCTACTAATTATTGAAGTTTTCCTTGTTGATTACTGAAAATTGACTAAGTTTGAAATATTATAAGATCTTCCAAAACCTAGAATTTGTATTATAACTCCTAGAGATCCAAATCCATTCTCAAACATCCTAAAACTATATACATGAAATATAACTTAAAGTATAAGAATGTAAATGTCCATATATAAAGGTCACTTAAATGTTTATTTCATATATATAGTTTCATCAAAAGAGAAAGAGAAAGAGAACAAGAAATTTTTAAAGAAAAACACGAGCGCATTATAACATGCTCGTGTTATGTTTTCTTTGAAAATTTCCAAGCCTTTGACTTGGATTTTCCTTGGGCTTTCAATCCAAAGGTTTGGAGTGACTTTTCAAAATCCAAAGATGTGTTTTTGTAAATAGGAAAAAATCTGACATAATCTTGAGGGTGCTCCCCATCAAGTTTGCACGTGTTTCAATATCAAGTCAAAAAAATACAACGATAATGTTAAGCACTTTGTTAGCTATCTAACCATGTATTTTTTTTTAATTTTAAGTATGCTAAATTTTTTATCTTTAATTTCTTTTGTTAATGTATCTATTTTTTATCAAAAACCAATGTGTGGTATTTTTTATTTTATTTTTTAACCGTTCATCAAAATTTAAAATAAATTACAATTTTAGAAACTAGACTCCATTCTACACATTAAAAAAATGATTTTCAATCAATTTTCAAAAAAATTAGGGGGGAGCATGCTCAATTTTATAATTTTCAAGATGTGTCCACTTTGAAAATTAGTAAAAGATCATATATCCATTAAAAAAATAGTAGAAAAATTGGGCATAAACTACATGGTGTTAGCTAATTTCTCACTCAAGCAATTTTTGAAATACTAAAAAAATGTTAACATTTGAGGGGGACCACACCAGACGCTATGTTATCTTTTTTGAAAAAAAAGGAACACTTTGTGTAGCCTCCCTTTTTGAACCGCTTAATCTCTACCATTTTTTTAAAAAAAAAGTTTAGAAAGTAAATTTAGAACACTACAACTCTTGTTTTTGTTGCATCTTCAAATTTTGAGCGTAACTATCTTCAATTTCTCATCCAAGGTCAATGTTTCTTGATTTCTAAAAAAAATGTCCACTTATGACTCCTTTTTTATCCCCCATCTTTTTGCACTTACCCTAAAAGAAGAACGAGAATTGTGGTTGGAAGAAATAAGTGTGGAATAAAAAGTATATATTGAATTCAAACACAAGCAAATTTTATGTGGAGAGCGAAAGAAATATATTATCAAGGCAAAATTTTGTGAAGGAAATTCAAGTGATTGTCTTCCATTGAAGAAGATATATAAATAAAAAGATGAAAATTTTATCTTTTTTTGGAGGTTGGTGCTTCTTAACAAAAGAGATTAATGTTTTTTGCTAGGTTAGTGCTTGTCGGTGGGGATTGATGTTTCTAGTAGGTTGGTGCCTATGAAATTTTGTAAGAGTGTTTTATTTTGAAGTTAGATTTGGACAATAGATCCAAGTAGTCTATTCTCCGTGGTTTTCTCTCAAAAGGGTTTCCACGTAAATCTCGTGTCTCTTAATTGTTATATCTTGTGTAATTTCTTTTATCGTGATTGTTGAATTTTAAATAAGTAAAAGTTAATCTTATATTGATTCACCACCCGCTCAATATATAAGTGTGTACTCATTAAAAGGATGTCGAATCATTCACATTCTACCACAAAAAATAAAACTCTAATGTAGTGATTTCATTAATTTGTGCTAAATTTTTATATCACCTACAAAAAGATGGGATCAACATAAAAATGGAAAATTTTAAAAACCTTGAAAACAAACACAAAGGCAAATAGCATAAAGGGTTGCATACTTGGCTTTGAATATCATTTTTTACATTTGACATAAGTTTGTACAGTTTCAAAGAATGTGTGCATAATTATCATTGGTTCTAGAGCAATAAAGATTCATTTTTTACAAAAGTAATTATTATTAAAATACTGCAATATCAAATATTGTTGAATTTTAAAAAATCATACAAAACTGTATGCACACTAGGATTTTCAAAAAGCCATGGAAAACCCATTGAAAACCAAATGACATGCTAATATAGAAATCACCATACAAATTGGAGTTTCAAATAACCATGGAGAATCCATTGAACCCCTTTTCACAACCCCTCTAACAACCTAGCAAATTTTTTTGGCAAATATACATACCCACTAGCACATGAGATTGGGCATCGACAAAACACACCAAAATATGTCTCTACAAAAAATAGAAACAATGGGTCAACTTGTTTAGAGTTTTAAAATAAACGTCATGGTACAAAACTTCCTTCTCAAGCCTTCTTTTCTAGATAAACAACACGGAATTGGGAAAACTATGAATAATAGTAAATTAGAGCAGTTTCACTATAGCCATAAACAAAGACTATGAATCATTCACATTCTACCACAAAAAACAAAGCCCCAATGTAACGATTTCATTAATTTGTATTAAATTTTCATATCACCTACAAAAAGATGAGGTCAATATAAAAATGACAAATTTCAAAAACCTTGAAAAAAAACACATAGGCAATAGCATGGAGGGTTGCATACCTATATGATGTGCATCTCTTCCAAATGTATGCCCCTTTCCTTGCCAAACGAAACTATCTTAGAAACGCCGAATGTGCAAATGAAAATAGGGTGGCTTTGGTAACATTTTATCATCCATCATTTTTCAAAACTCTTGGTGTTTATTAGAACTCCCGGCATACAAGACCATTTTTAAAAATCACAATGTTTTTTAAAACTAGTGACATACAAGGCCATGTGAGAATAGTTGGAACAACATAGGCCAAAACATTTGTTCGTCTACTTCTCTTGTCTAATGTATTGTCATCATGTCATTGTATGGAGGATGAGGCATAACATCTTTTTGTATGTTATGATATCTTAAGACATATTGTTCTCTAGGGAGAATAGCCACAACCCAAGCTCTCCTCTCCAACATTCAAAAATAAACCTTATTTATTAGTGATAATAGATTTCCACAATCCATGAAGGTTATTGCTGAGAGTTTCTGGATTCGATTGTGTTTATATTTTTTGCATCAACGTTTCGGATCACACTCTATGATCCATCATCAGGATAGAAGAGAGCATCACTTATCACACTCCGTGATCCATCATCAAAATAGAAGAGAGCATAAGGAGTAGAATGAATAGGTAATTGATGCTCTCTTATATCCTAATGATGGATCACAGAGTGTGATCAGAAACGTTGATGCAAAAAATACAAACACAATCGAATCTAGAAGCTCACAGCAATAACCTTATTTATTTTGATAATTTTAACTATAAAACATTTACCCTTATCATAAGTGTGTTAAAAAAATGTTCATGAAAATTTAATTATGTATCTTACACTTACATTTCATAAGTAATAGAAAAAGCAGATTCTTGAAAAAGGTGAGAATCAAGAACTACCTACCTACTTATATTGATTTCCAAGCATATCGGCCTGTTCATGGAGGTGCAGGTTTGACATCAATGGTGACGTCGTTTGTGAGGTACAAGTAAAGTTGACGCCTTAAGCGTCACAATCGATAGTGCGGTACAGAATGCAGATGTCTGGAATTTGAAGGCATTGGCAGAGTCCCATGAGTTGCAGAGGGGTCACCATCAACCTGCACCACATACTGGCTGGAGCGTCACCTACATCACTCTCTTCCTCAAAACGTCACACTTACATTAAAAGCCTTACCTCCGTACACCCAACGCCATCTTGGCCCACCACTACTTACTATTAGCGGCGCAGGAATGAGAAATTTTCATATATTTTCAGTTTTAGAGCTGAGTACTGCGCCAACTTGCACTACACTCATTCTTATTCAAATCAAATGAAGTGGTCGTCAGCTTTCAGTCACTAGACTCATTCTTATCCGTTATTTATACCTTCATGCTTGGAAGTACTGGTAAAGCTCATGGATGTAGGTACTATAAATAGAGGCCTGAGCATTCAATGTGGGTTGCAGATTTGGGACTGACTAAAATATTATGGCAGTGGAATTGATCATCTATTGGAAGGATTTTTTTTATTAAATTAATTGTGTCAGGTTTATGAGAGACATTATTTATAAAATATGAGTTTGGAAAGATTTATTTAATAAGGGATAAGAATTTTTTTATGCAAGTCCAGTTTAGAAACAGTAAGGAGAAAGAGTAAAAGATCCATTTGACCAACGAGTCGATGAAGCATGGACTACATTGTCTAGGGGAGAGGACATGGTAGGGGAGGAATTTAGGATGAACTATCTCCGAGGACTATGTCATGTAGAAATAACATTCACCCACTATAAATATGTTGCTCATGACATTGTAGTATGATGTTTTGTTGGAAATGTGTCTTAGGTTGTCATTGATGGCATCATGTCGGTCTGGTACCGGTACCCTATACCGCTATGTAGAACCAGTTTATTCCATCCGTATTTGATCCGGTAATTATGATATTTTTGGTCCACATATGCTCTCTGATATTCGGTATGATCCAAGGTTTTGGGAAAATGTTTATAACGGTTGGAAGCGTGTATGTATGTATTCTCAGATGTTTGGGGGATGTACTGGCATCCGTTCTTTGTATTTGCATTTCGGTATTAAGTTTTGGCTGACCTAATATCTAGTCGATTGGATTGTGAATTATATGTGAAGACCTAGCCTTGGTCCCAGGGGACTTCATGATGTTTTGACATGATTGAATTATCGTTTGATGTCGACCTAACTATTGCATACGAGTATATATACAAGATGTTTAGAAGATCCGAAAACAAAGAAAAGAGAGAGAGATGTGCAAGGTTTTATGATGTGTGATGTGAATGCGAAAAAGAGAAGTATAAGTGTGTGAATTGGAGATCAGTCTGCGAGTGAACACTCTGAGCATATAGGGAACTGAATTAGCACTTGAGGTGTATCTTCATCAGTTCAACTTTGGCGGTTAGCCAAATTTTGTTTATACATTTTTGTAGGTAGTGAGCCTCCCTTTTGGACAACAAGTTCTCTATAAGCAGTGAGCTTTTGTATTTGGCAATGAGTCAATCCTTTTGATATAACTATATATTGTGAGCTAATCCTCACCTTGGTTTTTCCCTCATTGGGTTTTACACGTAAAATCTGGTGTTTCCCTCATTGGGCTATGAATGTCATGTTGCGTTATTGCTCTTTTTTGTTCTATAATGAAATAAATTAATGGTGATTGTTCAATAAGAGTTAGTGGATATTGATTCAGCCCCCCTCTCAATATCTGGTTTATTCAATATGTTTGCCAAAGGAAGTAGTATTCACTACAAGAAATGGGATATGTTAAGAAGTTTCCAAAGCATGTTTCATAATTAGGCCCTTGTCATGATGGGGATCGAAGGGAAGAGATGGCGGGACTATGTCATGTAGAAATAGCATTCACCCACTATAGATATGTTGCTCATGACATTGTAGTATGATGCTTGTCAAAGGAAGTAGTATTCACTACAAGAAATGGGATATGTTAAGAAGTTTCCAAAACATGTTTCACAATTAGGCCCTTATCATTATCAAGATCAAAGGGAAGAGAGGGTGGATAGGTACAATTAAATGGATTTGTGAATATGATGGGAGGGATATGATGCATGGGTAAGGACTCTATAGGATGGATAGTGTAGGTGGGTGAGACAACTTGCCCTCAAATGTAGGGTACACATATATAGTTGATTTACACATACTTCTTATGAATAGTTTTTCATCATGGTACTTGCTCAAGATTCCATAAGAAGAAAAAAATCACCATTTAAATGAATTTTTTATTTTTTTGATGTTTTGATTTTTATTTTTTTTAAATAATGATTTTTTTACATTATTATTGCATTAGGCTTGAGATGCACAATTTTCATTGGGTCTTCTATTTCTTAACCATTATGTTCTATGGTGGACCAATAATATCCTTCTCTAAGAACTTTTCATATGAACCATGTTGTTGTGATGTGCTCTATGGATGTTGTTGTGAACTTCATGTATGGGGTTCATAGGTACAATTAAATGGGTTTTATAGGGGGGTAGGATGCATGGGTAAGGACTCTATAAGATGGATATTGTATGTGGGTGAGACAACTTGCCTCCAAATGTATGGTACACATAGATAGTTGATTTACACACAATTCAAGTATGAATAGTTTTTCATCATGATACTTGCTCAAGATGCCATAGGAAAAATCTTCACTCTTTTTATTTATTTTTAAAATTCTTTTTTTTTTAAATTTTTAATTTTTTTGTTGTTTTGGTTTTTTTTCTAATTTTTAATGGTTTTTTTGTTATTATTGCATTAGGCTTGAGATGCAAAATTTTCATTGGGTCTTTTATCTCTAACCATTATTTTTTATGGTGAACTAATAATATCTTTCTCTAAAAATGTTTTATATGAACCTTGTTGTTGTGATGCACTCTATGTATGTTGTTGTGAACTTCATTGATTGCTAAGTTGGATTCTTCAAAATGTAAATGTCTTAACCATGGTATCATCATAGGGCCCCTATATTAGAGGATTGGATGAAGGATGCATGGTGGTTATGCAAAAATATGGATTAAAGTGGTATAATTGTAAAGATATGTTGGGTAATGGGCTTGATTATGTAAAAAGGGTAGATGAAAGGATGGGGTTTTGAAGGTGTGAGTAAATATCATGGGTTCAAGGGGAATTAGGACTAAAAATCTCACACACTATGGTATATTGTACAATTTTTCTTGCTTTAGATCAAATAGTGGATTTTGGATCTTTGGATCTTTAATAGGATTTTGAATTTTGAGTGTATGGGATTTAGGATCTTTGAAGACACTTGAAATTTTAGACTTAAAATCTTGGGATTTAGTGATCGAAATGGATGTTTTACTTTTGGATTTTACATTTTACCTGATTTAGGTACATCTAACATGGATTTTAAAATTTTGGGCTTAGGATTTGGATATTAGAATTTGGATTTTGGATTTTGGATGGGAGATTAAATTTTTTGGATTTGAAGATGGAATTAGGACATGTAAATTTGAATACTTCACTTTGGTTCATTTCATCTCTTTGATTTGGGATCCATTTTTTTTTCTTTTATTGATGGAGTCATGTGGCCCTTTGGAGTGATTTTTCTTTTTGACATGATTTTGATTCAATAATACTTATTGATGTTTTGTATTATGACGATCCTTGATTTATTATGGAGTTTTTACTTCATATGGTGATGCATCCAAATCAATTTCAAATAATATTTTATGATATATTGGGGAAATATATTCTTGGAATCCATGACATTTATGATTTCTTCATCATTTTAGAATAATTCAAATGGTGTGTGATATTGTTGGTCCTAATTGGTGAATTTTGATAATGGAAGATAAATCTAGCTAATAATAGTGATATCAATAAAAGGTTTGGTGGCAAAAAATATATGTAGGAGTAAAAAGGACTAATATAGATGTTAGAATAAGTTTCCTAAGAATCTACATAAGTGTAACTAACATCATTAGTTTGTTCACATGTACGAGTCCTAGGATTTCTTATTCATAAGGCCCAATCTTTTGCCTTGATATTTAATGTTTTGACATATTTAATTTGTGAAAGGTACTCATCACTTTGAAAATAATACATGAATCCATCTTTAGATACCTAAGAACCATTGGAAGTTCCATTTTTTCTTTTGCAAAAAGACCAATTCAAAGGTGGTTAATCGAAGCTGGTAGGATATTTTTCCTTTCTCCTCATTCATAATTATGGTACCTTGATCAATTATATGCTAAATTTTATCAATAATGAATTTCTTAACCTCATGATTGATGTGATAACATGATTTATAATTTTATTTGAACCAATATTCTTGATGTAATTTATTTTTTATTTGTGCTTGAGAGGATCAAGTGTCTTATTGTAGGGAAGGGATGTGATTGAATGATGGATAGGATCAGTTTCGGTTTCTTGTTCTTTGGATTTTATGATATGATGGATGAGATTGGCTTGAGTGCTTTGATCTTGATTTGGTTGGGGGAAACTTTGATCATTCTTTGGAAGAAGCTCTTGGCATAACCTTAACTGCTTCTTGGACAAGGTGGATGTAATTTTTTGGGCTTCAATATCCCCTATATTTGATAGAATCCCCTAATAATATTATTTTTCTAGTGGGATGTATTTGGACCTTATGATGCTTATGGATTTTGGATTTTGTGTATTTTATGGATCTGATGAAATGTTTTATTTAATGTCCCACGTAGGTTGGTTTCGAAGGAAAATAACACTAGGGGGTCATGGAAATCCTTAATAGCATTTAGGTTGATGGCTCTATTGTAGATAATATGTTTGCATGATGGCACTTGAATTTGGATGGGGATTAAGCTAGGAGGTTCTTGGATAATTTTAATAGACTTTTGGTGAATGAATATCTTGCCAACAACACATTTGCACTTGCTAAAGGATGATGACATTGGGTTGGGGGTGTTGCAAGACTCCTCATTTTTTTATTTATATGTCAATGATGATCCTTCCCTAGTAGTCTTTGGATAAAATACTTTATAGATTGTTTGGATAAGGTAAGATTGGGTGACTAATAGGATTTTTATTATATGGTTGATTAGTTTGTGAAGGTTTAGGTGATGAAGGAATTTTGTACGAGGGTAAGACTTTGGTTTATTTTTTAAGGATTTATAATTTGGACATAAATTGGCTTTGAGGGTCATTTCCTAAAATGGTGTTTACCTTGCCAAGGTTACCATAAGGATGATTGATAGACATTCATTTTTTTCCTAGAGAATGGATAGTACTAGTATGTTCTTGGTTGAATTTTTTTTTTTATCCATAAGGTTATTTGTGGTTGGATAATCAAAGATTGGATAAATTTTATTGCTAATAATTGCATATAGGGTTTGGTATTCATAGACTAAGGCATGACTATGTTCATATCTAGGTGAGTTATAGTTTACATCGTTGTGTTTTCTTAAGTGTATAATTCTATCAAAATCATGCTCACAATTTTTTTTAATGAACTTGTCAAAAAAGAGGTCCATGATGATTGTTTTGGTTAGGTTGGATTTCAAATGTTTAGATTTTGATTTTTACACTAGTTTAGCACAAGGGGAAGATAAATTAGACACAACACTAACCTATATTAATCATGTTGGAGTGTGATTGAATGCAATCCCATGAATATTCCTTTTCTAGGACTTTGGTGGAGTTTCAAATTTTTAGGGTGCATGGAAAGAGGAACCTAAAAGGAGATGGCTAAAATTCTTGCTCTAATAAGATACATAGAGCAATCAATGAACTATATAACTTTTAGGGATGGATGGAAAGAGATGCAGGAATAGGGAAAATTTGAAAGTTTAAAAGACCTAGAAGAATTTTCAGTTATACGGGAAACTCATACTATATTCCAAGGATCAAGGCATCAAAGAATTGACGAAGAAAATGAATGGTATGCAAGGGGAACCTCAAATTTCCAAAAGGATAATAAATTCAACATTTAGCCACTATTATGTTTCATACTTTGAGGATCAAGGATGACAAGTGAAGGGTACAAGTGGAAATAAAACCTTGACATCCAAAAAGGATGCCAATTTGAAACTTAGGCCCTTTTAAAAGACTTCCAAGTAAGGTTTTGGGAGTGATAGGAAATGCATGCCAAAATATATACCCTTAAATTGTAATAAGGCAAAAAAAATGTCACTTATCTGATAATAACCTATAGAATTCAAGGATCGATGAAGTTAATGAATGATATGGATGTAAGGGAAACCCCCAAAAAATGAAAGGGTGATTTAAACATAATATTTAGCCAATTTTGGAATGAACAAAGTGGGGAGTCAAGATCAATAAGGAAGGTATGTCAGTAGGGACAAACCTAAACTTTGATATCTCGAGAAACTCAACACTTAGTCAAATTTGGTTTGTTAACTTGGGTATTTGACTAAGACATAAAAGGAGGAAAACGTATCCTTTCAACTAAGATGACCCATTTAGAATGTCTCAAATTGACTATAATTGATGGTAAAAGAAGGGGGAAAGAAATATCAACATTTTGGTAACCTCTCTGGGTTGTTTTCCTAATAAACACTAGAATTTGGTAGCCTTATCAATATATTAGGCACAAAGTCATAGCCCGGCCTCACAAAAAACTAACACGAATACCTTAGAAGATAAAAAACAAGAAACAAGAAGTGAAAATTACACTTGGATTGAAGCAAAAAAACTAAAATCATACATTCTCCTAATGAGAATAGAGAGATTGCAACAACCATTCTCGAAAAGAAAAAATAACTAACCTAATATATATAAGACTTAAATAGCCTCACAAACAAGGTTTGAGGTGTATCACTTTCATAGGGATGGAAAGAGCCTCTCTTTTCAATCTTGAAAGCTGAAATAATTAGCCTCCTTGTAGTTGGTTATGGTATATGAACCACTCCAAATAGCATCATACTTTGTATTTCTTCTAGCCTTGGTTTTTTCTACATCCCACTTCAACAACAAGTCTCCCTCCTCAAAGAATCTATCAACTACCTTTTTTTCAATAGTCCTCTTGACCTATAATTGGTGAGCCTCAAGGGTTCACATTGCTTTGTTCCTAGTTTCTTCTAACTCCAACTCAATCAACATTACTGTCATTGCATCATTTTGCAAACATTTTTAGTGGTTGTGCTAATTCATGGGAAGGAAATTCAAGTGATAATAGAATCCTTGTTTCCCTCCCATAAACAAATGTAAGATGAGAGTTTCCAACAACCCTCTTTGGAGTGATCCTACCGGCTCAAAGGGTTGTCTTGAGCTTAGTATGCTAAGATCTCTAGTTAAACTCAATTTTCCTCCTAACTATTTTAATCATATTATTTTTGGTAGATTCAACCAAGTAATTATCTTGAGGATAGTAATTTGATGGAGGTTTTCAAATACACATCGTGCTTGAATGCTCATTCACTAATTTGAGTTCCTACAAAGGCCTTGGTATTATCAAAAATATTGGTAGAGGGAACACCAAACCTTGCCATAATTCCTTTTAGGAAATATAGGATTAAAGCCTCAATATCTTCTTTGAGTGTAAATGCCTCTATCCACCTTGTGAAGTAGTCTATAGCTATCAGTTCACCCATTTGTGTCCAACACTATTAGGTAAATTGATCAAGCCAATGAAACTTAAACCCCATTGAGAAAAGGGTTGACTTATTTGAATGGGATGGAGAGAGAGGGAAAATAACCTTTGTTTTCTAGAAACAAAAATTATAATTCGTCGCCCATTTGTGAGCATCATTCAACAAATTCAACCAATAATATCCAATTATCATTACTTTAATAATAGAGCTCCTTAGAGAGAAATGAAAACCCAATGGGCCATCATGAAATTCTTCTAGCATTCTGCTAATCTAATTTTATTTAATGCGTCATATCAAATTTGTATTAAGGTCCTTTTTGAAAAATATACCATCCACCAAGGCAAAGGGGATGTATTGCAATATGAAATATCTCTTCTTTTCCCTATCTAGACCTAGAGGGTATCTACTTTCTTGTAAAAAGGTAGAAATATCATGCACCCAATTACTCTAAACATCAAAATCAACTGGTTGATCCTCTTATAGAAAAAGGGTGGTCTCTTCACAAGCCATAAAATTTTGTTGCAAGGTCGCATAACCCTTTGCCCTTCATAAGCTTCATGATCATGATTTCCACCTCATACTTTATGACCTTGGTGATTCAATCAACCCTATTCTCACTAATATCTCTACTCAAGAGAAACTCCTAAACACTTGTGTGAGGAACCATCAACTATATCATGTTGTTGGAGAGCATTTTTCTGAACATTTTTAGTACTCTAACAATGATAAGGACTTGTTTCTCCATGTAGCCATACTTTAGCTCATAATCCTTGATCCCTTCACTAAAAAAGGAAATCAATTGCTCTAGATTGTCATCATTTAGCTATGTCAAAATAGTTAATTTTATCATCTTGAATCCAAAGGTATATAGGATAAATTCCTTATCATAGTTTAGGTTGGCAAGTATTGGAGCATCAGTGATAGATTTCTTAATGGATTTGAAAATTTCCTTCCCTTTGTTTGTCTAGTTAAAAGATACATATTTCTTTAACATGGAGGTGAGGGGATTGAAAAATACAACAATATTAGGGATAAGCTCTTTATGAAATTAATCCCTTCTTTGAAGCCTTGCGGGCCCTTACAATGGTTGGGGAGAGGGAGAGACACAATAGCGTCCACTCTTTCTAGATCAATGGACAATCCTTCTTTTAAAATTGTGTCCTAATAATTTACCTTGATAAATAGTGAACACACTTTTTGGGTTCAAGGATATATCATATTTCTTTGCACTTCTTGAAAACTTGTTCAAGATGGTAGAAGTAATCATCTATATCTTTTGAAAAAATAGTGATGTCATTGAGGTAGACCAACATAAAGTTTCCTAGAGATATTTTGAAGGCCATGCCAATTTCCCTTTGGAAATTTGCACCAAATGAGTTATCTAAAAGGTATATTACTATATGCAAAACTACCCAACTTGGTGGTAAATGTACTCTTATGTTTGTTTGATTTTTGGACCAGGATTTGGTTATAACCAAAATACCCATCTAGGAAATAAAAACTTTCTAAATCACTCACCTTTTGCAATATTTTCTCCATAAAAGGTAGGGGATAATGGTCTTTGCGAAAGGCCCTACTGAGGTCTCTAAAGTTCATACACAATCTTATTTCTCCATTCTTCTTTCTTATAGGGACCAAGGTTTCCACCCAAGAGGAATACCTGATGGGGAAGATAATATTATCTTCTATAAGCTTGGATAGTTATTTCCTCATCAACGGTTCAACCTTAGGGTTTACTAGCCTTTTCTTTTTCCTAATTTTTTTTTTTGCATCAAGATCTATCTCAATGGTATGATGGGCTAAACCAACAATAAAGCCTTTGAGGTCTTCATAAGTCCAAGTGACCATATCATCATAATAATGATAAATCTTAATAAATTTATATTTCTAATATTTAGAGAATGCCTTTCTTAAATTCAAAGACTTTCCCTCTACCACAACTACCTACTTGTAGTCACCCTTTTTAGTAGTCGAGTTCATCTTTTTAATTTTTAAATAATCAATTTTGTTGAAGATTCTTTCTAGAGTGATGAGCCCTTTTAACAATTTATTAGTATTTAGTTGCATGATTTTGTATTCATAGTGTCCTTGTAGCTTGGACTAATTTTTAGGAGAAAAATTTACCTCATTTTGAAAAAAAATGACAATTTGTTGGTCATTTCAAATACTTTCCAATTTTAGTTATCTAGGATAGTGAGCCTTACAGTAAGTTTTATATGTTGCTCCTTCTTGTCTATAATATTTGTTGGTATTTCAAATTATGGAGCAAATTTTCACCCCTAGGCAAATTCCCCATTTGCATCACCCCTAGCTTAGAAAGAAAAAATCTAATGATGCAATTCCACATCTGCCACCTTTCTCCATCCACTTGGTAGCTCATTTTTGCCTTGGTGGATTAATCCATGTCTAGGATGCACATGTTCCATGCGGATGTCTGCACATCACGTTGTCAACCTGATAGGATCCATGCCTCTAGAATCCACAGAGGCATTACATTTCTCCATTGGAAACAAAGTGTAACATCACTACCTCCATTGACCAACGAGAAATAGGTCGTTTGCCTCCCTTTTTCATTCATATAATCGATCTCTCCATTCTTTCATTCATTCTGGATTATACTCCACTCTCTTCATGCTTCTTGATTCTCTTCACTCTCTTGGCTTCATCCTCACACTTTCAAGCTTCTACATCATCCATTTGTGGTTGCAAGCTACTGGTTCTTGGCTCCTATACTTTGTTTGTTGTGACAACGTTGTTGTTGGAGGGCTTCCAAGCTCTCTCCTCCCACTACTTTCCTTGAGTAATCATAGTTGGGGAGGTGGTGTTGTCTTTTAATATCATTCTTTACATCACTTTGTGTATTTAGGTAGCATACTTGTTGTTGGTGATTCCTCTTACCACTATTTCCTTTTTGTTTCTACATCTTTGTTGCTATCTGGTTGTTCATGGAGGTGGAAACACCAAAGCAGGGAACTAACTGAGGAATTCCTCTAAACACTATCCCAAAAAAAAATTGGTCTTGTGTGTGTAGGTGTCTTCACGTGAAGCTCCTTGAGGATTCGGCTTGTGAGTAGAAAGGTCTAATTTCTCACCCTCTCTTTGTCAATTCTAGCTTAGTGTAGACATAGTATTCTTCTTGTTGTACTTTAGTTCTGCACTTTTCCAATATTCTATCATAGCGTAAAACATCCTTCAGTTAGGCTATTGTTAAGTTTCTTGGTGTTTTAATCTACTCCTAAGACTCTTTTTTCGTACAAATTCCAATGCACATCTGAGACGCCAATGTGTCGTGTTGGAGTCCATAATTTGCACTATCATCCTTAGACAGAGAGTTGTTTGGGCATTAGATTTAACCCTCAAAACCGACTTGTATAGCCATGTGAAAAATTTGATATAGCAGAAGGATAGCAACACCCAAGTTGCTCTTCCTTTTCAGCCTTAGTGCCTTATCCCTTTTCAATTCACTTAGCAAACTTGAGGTAGTTTAGGGCAACCCATTGCTTAGGACTCTCCTGTGACCTGGAGTCCCAAAGTAGTTGGTCCCTCTTCTCTACATTTTTTTGAACCCGATGTGAACCTCTTGAATCCATTTCTTTGTTTCAAGACTTCTTCTCCCACATCTAAGGAGTGTTACAGACTTGTGCGTTGTAAAGCTTTATGATCTTTACAACTTAGTCTATGACCTCTGGGCATGTTATTAGAAGGAGCGTGTGACATTTAGAAATGGATTTTACAAAGGTCACCATGGCTCCCACTTTTGATGAGATGGTTTCAAGAACAAATACAAATTTCTTCGAGGAAACCACATGTGTCCCTACTCCTCTTGTTTCTCTTACAACCTCATCTATGGAGGAAGATGAAGCTCTCATGATTCCTATGGAGGAGTTCCTCTCCCTATATCGAAGGCTTCTAGAATTTGGGAACTATTTAGGAAAAGAAAAGATCATGGATAGGGTTGCTAGGGTGGTTAAAGAGATACGACATATGTTGGATAAGGACTGGGTAGGTCTAGAATTCTTTTGGGGTCTTACCAACATAATGGAAACTCATGTCCCATCATACAACTCTAGATCAAGTGTTGTCTGAGGACCTAGGTCTGAGACCACTGAGAGATAGATAGAAATCTCAATGCCCAAGGTATCGGTGAACATGGCTAAAATAGGCCCTTCCGTCTCCGCTCTTGAAGCCCCCTTGTCATCAAAGTGAACAAGGTACCTTTGGGATTTAGCTTTGCTACTCCTAATTCTCCCAACAATAATCCCGAGGCCATTGTTAGCTTAGTCGGTGGGGATCTTGTTGGAAAAAGCGTTGGTGGGTCTGGTAGTCACAGTGGTTCTGGTGGTGGTTCCACTAGTCTTGTCTTATTGTATGATCCTATTTTGAACGCCTTGTTGCAAAACATGGGTCAGATGTAGAACCAGCTAGAAAACTTATCCCAGGCCACCTCTCAACCCATCTTTCAACCCTTCTTTTGGCATAGTCCTTTGTCAATAGCAATTCTAAATACTCCTATCCCCCAAGGAATGGAGATTCTGAAGTTTGAGAAATATGGTGGTAAGGGAGATCCACAAATGCATGTTTCAGCATTCAATACCATGTGTACGAATTTCTTCCACCATGATGCATTAATGGCTAAGTTGTTTCCCAGGTTACTTAAGGACACAACCCTCAAATTGTACCATTCCTTACCTAAATGGTCTCATTCCTTACCTGACAATTCCATATTCTTGTTTGATCAGCTTGTGAATTAGTTTCTAAGATAGTTCCAAGCAAACAGCGGGCCGAAGATCGCCCTCTCAGATCTCGTCTGGTGTAAGCAGGGAGAACATGAAAAAATAATTGATTTCATAGCTAGTTATCAAGCATTATTCTTACAAATTTCTTATCCTTTGCCCAACTCGGATGTCCAAAAGGTTTTCATTGGGAACCTATAGAGATCTTGGCAGAAGAAATTTTCCCTGATGAAATATCCTTCTTTTGCACATTTGTGTGTCACATTATGAGAGTATCAACAAATGGTTGCTCAATTTAGGGGATACTCTTCGCGCTCTCGTTCTGAGGGTAGTTTTATAGTGTTGATCTCTATTAAAAACAAGACTGTTGCAAATGTGGTCTCTTCGACTAATGACAAGGGCCTCATATGCAATAGGAACTTTACAAAACTATCTGAATCGTATTATGCTATCTTAAAGAAGTTTTTAAAAGATAAAGTCTTGACTTTTCCAGATCCTTGACCTCTTACTGAGCCCTAACCCGACAGGTATGATGAGCACACATTTTCCCAATACCATCAAGTTCATGGGCATGATGCTAAAAGATGCATGCACCTGTATCATGAGATTCAAGATCATTGTCATCCGTCTCAACGGGAAAAAGAAAAATTCTAACAAGTCTATGGTGAAGGCCAATAGTGAATTACAGATTTACACTGATCCATTTCCACCTCACTCGACGAACTTAGTTGTCAAACCTTCAAGTTCCACTAAGTTTTTTTTGTCAGAGTACGTAAATATGGTTTCATTTACACACATTACTCCCGCTCAACCTATGAATGGATCATCAGATAGATATTTTACATCACAAGATATACCTATGAACAAAGATCCTTGCCCCTTGTACATTCTCGCTCACATCAATGAGAAACATCACAAATGATGTCCTGATTGACCCTATGAATCATGTGAATGTTAAAATGGAGGAGACTTTGCTAGTAAACTTTCTCCATAGGGAGGAATGCAAGAAGTCGAATACCACCATATGTGTACACACAATGGACTCTCAATCCCTCCCCTCGGTTCTATCACCCTTTCGGTCTTGGTAGGTCCCAAGGTCGTAGATACCTATTTTGATGTCATTTTGGTCATATTTATTCAAGGTGAAACTAGGCATTCCATGGCTAGTTTCCATGAATGGAATCACTTCGATTATCCATAAGTGTCTTAAGTTTTCTCATGAGGGCTTTGTGCACGTTGTGCATGATACTGGTTACAAACCACTGGTGTCGTGCATGGGGGATACTTGCTAGATAAATTTTGGCCCACCTTGGTTAGTTTGCTTCCTTCGAGGATAAACTTGTATCATGCCTATGTCAAGTATAAGACTAGGGTACATTGCTGAAGGTAACCTATCTAGCTTCTTCCTACACCATCTCTATCAAAGGTTGCATGATTGTGCAATAACAAGCTACCTCCTCCTCTCAACAAAAGGGGAAGGGAAAGCTTGCACACGCCCAAGAGTCTTCCACTTCTTATTTTCCATCTTTTTTTGCTTCTCACCCTGCTTCGGTGCCTTCAGCTCCTACTCCCATGCCTCGGATGGCGAGCTCAATGGTGCCCACTTGGAAAAAATCCAAGCATCAAGTGTTCAAACTTCCCATCTTTCCCACGGTGCCTAGGCCCGTTGTTTATGGTAAGGGGAAGGGCCCTTGTGGATTTTTCCTTGCATCTTGGCCTTCATGGCCTCCTACCACTCCTGCCCCTCTGGCAATGAATGGGAAGAGACCCGCTACCAAGGCACTAGTGTCTGCTTCTCCACCCGTTGTTGTCATTCTTGCACTTCCTACTCCTGCTCCTATTTAGGGAGTTGCCCTTCCACCAAAAATAGTTGTGGAGGACACTCCTATGGCAGAACAAGAGCCTCATGTTCCTTCTCAAGAAGTGAATTTTAGTTACTAAAGCCGACGAAACCAGTTTGCACATGAGTGTAAGTGTTAGAGAAAGTATTTGGTTGTTGAACAAGCTTCCTTGCAAAAGGCGGAAGGGGATTCGACAACTCTAATTACCCCTCCCTCTTCTGCTCCTACTTCAGTTCCACTCGCCTCGGTTCTACTTCTGACTCCCCCGACGAATGCCAATGCAAGTGTTCATTGCTCCCTTGGTGGATCCACCTCTTCTGATGTCCCTTCTAGACATCCCTCCTTTTTCCCAACCCATGGATATGTCAAACACCACAGCAGTGTCCAAAGTGCTTTTGTCCTCTTCTGCCTCACCTTCCACTTCTTTTTTGGGGATTCTGCATCCTCCACTAAAATGTAAGTTGGAGGAAAACCTTGCTTCAAATGGAGGTAAAAACAAGGGATTACCTTCTTCAGAAGGGAGTTTTTCTTTGGCTTGCACCATCCTTATGATAGAGGCAGACCTGACGTCCCCTGAGTTTACCACCATCCCTCTTGATGAGGTTGACGGTGGATCTTGGGTGCCTCCTTCCTCTCTTGCTTGGTTAACACATGGCACTCTTGTTAAGTGCATGTTTAACTCGATGAATGGCATCCTAGCTCTATCAGCAATCTTTGCAAAATCGATGACTTTCACCTCACATGAGCTTGGTGAAGAAGACCTCAAGGAGCCTTCTTCCTTGACCCTTGTTGTAGGAGAGTTGAAGGGTGCTCCCCTCGCTATCCCGCCCTGGCAAGCTCATCCGCCCTCCCCATATAATGATCTATATTGGGAGAACGACGATCTCCTGGTTGAGGAGGACTAGGGGAGTACCTCTTCTTTATCTACAGATTATATTTGTTTGTGCATTGTGTTTCCCCCGTGCTTTTTTTTATGTGTCCCTGGAGGACCCTTGTCACCCTTGTTGGTGCTTGGATACAAGAGTGAAATTATGTTGTGAACTTCCTCTATATTTTTAATCATTCTTCTATATGTTGTGATTTTGATTTTCGATAATTGGGGATGATGCAAAGTGTTGGGGGCATTTAGGCCTTCCTTCCATGTTGACCCAATTTTTTATTTTTATTTTGTCTTCATGTTCTCTTCTTTAGATCTAGAAACTTCGAGGATTGATGATATTTCATTCACATACATTACAGGTTACCTATAAGAACTAAACTAGCCCAAAACTCCCAGATCCTCCCATCTCTTGATTTCTCTGTCTCTGCTTGTTCCTTGTTTTTTTTTTTGTTTTTGCTTGCCTTTCTTTCTACTTGTTTTGTAATGTTGTGGTGTTTATGTGTTGTCCCTCATGTACAAAAGAACATTTCCACATATACATCTCGATATGTATCATGGGTCACAACATCATTACCTTTTTATTCTTTCCTTAGGATGTCACACGATCCTTTGATTCAAACACACCATCCTAAGAGGGGCTATGAATCCCTTACTAAAAATTATCAATTTTTCAAAAATCACATCCTTCAACAAGGACCCTTAGTGAGATTTTTTTCTTTTGAAAATAAATTTGTAGCAAAAAGAACAAAAACACTTTCCTTTGAGAAAGGCCATAATTTTTATCAGATTCCTCGACAAAAGAGATCTTTCAAAAGGATTCCTTGATGATAGAATCATTTGCGAAAAATGTCATGCTTTTCAATCGGAGTGTCCCTCTCAGTGGACTCCTTGCTATCTTGAAGGGTTCCCAAGGGATCCATTTGAAAGCTTCTCCTTCAATTGCTTGCTCTATAATATGTTTGTTTGCGTGACTTTTTCTATTTGACATGTTTTGTCTGCAACTTAACATGTTGCTTTATAGGACTAAACACCTATAAAACCGCTTTTACAACCAAGCTTGGAGGATCGAGCATCTTTTCAAACTTGCCTTGTAGGATTGAGCACCTATAAGGGCCTTTTGCATCAACCTCTTGAGGACTAAGCACCTAGGGAGTCCTTTCACATCAGGCCTCGTAGGACTGAGAACCTACGGTGCTCCCCTTTGTAGGACTGAGAACCTGTGAAGTGCTTTCTCTCTACAAGACCAAGAACTTGTAGAGCCTTTGTTCATCTTTTGTAAGATTGAGCACCCATGGAGAAAATTATGTAGAACCGAGCACCTACAGAGCCTTTGTTCACTTTCCACAAGACCGAGTACCTATGGTGCCATCTCTCTCTCTCTCTCTCTCTCTCTCTCTCTCTCTCTCTCTTTCACAACAAGGTTTCCTTGCGAGATTGAGCACTTATAGAGCTACTTCTTGCATTTATGAGTGCACCAGATTGAAGATTTTCTTCCTTGATGGTTCATGTATATTCTCTTCAAATTCTTTCTACTTTACCTCACATTCACACCAACACGCATGCTTTCTAAAGTGGGGGGAAAATGTAATGGAGTAAATTTGCACCCCTAGGAAAATTCCCCATTTGCATCACCCCTACCTTAGAAAGTGAAAATATGATGACGCAATTCCACATCCGCCACCTTTCTCCATCCACTTGACAACTCATTTTCGCATTGATGGAGGAATCCCTATCAGAGACGTGTGCACATCACATGGACGTCTGCATGCCACATTGCCATCCTAACATGATTCCTACCTCTAGAATTTTCAAAGGCATTATGTTTCTCCATTGGCAACAAAGTGTAACATCTCTGCTTCACTTGACCAACGAGAAATGGGTTTGTTTCCTCCCTTTTACCATTGAAATGATCGATCTCTCCTTTCTTTCATTCCTTCTAAATTCTACTCCACTCTCTTCATGCTTCTTGATTCTCTTCACTCTCTTGGATTCATTCTTAGACTTTCAAGCTTCTACATCATCCATTTATGGCTGCAAGCTACTGGTTCTTGGCTCCTACACTTCATTTGTTGTGACAACATTGTTGTTGGAGGACTTGTGAGCTCTCTCCTCCCACTACTTTCCTTGAGCGCTCATAGTTGGGGAGGTGGTATTGTATTTTACTATGTCTCTTTACATCACTTTGTGTATTTACATAGCATAATTGTTGTTGGCAATTCCTCTTAGCACTATTTCCTTTATGTTCTATATCTCTATTGCTATCTAGTTGTCCATGGAGGTGGAAACACCAAAGTGAGGGACTGATTGAGGAAGTCCTCTAAAAATAGTCCCAACATTTTCTTTGGTCTTGTGTGTGTAGGGGTCTTCACATGGAGCTCCTTGAGGATTCAACTAGTGGGTAGAAAGGTTTAATTTCTCACCCTCTCTTTGTCAATTCTAGCTTAGTGTAGATGTAGTATTCTTCTTGTTGTACTTCAATTTACACTTTTCTGATATTTTTTCATAGCATAAAACATCCTTTAGTTAGAATGTTAGTAAGTTTCTCGGTGTTCTAATCAGTTCCTAAGACTCTCTATCTGTATGAACACTAGTGCACATCTAATATTCCAACTGATCGTGCTGGAGTCTGTAATTTGCACTATCGTCCTCAGATAGTGAGTTGTCTAGGTAGTGGATTGAACCCTCAAAATTGGCTCTTTTGGCTTTGTGAAACATTTAATTTAGCAGAAGGATGGCAACACCCAAGTTTTTCTTCCTTATCAACCTTAGTGCCTTACCCCTTTTCAATTCACTTAGCAAACTTGAGGTAGTTTAGGGCAGACCATTGTTTAGGACTCTCTTGTGACCTAGAGTCCCAAAGTAGTTGGTCCCCCTTCTCTATAGTGTGGTAACCTTTGTTCCCGAAACATATAAAAATGGGATAAGGGGTTGGTGAATCACAATGGAGTGAGGACCTAGGACACCCTTACTTTCCCTATATTTTATTAGAAAATGAGATTTCCCAAGGATAGGATTAACTTTCAACCTGTAGGTGAGTCAACCTTATTAAGAGATCATGTTGTTTTCCTAATGATAGCATGACTGAAATACACATTTTGGGAGATGAAAATAAAATCCTTAATGAACTCAATTATATGATGTAAAACTTGAAATGTGGAGATAAAGGATAGCACAAATAGAAATAACAACTTTCAGGTAGATCAGAGAAGGGAAAACAAATGTGTACTTGGCTCCAAAAATGGTTGATGAGTGTCCTACAAGGAAATTTTTTCCCTAGGGTGAATGGGTCTCTATAAAAGAGTCCAAAATATGATTTCACAATCCTCTGATCTTGGATCTACACTCCCGATTACTCCATATTCCACTATTGGACAGCTAAAAATAAATTCTACAAATGAGTTTCCATGGCTTGACAACAATGATGACAAATTTGCAAAATTGCTCCTTTGGTCAATCTTCAATCCTTCTTCACCTATAAATGTGCACATACAAAAAGAGGGGAAAATGTCTGTTTTTGGGTGAATAGGCGTTTCCTTGGTCAAACCCCAGTTTGGTAATTAAACCTTGATAATAATGATAAATGAAAGGGAATTGATGAATGAACAAAGCTATGTCATAACTCACCAAACCCTTAATGGCTCCCCTTAGAGGATTGAAGTCTAACACATCACTCTAAGGTTTGGATCTTGCATGAATTGGCTTGATTGGATGCTTGAGTTGACACTTGATTTGATGCTTGAATGCTTGAAACCTACATAACAATGTTAGTTCCAAAAACATGCATGAATGCAAATAAATTTGACATGATGATATGATCTTGATTACTATTGGAGATGGCTAATAAACCCACTCTTCAATGCTCTTGACAATAATATTTGCTCTTGTGAAAGTTTCTTTAATGCTAGATGTTTTGAATTGATAAAATAATTATGTATTTATAGGTGTTTATCTAATTTCCCAAAAAATATATTTCAAAAGCGTGAATTGAAACTTGAATTTGAGTCATTAAATTGTCACCAAAAACATATTTTAAATTGGGTTTTGGTACTTAAGGAGGACTCGAATCCAAGACACACAATTTCCAAGATGTTTAAGTTACTGTTGGTAATTTTTTAATGTTAGTTTCCCTTTTAGAAAATGGAAATAATAAGATTTTGAAATGCATAATTTGTTCAATTAGAAGCTTAATTAAGGGGATGCAAACATAGTGTAAAATGTAAAGGAGTACATTTTTCTACACTACAGTTCCATACCTTTTCTTAAATAGCATGTGGTGTCAATCAAACAACAAACATCCCCTATCTTAGCAGTGAACTCCCTACATATACACATGAAAAAGAATGCAAGAAGGTCTATGATTGAGATATCTTGTAAGATTGAATATCCTAAGCATGCATGTAATGCCAACTTCAAGTCCTTAATGACCCTTGTTGGTGTTTCCAACCGACTCCTTAATAACCTCTAAATATTAGCAATGTATCATGCTCAATGGTATTAAGAGATTGACCAACAAAAGAGAAATTTTATGTTAAGATTAATTTCCTCTTTACTTTAGGCTTTGCAAAATATAGGTGGGTTTCACTTATGATACCATTTAAAGATATATACTACAATAGAAAAATGATATATAGAAAATTAATTCTCACACATATGATAAGAAATCATATAACATAATAAGAAAAACCTTTGATATCATTGAAAAATTCAAAACCTTGTATGAGATACTACAATAATTATAAATGAATTATGTATGGCTTAAGATTTGTCATTTTAGAATTGTTCTAGGACTTGAGATGATTATCCTAGTTGGATCGGTGCCTATCTAGGGTTATAGAGTCCTAGAATCTTATAAACTTTGTTCTCACAAAACATAATTTGATAGTCAATAAATTGTTATTAATTTGTAATAAAAAGACCAACTAAAGGCTCACAACATGATCCTACCTAACAATCCATTTGCAATAACTATATAATTTACATTTAATGAAAGCAATTATTATATTCCTTAAATAGAAGCTATCAATAAAAATACACAGTGCAAGAAATTTGCATTGAAGAAATCAATAATGCTTGATTATTTTATTCATGAAAGATATTGTCTTACAAAGCTCGAGACAATTAACATGTTGAAAACATGTACTCATATATGCCTCAATCAAAGATACATTGCTATCACAAAAAACTTTTACAGACCTTGACAACAAACTCTAACAACACTTTACAAACTAATATACTTTCCCAAACTTATAATTATCTAACCCTTTATGAGAACACAAGATCTTCTTAAATAGAAAAGGATAAGCACACATGTTTAAGGAGAAAAATGACACTTGTCATATATGACAACCAAAATTCTATTACAATTAGGTGGTGCAACAACCATCTAACATAATAGATTCCTTTTACAACAAAGAAAAATAATACTTTTGAAGTTGTTGAAGAAACAAATTGATCTGAGTTGATGAAGAAAAAATAGGATATTGTTGCATCTAACATGTGACCTTGGAAAGCTTGATGAAGAATTTTTTTTTGTTGACTATGTTGACCTAGAAAGATGATTTACTCTTGATATTTCTCAAGCCATGAAGCATAAGTTTCTTTTGGATGACATTAAAACTTAATTACCTTTGCAAATTTATTTATATGATATCCATATCTTGCATCTAAAGCTATCTTGGCTTCATTATTGAAATTTTCCAAATTTGATTCCAAACTTATTAATTTATCCATGCTATTATTGAGTAAGGCTAAATCAAGTTCCCCACTTACACATATGAAAGAACATAGAGAAGGAAAAAATGTATTGAAATCACTCTTCCACTGTTCAAATATTTGACAATTCCATTATTGTCCAAAATCTTAAGCATCAATACCTCTTTTAGTGATTTAAAAGATTTCAACTTACCTTTTAGTTGGATCTCCAATTTAGATTGGTAAATTGAAATATCTCCTAATAGTTATATCATCTCATATGTACCTACCAATTCCTAAGGAGCATCAATGTCATACTTGGCCTATATATAGATCACATTAATTGTTGACACTTTGGGGATCCAAGTACTTAATATCTCATTTAAGACTTGCTCATGCTACATGTACTTGATATAAGAATTTCTCAAATTATTGTATCAATCATGTTGTTATATGGAGCCTAATTAGACTCGGAGGTTAAATTTTCCCCGCTTTTATTGGTGAGATTTCCTCCCAAATTATTTAACGAGGGTTTGGGGGCAGAACCCCCAAGACGGGGTCAAGGGGCAGTGCCCCTAACACACTCCCTGGCAGTTCCCTCGAAACCTCAAATGAATTTTATTATTTTATAAAGGCATTGAGAGTTATTTTGCTATTGGATGACATAAAAAACCCTATTTTATAACCAACATAAGTCTTGATAAAACATCTAAGGGTTAGGGTTTTCATTGATATTGTATTGTAGCATTTGCAGTGGTATTGAGTTGCAAAGATTTTTGGTTGTAATTAGTTTGATTTTTCGGATAATAATATTGGACTCTATGTTGGTGGATGTAGCCTGAGTTTGGGTGAACCACGTTAAAAATTATCTCTTGTTGTTATTATTTTTGTGTATTTTTCATTCCTCTATTTAATCTTTATCTACATTTAATTGATATCTTCTGCATGCAATTCCTAACAAACCCCAAGTGTCATTCAATCTTATGTATAATGCATGATACTCTATGGCCAAGTAAATCATCAACAAGGTTGATAGTATTTTTCATCCCATCTTCCATAATTTTTTTCAATTGATCTTTCAATTATTTTATCCTCAAAGATAAAGTTTCTCTATCTTGAGTAGATTTGTCAACTGAGGTTGATCGAGGGGTGGTTTATTTTGACATAGTGCATTGGGGAGGAGGGAGTTGTGATTCCACTTTGTTATACTCTTGTAGCAGTCTAGTATGATCTTTTTGAAGTTTTTCAAAATTATCTTGTAACTTTTTTGCTACCGCTTCACTAAATATGGCAATGTTGACCACTAGAGAAGTTGTATGTGGGGCTACTGTGTTTGCAAGCCTTCTGACAATGAGATTGCTAGTGATGTTGAACTTATATTTCTTATTATTGAAGGCTAATTTATTTCTAGTTCCACAAGCCATATATCCAAAGTTTCATATTTTGTATTGAATCCAAACCCAAAATATAAATCTTTACCTTGTTCCTTGAATTCCGACACTTATTGGTCAGTGTCCTACCTCTTATTGTATCAAGTGCAATATTTGAGGCAATATCTCATCATGGCAATAGAAAAAATGCACCATCTTGAACAATTTTCCTTCTCTCTTCAAGAGTAATACTATTGACATGAAAGTCCACTTCCTACAATTTTTTTTGGGTGATTTCTTTCATTTCTTCTTCTATTGCATTCTCCTTGTTCTTTTAAAAAAAAATGAAAGTCCATCTTATTATTGATCAATAAATCTTTGAATTCTTTAGAATTTACAAATTCATTGTTAGAAAGGAATTATGTACAAGTTAGTGGACCCTAACATCATTTATCACATTACCTCTTGTGTTGAGATTAATTAGCATTTTGTCTTGAGGGGGATTTTTAATTTGAACCCTTGGCGAGGATGCAAGAACTTGATTTACTTCATCAAGGTCTAGTGCATTTTCCCCTACCTTTTCATTTTCTACATAATCTAATGAATAATCAACCAAGGGTTTGACACTACTTGGTTTATTTGGATGATCTTTCTTTGGAATTGCTTTTGGAGGAGCACTTGATTCTATTGGCAACTCAATTTTTTGCACATGTTTCTCAATTTCTTCTTCTACTCCGAGTCATCTTTGAAGTAATGTAGGATTCCTAGGAGCCAAAGTAACAACATTATCAAACATAGTTTGCATCCTTACAATATGATCTTTAATTTCAAAATATGCATCTTGATAATTTGGATCAACTCTTTTCCTATGCTCCTCTCCTCTAATGATTATTATCCAAGAAATTTTTCTTCTTTGAATTTGTGTGTTAGAAATATGATTTCTAATAAAATCCTCATTTCTATCAAACTCATGATAGAAATTCAACCTTTCTACGCCCAACCTAACTTGATCAATAACATGCTTTGGGTCACAATTTCTTGGCTTATCAACTTTCATTCTATATGTTTGCAACATAGGGTACAAAAATTCAACTCCCTCTTTGGTTTTGGTCATAAAATATATAAACACAATTGATGATGCTATAAAATATCCTTTCCTATGGTTTCTTAAATGGAACTTATCAACATCACTTAGTTGCCAAAGGATTTCATAAAATACAACTTTGTCAGGTACACTCCTTGGCAATACATGGGGTTGAACTTGAGCACTATAAATTTTGATAACAATAGTATTAGAATGGAGAAATCAATCTCCCTAATTGTGACCAATTTCTTTCTTAGGTGTCTTATCCATTGACCTTAGGAAATTCATTACCTTTTTAGACAAAATGTTTGATGGAAACCCTAGATTTATCGAAACTTCCTACATAAAGCATTCATCGAATACCACATATTTGGAAGTTTGATAATACATTACCCAAATATTAGTCCACCCTTGAACTAGTAGTTGAATCCCTTGTGTATCATGGAATTTTAATTGCATTGAAGCACCCCATATCTACTTTCCACTATATAAGAGTAGGTAACAATATTGATTACCATTTGAAATGCATGATTAATTCATCACACTTTATAGCTATTAACTCCTTGTGGATTCCCTAATTGTAATAAATGTAGAATAGTCAAACTTCTATTTAGATCTCTATGTTGTACATTCGTTGGTAACATCATCATATGGACTGGAATTTATGCTTTAGAATCTTCAAAGCTATCCACATCAAATGGCACCACCAATATTCTATCTTGACCCATTTTTTTGTTATGTGGAAACCATAAAACTCTATAGATATGTTGGTATTTATGATATTATTTGTATAAGGCATCAAAGTCAATAGGGATAGTTGCAACTCTATTCAGTTTAAAACCTAACATATATAGGCTCTATCTAGCCTCATTATAAGGCCACTTTTTTTATTTAAAACTTACCTTGATTTTGCATCATAATTTTTTCCATGGATTTTATTAGATCCACATTGATGAAAATATTTGGAACTACCAAGCTTCCAAGGTCTAAGTTCCAAAAATTAGAAAAAATTCAAGCAACCTCACTTCTTCTATAATAGTAATTAAAGAGATCCCACCCTTGTAGAGGAATAACTACATCCCTCATACTTTTTTTTATCAATTAACCTATCAAACAAAACTCCAGAACCCTAGACATGCTTTTCCTTCTTTAAGAACCTGGGAGTTGAGCTAGGATGTCTTCCTCTAATCCTTGTTTCATTTTTACAAATTGGGAAGATGTTTGAATCATGCTTAGGGTTTATGTATTGATTAGGGTTTTCTAAAGTTGAATACAATTCAAGACATCTTTATTTGATAGAAAATTTAGAAATACTTATTGGCCCTAACAATTGAATTCTCCATAATTCAAAAAAAAATTGCAATTCCAAGCTGAAAAATGAACTTACATGTTTTCTATGAAATGAAACCCTAGGTCGAGGCTACAACTTTTTGAATGGTGTCCATCACTCCAATTTTTTTCACACAATGTTCTCTTGGTTGTTTGAAATAATTAAAACACTTGTCTTCAATTCAAAACCCTTAACAAAGGAGTAGAAAGTTGTCACTTGTCACAGTAATGGTAGATATGAGTGAACAAAGTGTTTGCAACTAACCATTTGAATTCAGATCATAGATATTATTTGGCATGGGATTATTTATGGTTGTCACAAGCTCAAAATTATATCACAAAAAACACTTAAAATTTCCTTGGTCCAAATGCAATAAATTGAGAAGACGTGACACAATGAAAATTCACCACCTATAATGCATGCTACAAGTCACGAGGGGTGGCCCAACATACACCACTAAGCCTTTGGAATGAATGAATGAGATTTTAATGACATCCACGAGACCAAATAATCTAAGGGACTGGGAGCCAAAATGCTAAGAGATTTCTAGATTCTTTTCAATGTTGGATCTTTTGCTATGGATTTTGACCAAAAAACTAGTAGTCTTGTTGATCCTTTCTCCCTCAAATAACTCATGCAATTTGTCAACCTTTAAGTTTCCCTCATACTGAGTACATATATCCTCATAAGCCATGCATTCCATGATAAAGTTCCATTCAGTCTCCACCACCCCTTTTCTACAAAATATGCAAATTCTATCCTCCCACACTTCCTTAGGCATTGTCCACCTTCTCGTTTCACATCTAAGATGATGTGATCTAGTCCTCAACTTAGCTATTAACATCCTTGTTTTACCTTTAATAACAACTCCCAAATAAGTTCTCATTGTGCTCCCAAGTTGGATGAGAGTTCCATCATGTTCCATTATTGAGAGGTGGAAGACATGTGCCAACAAGGTACACGAGCACAACTTAGAGTGGCTCTTGCTTTAAAAATTTGTGATGTGAAGAAGCATTACGACACAATAAGGGGACGACATGTGGATTCCGCTTATTCAACTTTTTCTCGCCTAGAGTTATGAAATATTTTGGGCCCACTTCACATCAATTTCATGTCATGAAATATGTTGTCACTAGGGGAGAGCACCCTAACTTTGTGCTTCTCAAAATATTACGTGGAAATTTCAAAAAATTCTCAAATTTTTACAATAGTTTGTTTGGCAATGCCCTTACTTATAACTAAGGTTTTAGGATCAAATCATCAAATATGATGCCACATCAACATGTTTTTGTCGAGATGTCCAAAAATGTCTAAAAAAAGTGACCGATAGTTGTGCACTAAATCATGTTTTATTGGTGCGTTGATGTGGCATCACATGATTTGTTGCTTTTTAGATCTAAGGAATACATATTATTCAATTATTGGTAGTTATCATCAACACTAACAACTTTAAAGTCACAACTACTAGTTCAATATTGTCAAAAATATTGGGCATTAAATCAACAAATGCTAAAACAACTATTGGAACATGCTCAACTACTGGGTCCTTGTGTCTTCAAGAAACTACGACAAACTAAAGTCATGTGATACAAGTAAGAAACCATCACATGGAGTCCATGTTTCATATCACCAATGGTGTGTAAGTCAACTATTTATGGAGACACATGGAAACAAAACACACCATTGCATTATTGAGAGGCTTTAGAAATTAGAAGTGATAAAAAAATGTGACACAATAAGAATTTGACAAGTGGACACCAACAAGGATGAAGGCAGGGATCATTCAAACGAGTATGCATAAAGGTAACTTAAGTGGTTTTTTAGTGTACAGGATTAATTTTTAAAGTTGGTTACTAGGATGAAGAGGCTAGTAATTAGACAATTTTGAGCTTCAAGGAATAACTTAAAATCCAACCGTAGGCTAAACAAGTCACCATAAACTTAGAAATAAAGTGACAAGTTATGTGGGGACTTAGGGCTAGGGTTTAGGGTTTAAGCTGTAAAAGGCTATCCCTTTAGGATATGCAATTAAAACCTATAAATTTTAGCCAATGCTAACAACCCTACTATTTCAACAATAACACCATTCAAATGTACTACTCTCTTAGACACTAGCTCATATTTGATGCCAAGAGGATCAACTAATTTTTTGGGAATAATAGAACTAGTAACCCCTTAATCTATCATGCAATAATGGACTAAATGGTCCTCAATAATTAAAGACATACATAAGGGAGGTGGCTTACTATTTTTATGTGTATTTCCTTCCTCATTTGGGTGAATGAGGTTGATTGGAATTGTTATTCCTTCATTTTACAAAGCATCACTTGGTTGATTAAGTCCTTCTAATGCTTCTTGAAGCAAGTCTCTCTAAGTTGGGATAGACAAGGCTTCCCACATAGTAACATTATGTTGTTTTTCTTCATCTAATCCAAAACATTAAAAGGTACATAAATAACATTTGGAAGACCTTTTGTAATAGCAGGGTCCACTCTTGATTGTTGATTGGCCTAAGGCTAATTTTGTACCTTGTTACCCTCGTCAATAGGTTGATATGATTGTAATATAGGATTTTTTTCTATTATACATTCATTTGTAGCTCCTTGAGATGCTTGGGAAGTTGGCACTCAACCAACCATAGAAGATGATTCATCTTTTATTGCCCTTCTCTTTGACCTTGTATTGTGGACCATTGAATCTATACCTTTGTATAGTGTAGAAAAATGGTTTTTGTCATAAAATTTCACCTCATGCCAATTCACTAATGTGGATTCATCTAGCATTTGATCTTTCCTTCTATTAGTTTCTTGATTTGTTACAACTATTGTCCTAAAGTTGTTAGTGCATTTTAAACCATTAAATCTTAGCTAAACTCTCCACTTTGACATGTGTTTGTTCATGAGGATGGTTGCATGAATAACACCACTCATGATCCTAAGCTAAGGTTGTTTCATATTAGAAAAATAGCCTTTGATGTACTTTTAGTAGTTGGATTAATAATGTTTAGAGGCCTAGCATAATTCCATTGATTTTTCCCTTGTACATTCCCCTAGTAAGGATGCATATTTGGTTGGTAAGATTAGTTATGGGGCTAGTAAGGCCTATTATTTTAGGCTTTATTCTTCTTTAAATTCACCAAATAATTTCTAAAAAAATTTTAGGGTTTTTACTTCATGCAATTCATATTAATGAGTAGTAGATATAGTGGGTTGGTTAGTTGCTACTATAGGTAGAGGTTCCAAGATGGGTTGTGTAGGTGGAATTCATAGAAATAAGGGCACTAGATGCTTTGGGGATATCTTCCCAACTTGTATTAAACAATTTTTTTCCTTTAGTGTAATGGATAAGCATTTGGAAAAGTTGTCCCTCCCATGAAATGTATCACAACATCATCACTATTTAGGGCCCTTAGGTAGTACACAAATACATAATTAGGGGAAGGTTTAACCAAGGCAGGGATCCTATCCTAGGTTTTTTGAATATAAAGTTAAAGTCTCATGAATTTATGCGGAGCTCTCTTGATTATGGTTAGCTCTTCTACAAGTAATAGGTGCCCACTATTTTCTTCAAAATTTTCATAAAAAATTTCACCCAACTCATCCCAATAGTGAATGGAATTGGGCTGAAAACCTATGTTCCATTGTAATACCTTATCTTCCAAATAAGTGGCTGAAATTCTAACAACTATGTCTTCTATAATATTATGGAAATTTAACATATGTTGGCAACATCTTGCATATTCTCTATAGGGCTCATAGTTATTTCACTAGTGAAAAGGTTATATATTTTAATATAGATACTAGTATATCATCTCTTTGAACTAGGACAAGAGGAATACCTCCATTAAAGGTGACAAAGATCTGGTTTATTAGAGCATCCATAGGGGTAGAATGAAATAATATTTGTATGGTTGGGAGGAAACACTAGCAACAAGTATCCTTGGCCAAGGAAACCTACCAAAAGGAGGTGTGGTTTGGGCTCTTAGGGAGGGTGAAACTTAATTTCTATTCCTTTTGACCAATGATACAAAAATTATATTTATTATTCTTTTAGAAGTAATTATTGGTAATCAAAAGAATTAGAAATTAGGTCTTGGATAATCTCTTGTTTGAATTCTTGGTATGAAAATGTCAGCACAATCTAAAGCCAAATATTGGAGTCGCCATGTGCTTATATGTGTATCCAACAACTCTATTGCACTAAGATCAACTCCAAATCTCTCAGTATGAGGAAATATAGCTCATTGAACTAGTTCCATTGGGTATATCAAAAATTGTTCATATAGATTTATACCCTTGTTAAACTTTTTATTCAAAAATCCGATGATACAATGTGAATGATCTCAAGGTGTGGGACCCTTATAGTTGAGATTGAACATCTAGAGAAGGTTAGATCCTTTATAAAACCTAGATGCATGGTGTTGATCCAACTCAACACAAATAAATTTCAAGCCCCAATCCTATACTATTGATAGCATAAGGAAAAGAGAAAATAAATAATGTAGGAGAAGAAAAGGTGAAGCATCAAGATTTAGATAAGTTTCCTTCTTGCTCAAAATAGCATAAGGAATCAATAAAAATTGTCAAAAATCACATAGGTCCATATTCATTAAATGTTACAAATAGATATGGAGGTAAGATAAGAATTATACTTAGCATACATGTCTATAAAATTAATAGACATTTAGATATGGAGGTAAGTAGGAATCACACAACACATCAAAAATGAGAATAGGTAAAACACGAAGTTCATTGACTCATAGACATTAAGCCAGTTACATTAACTGATAATAGCAAGATTACAAATATTTAGTCTTGAAACTAAGGAGGTACTAAGAAGGAAACCCCTACAAAAATGAGTGGCATGCCTCTTAAACTAGAAGAGGCATTGAAAATTATGCCATGGAGGAAACCCTAGCTTCCCACCCCACTAATGTGCCACATAAAAGTGTCCTCTATATATTTGATTTGATCAATTGAGAAGTGTGAAAGAACATTACCTAGACCCTTGCAATACCTAAGAATTACTTATTAATGGGTTTTAGTGCAAGAATAAGAGAAAAATCTCATGAAATTTACTACAAAACATGACTTGGAGATGATGTTCTAAAGAAAAGTGTTCTATGAGAAATAACTAAGGTATGGGCATTGTATTTTCCCTTGGATCTATGTCAAAATGCATTTAAAGCCCCTCTTGAGCTCCTTCAAATTTAAATTGGTGGTTGAAAAGCATTACATGAACATTAGTGGTAGTGCAATGTTGTAGCTAGAAGAAAACATGTTTTCTAGAGTGGCCCTGTTACTATTGGTGGAGTATCAAGCCATCACTTACCCTCATGCCCATTGAACCTAGGAAAATAACATTAAATCCTTTGCTTCCTTGATAAAACCCTGATGCATCAAACATTGGGCCATCGAGCCTTTGTCGAACTACCTACATGTGGGAAAGGGGATGAGATTTGGAATAGACCAAGAGAAATGTTGAGGAGTCAAAATTTTGGGGAAGGAATGGTCAAGATGACAATTTCAAAAGGGATGAAGGGATGAAGAAGTCAAAAAGTTTGATAGATAAAGGAATTTTTGTGAATTAGGGAAGGAAGGTATGGTAGGAAGGGAAGGGAAGGCTTGAAACTTTGATACTAGAAATAACTTTAAGAAAATTTCAAGCACTTCAGAAGAGTTTCAAACTTCAAGGGTGCATGGAAAGAGGAATAAAAAATGGGCATGGTCGAAAGTATGACTCCAATAAGATACATAGAGAAAACAATTAAGTATCAAACTTTCGGGGATGCATAGAAAGAGATGTCGAAAAAGGAAAAGGATGAAAGTTCGATAAACTTAGAATAATTTTTGAGGATCGGGGAGAAATCATACACCATGCTATAGATCAAGGTGTCAAAGAATGGGGGAAGACAAGAAATGATACACAAGTAAAGAGAACCATGATAGTATAAAATGCCAACAAAATTCAACACTTAGTCACTTTTATGTTTCAAACTTTGAGGATCAAGGATGACAAATGAAGGGTATGTGTGGAAAGAAAACCCCAACATACCGAAAGGTTGATGAATTGATACTTAAGAAATTTTATGAGACTTTTGAGCAGGGTTTCAAGAGTGATAGGAAAGGCATGCCAAAATGGATACCCTAAAACTTTGATAAGGCAAAAAACACACCACTTAGTAGGGAAAACTTTAGTGGCGAATCTTCGCCAATTGGCGAATATTTGAAATCGGGACCTCCAAAAATGGTGAATATTTGAAATCGAGACCTCCAAAAATGGTGAATAATACAAGCTAGAAAGGATGCCGAATCGCCAGGTTTTTACAAAAAAATAAATTTCTCTCGATTAATTCGCCAATGCATTATTTTTTAAATGACGCGTCATTGGAACTGATTCGCCGGTAGTTTGTACTGTAAATACAAATATTACTTATATTCGCCAGTAATTTTATCTTCTTACAATTAATTTTTGGGAAATATCTCCACTAATAATAATTTACCATTTCATTTTAGGGATATTTTAGCCTTGAATATGTTTATTATTTATTGCCAGCGATTAGATTTTTAATCGAATGGTTGCAAATGAATTCCATGACTTTATTTACACGTGCCTTTTAAAAAGGTTATTGAGACCCAAAATTTGTTTTGGGCCACATGATTAGATTTGATCATGTGGCCCAAAACAAATTTTGGGACTCAACAACCTTTTTAAAAGGTACGTGCATATAAAGTCACATAATTCACTAAGTCACGGAATTCACTAAGCGCATATAAAATAGTTGTATCGGCAGGACATCCCTAAGTGTCCCACCGATAATGTTCACTCACGCCAATATTCACTCACAGAATGAACTTGCAGCCGTCTGATTTAAAAGCTAATCGATGGTAAAATTTTCAAGTGAGATTTTTTAAAAGCACTTCATCCGTGTGTGCTCCAATGCATTTTCAATAGTGAATTTATGCTTGGTGGCGAGGGGCTCTGCCCCTTGACCCCGCCTGTATCGCGACAGGAGCACGCTGGGGCCATTGTCCCCGGACCCCGCGAGGGGGCGTTGCCCCCTCGACCCTCGCAAGGGGTGCTGCCCCTTGACCCCGTCGGTGGTTGCCACTCCCAAGCCCCTACTTCAATATTTAAAAAAAATTTAAAAAATGTGCGAATTGCGCCGACCAACTATGCAAATTTTTAAAGGAGAGATTTGCCATTGTAATTAATCTTTTTAGTGATTATTCACTAGGATTCGCCAGGATTTTATACCTTTGCTGAGGGGGGGTGTTTCTTAAAGTTATCCCTACCACTTAGCTAACAATAACCTTCAAACTTCAAGATTGGGGAAGTCAATGAATGGTATGGATGTAAGGGAGACCTTGATAGTCTAAAAGGTCTATAAACACAATACTTACACAATTTTGGAATTATTAGAGTAGAGAGTCGAGATAGGTAAGAAAGGTATTTGAGTAGGGAGTCAAGATATCTCAAAAAACTGAACACTTAGTCAATTTTAATTCTTTCAACTTAGGTATTTGACTAAGACATAAAAGGGGGAATTGATGCAACATCTATAGGTACCATTTCAAGAAATACGACCCATTTAAAATCTCTCAAATCTCTTATGATTGATGTGAAATGAGGGGGGCATGAAATGTCAATAATAACTACCTTATTTATTGGGTATGATTAATGCAAACCAATGAGAAACATAATGCTAAATGTAGGAATTAGAATAAGTTAAATGTGAGTCTATCCAACATAATTGACTTGTGTTAATAGGGATTGATGAGTATTATATGTAGTTCAAATGCTAGCAAAAAAAATTAGTTGTGTACATAAATAAATGTGTCTTAAAAAGAATAACTCAATGATTTTTCCATTGTGAATCTCATAAAACTATAAACAAATAAGATTACTAAAGAGAGGTTGTATTTTGAAAAAGAATGATTTTGAATCATGTAAATATTATTGCTAATAATTTAAGCATGTGGCCATTCTAATAGTGTCAACTTATAAAAGACACTAAAATAAAATTATTGATATGAAGCTAAAATGAATGAATTCTTGATTTTCTATAATTGTGTTGGTTATGCCTATACTATGAGACCATAATAACATTGAGGTTTACATGTGGGATTTCACAATGAGTGGTGAATTTTATGAGGGATCAATTATATGATACATTTTAGAATCACTTTTTAAACCATGCATTGGTCTACGAGCAATACATTGTTTAGGTTAGAACCATATTTATATTTATATGTTGTTATAGGGTTAAACTAGTGAATTGTGGAATGACTATGTTTGTGTTTTACTTGGTGTAGCGTCAAAAATTGTCACCCATGAAAAATTCACTCTATATTCCCCTCCCTTAATTTATTAGACCTAATTGAGCTCCTAATTTCCTAAATTATGCATTATGAGTCCCATTTTTTTTAATCATTTTTCAACAAATTGCAATAATTGAAAAAATGCATTCATTTAATGTTTTTCCCCTGGTACCTCATGTTTTAGAAAATGGAGCTAGGACTGGGACACCTTAGGGCATCTAAGTCTTATTATGTCAAGACCCAATTTTTAATATGTTGGTGTCAACATTTTAACATTTGAAACCCAACTTGCAAAGGTCGACTACCGAGATCTAATTTTTGAGAAATTAAATAAATCCGTATAAAGACATTGTCATCTCATAATTTGGAAACTATCTAGCACTAAGTGAAAATAATATAGCAAGAGGTGAACATTAAGAGCATTCAAGAGCAAGTCAAGAGAAGCATTTCGGTGATTTGTTGTAGCAATTCAAGATCCAAACATCATGTCAAAGTGTATGTGAGTTCATATTGTGATATTTTCATTATTTTGTGAAGGCTAACCCCTTGTTGTAGGTCTCCAAGAAATTTCAAGCATTCAAGAAAACAAGACCCAAGACCTTGAGGCGATGTGCATGACTTCAATCCTTCAAGGAAGCCATTGAAGGGTGGGGAGTTGCAACACTTTGTGATTTCATCATTTCTTCCTATTATTTATCATTTTTATCATTGACATTGTCATTGTGGAAGTGATAACACTAACATGGGGTCGACAAGCCCCAAAATGACACAATCCTTTCCCTCTCTTTGAATGTGCAGGGTCATCCCATAATAATGGGTTACACTTTTTGGCCAAACTTGACATTGAAATCAACATTTTCAGAAGAAAAAAACTTCACTTTCTAACACCTATAGTAGGTTAATTGTTAGGAATTTAAAAATGAAGTAAACTAGTAATTTTTGAGATTTTGTCTCTAGATTTTAAATGTTCTTTTTTTTTAAATTGAAATTAAATTATATTTTTTTTGTGTCTCCTTTGATAACTAGTTTTTAATAGTAAACAACATTTTTAAAAAGTGGTGTGTACTTCGGCTCACATAACTTTTTTTCTACAAAGGATAAAATCCTGATTCTTTTGAATTTAGGTTGGTAACACTAGTATCTAGTGCTTTCATTTTGTTTCATATCATTTTTTTGAATATTTTTGTTTTAATTAAGTTTTGAAGTCAAACCAATTATAATTTAGACATAGGTTCACTTCGACTCACATAACGTTTTTGGTATGTATTGAAATTCATTTTTTCTTTTTTTGTTGGAACAAGGACATCAATACCTAGTGTGTGTATATTTTTCAAAAACAATTCCTCAAATTTACTATTTTTCCACAATGATTGTTCACCAGACTTGATGTTCAGTGAAAAACCTATGTTCAATAAAACTAAAAACTAAAATATAAAATAAAAACAAAATGTATTAAATTTATAGTCATTGGAAAGCATGTTTCAATCACTATAGTCCTCCAGCTTGGTTTATCAATTTGACTCTGTTTGCACCTCCTTTCGAGCTTTGATAGTAAAAAAATGCATAAATTTTGATATGGTGGAGGGGCAGGTGAAAAAAGGGAGGGGAAGGTGAAAAAAAGGGGTCCCATTCGAACCCCCCCTATATGTTGCAAGTGGGGGTTCATTAGAAGGGAAGGGGTTCATTCGAACCCCCTTCATTAGAAGAGGCAAGCCATTTTAAATTTTATGATGGGAATTTCTATTTTTTCCTCATGCAAAAAATTGTAACCCATTATTGTGGGTTTACCCTGTAGGTTTTAGGTTTGGAGAGAATTAAAGGAGGCTTGAAGACAAATTTTTCATTGTTGCATTCAAATCCCTACACCTTGTCAACTCACATAAAATCACCTATAGGATTATTTGACAGTGTTCTGACAACTTTGCAAGCGAAAAAGGAGATCTCAGATCTATCATTAGAGGACCTCAAAAATAGAGCAAGAAAGGTGTATAGGGACTCATACGTCCTAGGGTGACTTTGTCCTTGTATTCAGATCAATACCAAATTTTTTGGGCAGGTACATAATCTTTTGCACTTCCCAGATTTGCTAGTAAACTGATGTTTCAGTCTATGCATTGTCAAGATCTTGTATTTTACATATTAGGGAACATAGTCTAATTAGGTTAATCATAGCCAATCAACTTCAATCCATTCCAATCCCCAAATAGATGGAGATTCAAGTATGATTGGCTCACCTTCATGGTTGAAAGTCAATCTATACACCTTGTTGATCTCCATCTCAATGAAACCCTAGGAAAAAGGCCTTGAATCCTATTATTCTAAGCATTTAGGACTTAGGATCACCTTTTTCTATGTTTCACTTCGTATGCTTGAAAATGGAAGTTGACTTGAAAAAAATAATTTAAATTCTTGATAGGATAAGTCTACAAAATAGATGAAACCACCTTATTTAATTTTTACACCCAAAATTCAAGGGTCGATTAAGTTAAATTATAGGATCTACTTTTGAATTCTTGTCTCTAATGTGTTAGTAGAATATTCTATTGGCTAGAAAGTGTGAAATAATACTTAAAAGGCTATTAGTTGCATAACGTGTACGTTAAAGGTTATAGTCAAATTTGATAAGGATTTTGATTTGTTAATCAACTTCTTTAAAGAAAAATAATGACTTGTGAGGTGCATTTATTATATGTTAAGGAATGATGCTAATAGGTGGTCTAGTGATAGAAAAGGTTATAAAACTCTAATGTTGCCAAAAACCTAACTATGGAAATCACTGTATCATTATTTTCCTTATCAAATGCTTTATTAGTACTTAGTTTTTTTATGATATGTTATAAAAATTCTTGTATTGAGTTTGATATGTAGAAAACACTAGATATGTGGTCAAGAAAAATAATATTTAATGTTTCAACTCTAAGGTTCTTTTATATTATATATCTAATGTAGGCAAGAAATATACGATTAAACTAGGAGGTATTTAAAATGTAGTCACACATTACCCATTTTTTAATAACTCTTAGGGATTAACTAATCTTAACATTTGACATTGAAGCATTAATAAGTTAAGGAGTTTAATTAATGATGTAGAGAAGGGGTGGAAAAATCCAAAAAACCCTAAATCAACCAATCTTGAAACCCTAGAACATCACTTGGTGAGTTTTTCCTCACAAACCTTCAATCTTTAAAACTTAAAACATGGGTGCAACAAATTGGGTTTTTGGCCATAACTTTTAGTGTAGACATGATCTCCAAAATGTAAACACAGTTATAGATACCTATTTTTGATTTATACAACATATCTCAAAATTAGGGTAGGATACTTTGTACAAATCTTTCAAAAATGGACCGTCCTTCTGCCAATTAAGCCTAAAACATGAAAAATCAGACCTAGGATATCATCAAAACACGTGCAAACCTCAATATGGAACCTTGAAACTTTGGAGCATGGTAATATACAAAATTTTAGACTTACACACACAAATTTAGAATTCTCTATCATGGAAACCGTGAGAAATCATATTTTGAAAGTCTCTAGTTACCTTGCCTAGGGTTTATGATAGTTTTGAACTGTTTTTGCCAAAATTGCAATATCTCTCTCCAAACTCAACAAAACTCGATGAGACCAAGTGAATTAGAAATAAAATTCATATTTATTTCAATCTCAATTGGTCTGAGGTTGAGATATGGAATATCAAATCCGTACCACGTGCTGCAACATGCCAATTAGAAAAAAATATGAAAGTGGCAATCACCAATTTGATCATAACTTACATAAAAATTAACGAAAATCAACCAAAGAAATTGAAAATGAAAGATAACTCAATCCTCTATCACATCCAATCATGTGAAGATCATGAAAATTATGTACAATACCATATTACATCAAAAAACAGTGTTGCAATGCTCAAATTTGCAGACAACAAAGAAATTTTATTGCTTAACCTTCAAAATTGTCACTTCCAACCCTTTCCTTGACCCTAAAAAGAATTCTCTACCACTTCCCAATTTTTCTCAACTAAATTTTTAAGTTACAACCATTCAAATACATCTTTTACAACTTTTGACTCTTCATATTCCACAATTTACAATTTTTTTGACAATATTGACAACTTTTACCACATATAGCAACTTTTACATTTTTGAAAACTTGACCACACCTATCCTCCTAAGACCTCGATGAGACCCTTACAAAAATTAAGATGATCCAAAAGGACCTTATTACATAAGAGACACAAAACCAAAACAATGAAAAAACCAAAATCACATGGGTGCTCCTGCACCATACTCCTAGGCAAAGAAAAGATTCAAGCTTTGCTTGAATAGAAGGTAGCAACTTGAGAATCGGGTTTGAAATCCCTTGCTTGATTTGCATATAACCTTCTTTGAAACAGTGCCATAATGGCTTCATCTTCACTTGAGGTTTCTTGAACATGTGGCATAGGTAGGTGAATTTGGCAAAATAAACGACTGTTGAGAACTTGGAACAAAATAGATAACAACCTTGATTACCCTACTTCTCACACTCTTTTGGTGACCTTCTCAACATAGTGACATCCGCCCCTTGCCTGCATTTGTTATCTCCAACTTGCAATTTCTTCCTTTCTTCATGATAGATTGCATGCATTTTAATAACACCCAACTCTCCCTCCATTATTTGTTTCAATTTAACTTTAGGTTTCTCACCCATTGAATTTGCAATCTCAACAAGAAAATCAGTTTCACTGCCCTCTAGTACAAGAAACAAATCATATCTAACTTTCAATACTCCCTTGTGAAATACTTGCAAAGAAAGTATAGATTGAAAATCAAAACTATAACTCTTATCAACCAAACCTACCATATCCCATGCTACTTTCTCCTTGAAGTCTGCACAATCAATAGACCTTTCCTTTGCTATGTTTATTTCAATTTGTAAAACAAAAAATAGATCCTTTTGTTTGGAGTCAAACCTCTCAACTACATCTTGAACTTCCCAAGGCAACTCTTCAATGCTTGTTAATGTCAAAACAGTCCTAGGTTTGCTTACCGTTACATTACTTACCTCTTCCTCTATCTCAGATGGGTTTTTCTCTTTCTTCATCAACAAATATTCTTCAATATCTGGTTCTACTCTCCCCTCTTGCCTTCTCCTTTGAATGATCTTCTTGATAGGCCACGTAACCTTCTTCTTTATTGGTAAATGTCAACCTTGTTCTTGGTTTGCTCTCTCAAACAATTGTTGCATCTCAAGTTCCATTCTTTCTTGTTCTTTTTCCATTTGTTCCAAGCGTTGCCTCAAGTATATTATCTCTTTCTCAATATTAATTTGTTTTACTTTCTTGTGCTTCTTTTTCATTTCACTTTTCTCTTTTTTTTTTTTTCTTGTTTATTGCTTGGTACCTCTTGACTCTAAAGTCTCCACAAACAAATCTTCTCAAAATTTTCATTCTCCTTTTGTGAGCAAGTCTCTTTCACCTTGTTTCTTCTTGTCTTTGTGATACCTCACCTAAGTTTCCTCTTTTCTTCACTACCTAGTCTTTTGACATCCAAGTTCTTGCTTTAACCTGCAAAAAGACAAAACACAAATTCCAAACATCTTTTTCCAGACCTTTTAAGCTCTGATACCAATTTGATGCAGAGTAGGGGTTGCCAACTTTAAAACAACCTAAATCAACCAATCTTGAAACCTTAAAATATCACTTGATGGGTTTTTTCTCACAAGCTTTCAATCTTTAAAACTTAAAATATGGGGGCAACAAATTGGATTTTTTGGCCATAACTTTCAGTGTAGACATGATCTACAAAATGTAAACACATTTATAGATACCCATTTGGGTTTTATACAACATATCTCAAAATAAGGGTAGATTATTTTGTACAGAATCCTTAAAAAAATGGACTATCATTTTGTCAATTAAGCTTAAAACATGAAAAATCAAACCTAGGGCATCATCAAAACACGCACAAACCTCATTATGGAACCCTTCAAATTTGTATCATGGTAATATACAACATTTTAGACTCTCACACAAAAATTTAGAATTCTCCACCTTAAAAACCATGAGAAATCATATTTTGAAAATCACTAGTTACCTTGCCTAGGATTTATGATAGTTTTGAACTTTTTTTGCCAAAATTGCAATATCTCTCTCCGAAATCAACAAAAAACAATGAGAACAAGTGTATTAGAAAGTAGATTCACATTTATTTCAATCCCAATTGGTCTGAAATCAAGATATGAAATATCAAATCCATACCATGTGCTACAACAGGCCGGTTACAATTTTTTTTGGAAGTGGCAGTCACCAATTTGATCATAACTTACATAAAACTTAACAAAAATCAATCAAACCAATTGAAAATGAAAGCTAAATCAACCCTCTATCACACCTAATCATGTGCAGATCATGAAAATTCTATACAGTACCGTACTACATCAAAGAACAATGTTGCAATGTTCACATTTACATAAAACAAAGGAATTTTATTGCTTAACCTTCAAAATTGTGACTTCCAACCCTTGCCTTGACCACAAAAAAAATTCTCCACCACTTTCCAACTGTTCTCAACTACATTTTAAAGTTACAACTGTTTAAATCTATCTTTTACAACTTTTGACTCTTCATATTCCACAATTTGCAATTTTTTTGACAATATTGACAACTTTTACCAGATATAGCATCTTTTACATTTTTGACAACTTGACCACACCTATCTTCCTAAGACCTCAACTAGACCCTTACAAACATGAATATGATCCAAAATGACCTTATTACATAAGAGAGACACAAAACCAAAACAATGACAAAACCAAAATCATATGGGTGCTCCTGCACCAATTAATATGAAAGATAAATTGTATGATTAGTTTTGGATTATTTTTCACATAGAAAATTTATGGAGGAATATATATTAGATATATTTTTAAAAACTCAATAATCTAAGGCCATTGCAAGCCATGATCATGTCTAACATGCATATTGCAAGGAGTTTGTTCAAATGCTCCTTAAATTCCATTAGCATTGATGATTTGTCTTTTATCACCCATGTTACTTGTACAATTTATCACATGGTCTCCTCTAGAAGACCTGGTGATATTTATAACTTGTTTCAAACACCGTCTCCACAACATGCATTAATAAATATATTCAATACAATTTTGTTTTTAATGTCAACTTATACAAAAATATTCTTCTCTAATTTTGACAACTTTGCTTTCTCCCACATCTCAACTTCTATTGTTACAAAATAATTAACAATAAATATTCAAGTAATATATTTTTCATCTTTAGGGTTTGAAGATCTATAAGTTTAAGATGTACAAAGTAATAAACAAACACTGCAAAATTTATCAAGACTTGATAATAAGCATAAGTTTATTGATTTGTTGATTTAGCTAAAAGAGAAATTAAGATGAGCACTACTTCCTTACTCTCTTTGTAATAGCTTACAATTTCCCTTTACCCTAGATGTAAATGCAATTATGTTTTAAGCCACCATTGACTAGTTAACAAAAAGTGTACTAAACCAATTCAAAACTTGGAAAAGAAAAATATATGTTGCATTTTTTCAAAAGGATAGATTTGATGAAGAATACAAATAATACACAATTGATCCCCAAACTATGATATCCTATTACCTTCAATATTCATTAGAGTTATTGTCATTATTTTGCACCAATTACAACACTAACTCATTCATTTCCCTCACATGATAAAAACAAATGCATAACACACTTCTACTCCATTGATTCACCTCCTTCAAAACTTTTCATGTTCCTTCATCCTTTACTCTCTCTCCATAAGCGACTACCCATTTCACCTTACAAGACAAAGAAAAACACATGTATGCATTGACTACCTAACTTACTATTTTCCAAAATCTTACTATACTTAAACACAAACCATTTATAATAATTTTAAAATATAAATATTATTCTATACAATCAAAATATACGTACATATGTACATACATATATATCTATAATACATATATATACACATTCACACACACACACACACACACATACATGCATGCATATATATACACATAAATATTAATGTGATTAAAAAAATTTGAAATAAAAATATATATTAACTTTAAACAAACAAAAATCTGCAATTACAATATTTAGCTTTTGGATTCAACTGTGTATTTTTTTGTCAACGTTTCAAATCACACTTAATGATCCATCCTCAGAAAGAAGAAGAAATGAAATGAGATTGCAGAAGAAGTCTTAATAAAAAAAATATACAATACCAAATTAACATTGAAATACCTTCAAATCATCTACACATCAAGTTTTTCCTTTTTTTAAATGATACACTATAATACTTTAAAACCATTTTACACTATATTATTTTCTCTAATATTAAGGAAATGTGATAGAGAAAAAAAATGAATCTAATTAATTTTTTGACCTTGCCAAAATTCTTATTTCTAAAGGCATAATTACTAGTAATCGCACCTAGGGGTGCAATGGGTACGCCGAAGACCATGGCAAGTGAATTACCTTAAGATTTTGCACAAATGTGTCGTACCATTAGCCATGCCATGCCGAAGAGAAAAAAGGGCAGAATTTGCAAAAAAAATATTACGAAACCCTACTCAAGCAAAAATATAAGAAAAATGAGAGGAAATTTCAGATGCAACTGGCATGTCCTCTCCAACTGAAAGTGGCATGTACTCTGCAACAGACGCAAGTGGAGACCGTCGATACCAGGGACGAAGAGTTTGGAGGAGCGGAAAGCAACAGCAGAAGTAAATGACATTAAATGACCAACTCCCATCCAGGCGGTTACAACGCACAGGGTACACCAATTCCAGTAAATGTGCAAACAAGGCAAAAGGAAAAACAACAAAAAGTAATCAACGGTCAAGATCTATTCTAAATGGTTTTGCATCATTTTTCAAACTGTTGATAGAGAAAATGGTTTGGCAAACTTCACTGAGGAATGCCTTCGGCGTAAAAAACATCTTTATTTAAATAAATAAAAGGTATGATCTTTTAAAAATTTCCCGGTTTGGAAGTGAAACAGAGAAAAAAGGGGGGCGGCTAACATACCGTCAAATCCCAGGTCTGACTGGCTTTTCTGTTCCCCGATGTGTAAGGACATAATGATGCATTGATGAGGTAAATAGATATTCGAATCTTCAATACCTGTGCCGTAGGTTACCTACGCAGAGGTATGGCGTACCTCCGCCTCCTACTACTCCGTGAATAGCGAGGAAGTGACAGAAGGTGAGGGAGAGAGCTCAGGAATCACAGGGCACACATGCTTCGTGCCGTGCAGACGCCTGATTTTCTACAGATTTGAATGGGACTCCAGGCTCGAGATATTATTTACAAAATCAGATCTGAGCGGCACGCAGTATAGGTAAATTCCAAATGCGCCACTCGCATCGGACTTCGAGGAAACCCTTTCGGAACGGAAACAAATTTCTTGTTTGACTTAGGGTTTCATAAAATCTCTGTGCGACGTGTGCAATCCGGGGCCATGCTTCCAGGAATTCAATTTACAGATTCTCCTTCAGCTTTTCGACCTTACTCAGCTGTCGCACCAGTAGCTATTTCAATTTGTATGCACATATCGGGAACTTCTCGTGAATCGCACGAATACCAATAACAGCTATTGCAACCTCGTTCAATCTTAATAAATGTTTAGGGTTTCATTTCGAAAAGGTGTCTTTAATGCTGAAATTTGCATTCTCACACTTTTTATTTAGTTTTCGGTTTATTTGAGTAATTTTATATTTGAAGAATTTTTTTTAGGTTTATTTGAGGAATTTTATATTTGAAGATTTTTTTTTTAGGTTTATTTGAGGAATTTTATATTTGAAGAATTTTTTTTGGTAAGTAGGAGGTTTCTTCCACAGCGTGTCAAATTATGATATTGTTATCAGGATTCAACCGTGTAGTTTTTAGAGTCAAACTCATTGACCCATGATTCATGAGTAGTGGTTCACAAGAACCCATCTCTCATGATAATGAAAGGTCCACTTTGCATCTAGGTGATGCTCACAGAGTGCTAACTAGGTGATGCTCACAGAGTGCTAAACTTGCTAAACTTAGCACTCTGTGAGCATCACCTAGATGCAATGAGCGCTAAGTGGACCTTTCATTATCATGAGAGATGGGTTCTTGTGAACCACTACTCATGAATCATGGGTCAATGAGTTTGACTCTAAAAACTACACGGTTGAATCCAGATAATATCATAATTTTTTTGGGGTTTATTTGAGGAATTTTATATTTGAAGATTTTTTTGGGGTTTATATGAAGAATTTTAGTGATATGTAGTGTATTTTTTATTAAATTGAATTTTTCTTATTATTTTGTTTAATTTTCATTTACTTTTTTATATATTGGAATTTATTTTGATTTTATTTGCTTATATTTTCACACATTTGTTCTATTATTAATTTATATTTCACATATCCATTCATGTTATTGAGATATAAAATTTCACATCCTAGCTCAACTTTGCAATGTGCGGAGTAATCTCACACATCATAAATTTGACCTAGAATGCAAAATTTCAAAGTTCAAATTATTTAGTTTTGGATTTATTTGAGGAAGTTTAATAATTTAGTTTTGGATTTATTTGAGGAAGTTTATATTTGAAGAATTTTAGTGGTATGTAGTGTATTTTTTTATTAAGTTGAGTTTTTATTATTATTTTGTTTAATTCTCATTTACTTTCATTTATATGCATTTTTATACATTGGAGTTTATTTTGATTTTATTTGTATATATTCTCACACATTTGTTCTATTATTAGTCTATGTTTCACATATCCATTCATGTTATTGAGATATGAAATTTCACATCTTAACTCAACTTTGCAATGTGCAGAGTAATCTCACACATTATATATTTTATCATTTTTGAATGAGGGTTATTCAAAAAAGAAAAAATGTTATTTTTATATAGAATACCTTCTCTGGGCATTCTAAGAATTAAATCAGGACAAGGGATTCTTCGCTTTCCCCATTATTTATCACACCATAACGGTGCAATGAGTTACTTTTTTTGCTTTTTTACCCTCGTATTGGTATTTTGAGAAAGAATGGTGAAATATATAGAGTCTTGATGTTTGTTAGGTATGGCTCGATCAATTTCAAAATAATTCCATATATATTTTTTGTCCTTTTTCAAAATAGTTTGAGTCAACTGATTCGTATTTAACTTGATCCACTGAATAATTTGAAAGTGAGGAATTTTATATTTGAAGAATTTTAGTAGTATGTAGTGCATTTTTTATTAAGTTGGGTTTTTCTTATTATTTTGTTTAATGCTCATTTACTTTCATTTTATTTGTATATATTCTCACACATTTGTTCTATTATTAGTCTATGTTTCACATATCCATTCATGTTATTGAGATATGAAATTTCACATCTTAGCTCAACTTTGCAATGTGCAAAGTAATCTCACACATTATAAATTTGATCTAGAATGTAAATTCTAAAGTTCAAATTATTTAGTTTTGGGTTTATTTGAGGAATGTTATATTTGTAGAATTTTAGTGGTATGTAGTGTATTTTTTATTAAGTTGGGTTTTTCTTATTATTTTGTTTAATTCTCATTTATTTTTATTTATATATATTTATATATATTGGAGTTTATTTTTATTTTATTTGCATATATTCTCACATATTTTTTCTATTATTAATCTATGTTTCACATATCCATTTATGTTATTGAGATATGGAATTTCACATCCTAGCTCAACCTTGCAATGTGTAGAGTAATCTCACACATCATAGATTTGACCTAGAATGCAAAATTTTAAAGTTCAAATTATTGACTCCTACACTTTCCTACTACTTGATAGGAGCAAAATTTGTAAATATTTGTGTGACTATTCGTTTTGTCTTGGTATTTAAAGAAATTCATTAGAGCATTTAAAAATAATTCAAAAATCAAGCATTTTCTAAATCATTTGCACTATAAGGAGAACTCATTTGTAAAAACATTTTGTTTTATAATACTAAAATGAATAATCATTTGCATCAAATCACCTAAGCCATTAGATGGTTGAGCATGATGTCGTCATTCACCTTATATTATAAAACGAGTAAATAAGTGGGTTGACTGAGGAAAACATGAACCCTCATAATTCAACAATTCCCCTTGGATATTTTTAAATAGCTCTAGCCTTATGCTTTAGTAGACATCAAAGATAGGGACAAACCATGCCATTTTAAAGTATATAGTATGTTAGATCAATCTTGTGGGTTTTAAGGTAGTTTTGTGTATCATACCATTTTCACAAAGCACAAGTTCAATCCCTCAATCCAAGTTTGACCTACATAGACTTTTATGTCTATTATACTTCCCAAATAGTAAGCACATCAAGGCTATCTATTTTTTTGTGCATATTCAACTAAGTTTTATGTGACATCATGATTATCCTCCATTGTAGTTCCAAAAGATATGTACCATATATATCATCATTTAAATCCTAAAATGACATTTATTATGGAAATATCATTTTTAATTATAATTAATTAATCTGGGTTAATTTGTGCTTGGTGTGTGTCTTATTTAATAGCCTAGATTCACATAAAAGAGATATTTTTACTTTACATTTTTGTCAACCTGCTTGGCCTTACACCTATGGTTTTTCTTTAGGGTTTATACTTCCATTTAGGGTTTTAGATTTGTACTTTTTATTACTTTTTCATTTCTTAGATCTTATTAAGGTGTTAGGACCTATAACCCTAACTGTTTCTTCGTAATTAGTTATTTTTGTATTAAGCTTTATTAACAAAAGTATCTAATGCATATGCTTTGTAAGTCATTATGTTGATGGTTGTTTAGGCACATCAACTTAAGTAGAACAAAGATTACTCTACTCTTGAAAAGGTAACTAATCTAAAAGAGTGGTAACCTCCAAGGTCCCTATTAGTTGGGTCACAATAAGATTGGAGTAGCTAAGTGGTCAATGCGATTTTTTGTTCAAGGGGCTTGTGTTGTTCAAATTAATCCTAAACCAATGTGATAATCTCTCTATTAAAGTCAAGATTTTCTTTGATCTTTAGAAGTTATAAATCTAATCCTAAACTAATTCAATTTTAGAAAAAATGCAAAAGAAAGTAAATGTTAGAAAAAACCTAAAAATTAAATAGACATTTCTATCTGAAATCACTTCACTTAACAAATCTAGTAAGATTCAATTTAACCCGCAATACAATTATTAGTATTACACTCAATCATCCACAATCTAGATGCAAGATTCTGAGGAAGGTGAGGAAAATTGAAAAGAAACATATGAAAACACCATATTACATGTGCAAAGATCAAACCTTATCCCTCAATCTCATATTAAAGATGGAAAAAATTAAGCACTTACCTCACTAAAGTATACCAAGTGCAAGTGAAAATACAAATACATTACCACTAGATAGTAGGAAGAAAAGAGAAAAAAAATCACAATATCTTTCATTAAGTGGAAACCAAATTGGTAGGTTACATATGACAATAGGATTCCCCCACTACAAATTTGTCAAAGTTTACCCTTACATGCCTTTCAAAATTATCCCTTTTAGCAAATTTATTTCTAGCTATTCTCACCCCTTTACAAAATTTTGGAGGTATTTCTATTATACCCCTCTTTTAGCACCCAAAATTTGAAATGCATAATAGGTCGACCTAAGTCTTATGTTGGCACTTGGGCCCAAAATTTAAAATATACAATTCATTGCTTAATTAGCCCCCTTTTTGGGTCCTGCATTAATTTCAATTCATTTTTTAATTGAGTTAATACATTTTTCTAAAATAATAATGAATTATTAAATATGTAATAACATAATGAATTATTAAATATGTAATAACATAATGAATACATGTTCTGTTTGACCAAGAAAATGGCCTAGGAAGGATGCAATGGCCTCATTAAGTTCATTCTAGTTTGGTCCTCCATGGTACTTGACTTTCACCTTTTGGTAGAATATTGACTACTTGATCTTACTCTATGATTTCTAAAACTCGATTACTTGTCCGTCTAGAAACCCCATAATATAGCTTTCTTCCTCATCAAGTTGTCAATAGTGTACTCTATCAGATACTATTGGAGGGAATTTGAGAATTTCTTGATAATCTGAGTTGCTAGGTGAACCAAGGATGAGTTCTCCTAAAAGGTGCATGGGATAGCCTCAATAAAAAAATATTTTTGGACATAGCAGTATTTTTTGTGATCTTCTTGGTATTGAGTTTGACCTACATCCCTTGAGTACCTTCACCATGAGCCTACTACTCTGTAACCATTCTACCAATATATTTTGATCCTCTATAAAAATGCCTAACACAACTCATTTGAAGGGACTACCTTCATCCTTTGGAAAATTGAGAGGTATTCATCCCATACCAATAATTATTGGTCAATAGTTCTTTGAAATTCCAATAATGCACTTGTCTCATCATTGATGTTATGATAGGCCATCAATACTTCTTTAATTATCGGGCTACCTAGGGCCTTCAATGCATCTCTCCATGTAGTGGAAGTAGGGATAACTCCCTTTGGATCTAATTATTGAATTTCTTTATGTAATGCTATCAATATAGATAGAGCACGAGCACTAGAATCAATTGGTCCCACTAGGTGACTTATATATGAGGTAATATTTCAAACTTGAGCCTTTAATCCTTCTCTGGTAGTTTATCTTTCTTCACCTGCTCCAAGATGGTTGAACCAACTATCTATAAGGATTATTTTTCTTCTTCTTTGGTCTAGTATCTCAAGTTGATTTATTGCACCAAGTAGTCTCTAGTTGTAATCTAGGATTTGGTTGTATCTACTATTAGAGTTGCCACTTGTACAACCCTTGCACCCTAAGCATCAATAGTGATGGTTGAGAGTATACTTTCCCTCTTTTTCTTTAGTTGGGCCTTGAACAACTCCACCATAGTCAATAAATCATCTTCATCTTGTATGTAGGCTCTTTGTCTCTTCTCAACTACATGGTTCAACCATATTGGGATCCATAAAGATTACACATGTGGAGAGGGAGAAGGAGGAGGCATTTGTGTTCTTTTGGAAGTAGAATCAAGAGAGACAAGAGGAGAAGGAATCAAAACTATAGTCCCTATAGTATCTTGGGATCCTTTGCCCTACTTAGCATGTGGTGAAGCTATTCTTGAACCTGTAGACATGGAAAATGTACAAATGTCGTTTTGACACACTTGATCCTGATTACTAACAACATTCATTCCCGAATCATACTCTCTAACATTTCATCATAATTCTATCTCTTAATCTAATGAATCATTATTCATCTGATCAGGTCTATCACCTCCTTTGATTAAATTAATCAATTTAATTTAATTAACCTTACATTTTTGTTTAATTAAATAATTCATTTTATTTGATTAAATCTCTAAAGTCTTCTCATTAAATTAAATAAATTAAACCTTATTTGATTTAATCTAACATATTCCTCTTTAACTTAAATTAACCAAATCATTTATTTAATAAGTCATTGCCTCTCAATTCTGATTTAAATTAATTCATCTATTTGAGTCAAAATTGTCAAATCATCCAAATCTTCATTAAATTAATCAAAACCTTGATTATGTTAATCCCTCTCACTAACATCCTCTAGAGAATGCAACTTGCACAATAAATCAATTACTTTGATTTATTTAATTCTCTATTTTTCTTCACATGGCATCAACAAGCAATATTCCCTCATTTGAATTCAAAAAGGCCAAGTGGACTTGGTCCTTCCAACAAGGCATTTAAAGCCTCTTACATGTCCTTGGCCTTGAGCCAAGTGACATTAACTTCATTTCCCTTCCCTCTTCAACAAGTCATTTCACAAATTCAAATTCAAACTAAATGCATTTATTGGCACTTCGGCCAAAATGTGCACAACCATCAACCATTCACATCATGCCATGTGGCATCCAACCATTGGATTGAAGGTTAGTCCCACATTGCTCAAATCTTGCTTTCTCTTCCGAATTGAAAGCTGTAAATTGGAGGCTTCTCTCCTCATTTCTCATCCACACCTGCATGCAAAGTTACTCTCTTCACATTGAGAGCTAATTTTGCCCATCACCACTCAAGCATTCATCATTTTCAAGATTTGTAACAAGGTTATGCTCAAATCTCTTTGGGAGATTTGACCATTTGTCAATCACTCACAATTGCAACTTAGGAGTTGGGAAAGGGCCAATTTCAACATTCAATTGGCACCAATTTCCCCATGGGATCACTATTCTATTTGCTTAATTAGGATTAACACTCACTTATTTAAGTTTTGTTCGTCATCATTTCTTAGTCTAAGTTAAATAGATGGATTTCATGGGGAATCTCTCATGCTTGCTTGCATTTGATCTAATAAATTGACTTGTTTGTTGTTCTTGTGCATTTGCAGGTTTAGGGGTTCACATTTTGGTGCTAGAGGGAGGGCTAACTCAAGAATTTAATCACATTTTTAAAATTTTTGTGTTTTTTAACTTTTTTTTTTTGCAGATCATAGGGAAACAATTCTGCGGCGTTATATTGCACCACTTTCATAGGCGCGGTGCAATACTGCACCGCTTTCAGAGGTGCGGTGCTATACTGAACCACACAAACTTCTAAACTGCGTCGCTTCTTCTTTTCTCGCCTGTCAATTTCAAAATGTCTAACTGTGCCGCTTTCATCTCCGCGGCACTATACTGCACCATTCTTAGCACTGTGGCACCATATTGCACCGTGTTTTTCCAAATCACGCCACTTTTGCTTTCTCACCAGTAAAATTTAAAATTTCAAACATAATCGCTTCAAAAACAGTGCCGCTTAGCCATATTGCGCCGCATATTCGGTCTCTGTTCCTACAGAGCGCCGCTCATAGTCAAACACGCGGTGCTATATAGCACTGCTTTTTTGTCCAAACTGTGCCGCTTTTACAAACTGCGCCGTGGAAAATAGTTAGGTTTGAAATTTGGCATGTGCTTTTTAAATTTTGGATTTTCTAATTCTTGACCTTGTTTGCTGTCTTTTTGCTCTTTGATTTTCTATCATTTTGCAGGTTGGAGCAAAAGAAAAAGCAAAGGAAGAAGTTCATCATGACATCATGCTCATCATACACCAAAGTGTTGATCAACACTTCTTGAAGGATGTTAAATTCTTCTTTTTGAGAGAAATTTGTTAATGTCATTGGCCTTAGAAACACTAGCTTTATTTTGGGTTTAAAAAGAACAAGAAAATTTCATTTTTCAAACAAAGTAGGAAATTCATTATGGCACCATGTTCATTATGCACAATGTGTTTTTAAACACTAAAGTTTTCTTTAACACTCTCTAAGGATTTTAGATTCTTGTTTAAGAGAAATTTGTTAATGTCATTTGCCTTAGAAACACTAAATTTCTTTTGGGTCTAAAAAGAACAATCAAATTTCTTTTCAAAATTTGCAAAAAAAGGCTAAAAGGAACCTTAGGAACAACATACTAGATTTTGTTTAAAGGTTAACAATTGAATAAGGCAATCTCACATTTCCTTTGGTGCTTAAAAATAACCCATTATTGCTTTGACGGATTTAAAATGAACATGTGTTTTTTGTGCCTTGTAATCTTTTTTGCAAAGTAGTATCATATAAAAAGGCGTATGCGCTTCTCTTGTGCTTCACGACGATCTTGTGAATCAAAAGTCTTTTTGGTGACACTAAGTTGCATCAAAGATTGCCTCCACATTTCAATTTGGGTACCTAACAATTGAACATAACATGCGAGTGTGAGCACGACATATTGCGAAGGTTCTCCCTTTGTTTTTCAACAAAGTTTGATTGAACGATGGGATATGCTAGCTCGCTATTGTTTATCTTAGCGGGCCTGCCTTGTGGGAAAAGTACTCACCCAAGGGAACGACCCAACCAGGAACATGCTAAAGCCAAGCGACTTCCAACCAATATATAAGTGTGAATTCTTGAGGGAAGTTCAAGAATCACGAGGATTATTCCGATGAGAAGGGAAGCAATGGTCTCTCGCCATATTGGATAGTTCCCCACGAACAAAATGTTTGAATTAAAACCCTTTGTTTAGAAAAGGCCAAATCCTTATCTATTTTGTTGGTGCAAAAGGTCATGTCGTTTGAAGCCGCCCCACGTTATACATGCGGTTTTGTTGTAGAGATGGAAAGTATGCCATAGGAGATTCATGGGTACTAATGTTTGGCTGAATCAAGAAGTGTGTGCCATGGAGGGGAGCCAGTGTGGTCAAGCATTTAGCCATCCACACAAAATATGCTCAGCTGGATTCATCCAAGTGGGAACCCAACAAAATATTGTCTCATCATCCTAGGGTTGTAAAAAGTGCTTGGAAGTGAAGAACACAATGCTTGGTCCTCAAAACATTTGAAAATGAACATACACAAAGAGCTTTGAATTTCAAACCCCTTGGAGGAAATAAATACCTTTTGACGAATTTAAGTACTCTTTTTTTTCCTAGGGATCATATCCTTAGAGGTTTCTAAGTACTTGGATTCTATCATCATTTGTTTTCAATAAGGTTAAACATAGGAGACTTTTGCCCTATTTTCCTTGATTTCCACATAATGGACCTTGTGGGATGAAAAAGGAAGTGGGACATTAGACATACAGTTTGAAACATAAGCAAACAAGTGCCTTTGGTAAAAAGAATTCATTAAGCCAAGATAAAAGAAAAATTGAACCTCATATGTGTTGTTCCAAATGATTTCCCAAAAGGTCAAGATTCCAAAACCAAGGTTCAAAAGGATAAGTCTAAAAGCCCATGAACAATGCTTTGAAATGCTCCTTGAAGTCAGAGAAAGACTAGTATACAACTTCTATAAAAAGGCTTCAAGGAATAATCCAACTTTGTATGCGTTCTACTATCAACAAAATCCTGAACTTTTTGAAAAGTTTGCTATCCTCACATAGGAAGTCTAGCATGTTCTTCAACACCGAGGTTTTGTAAAAGGAGTCGTGTCTAGGTCAAGGTCCAAGATCAAAGTCATCATCCTCATCCGTCTCTCCATCAATCAAAACTCATTCCATCAACAAAATTCTTGAGAACTTTAGAAAAATCACTCATGCTAAACTTAACGGGCTAAAACAACATCACCCTATCTTGGCTTAACACACCTAGCCAAAATAGACAAATCTCTTTGACAAATTCACCTCTAGGATAACGTAACTTCCTGAGGTCTACTAGTTCACAATCACCTTGGCTTAACACACTTAGCCAGTTCATCCACTTGTGCAAGTTCCCCTAGGATAACACAACTTCCTAGGGACTACGAATTCACTACAATCTTGTTTGACTTAATACACCTAGTCAAACCATCACAAATCAATCTAAGTCCTAACATTTTAGCATAACCCTTCAAAAGTTCTTCAAAAGGTTTCACTCACCCACTTCATCCATTTAGCCCATCATCATTACCACCCTCTTTGATCTTTGACTTCCCTAGTTCTTCTCTTTTGAGCTTAAAAGGTTAGGATCAAATGATTCCTATTTTTTATGGTCCAAACAAGATCACAATACAAGAAGAACATGGAAAATATCAGCGAAATATCAACTTCCGTTGACATGAGTCAGGTAACCTCTGAAATAAACCTTGCAGGATCAAGCGATCCCCCAAGTAACTCTCCTCTACCATCACAAAATCCTCAAGAGGAGAGTTATGAAGAGGACATCACAAATGAAGATGACACAATCTGAAATGATAAAAATGGTTCAAAATCCAGAGAACCATAAAATTGTCAGTGCCATGTTCAAATAATTAAGCACATTAGCGGAAGGAGGGGTCCAGTTCCCTTTCGACCTTGACGCAAGAACTAGTACGGATGTGCCTCTTACAAACACATCCCCAATGTCAAATGTCAATCAATAAATGCCTCACACCACCTTGGCCGTCACACCAACCTCGCCGAATGTAAACAAGGGGAGTGCCATGTTTCGAGAGTTACAAAAGCATTGCCTTGTGACCAACAAAGAGGTGGTTGTCAACACCACATCAGATAATTTTGTCTTGGTAAATCCATCACACCCATACGTCCCACTCACCTTTCATAATCCCGCCAGCTCATCTTCATTCCATGCTACACCAACATGTCAATCAAACATACAAACTTCTCTACCACAACGAGAGGGTGGTTTGTTTGGAACAACCAGAGTTGCTAATCCTTTTTCTTTCTAGGGTAGCATACCATCTCTTCCCCCATTTCCATTCACAACCACATCACCTCTCGGATTGGGTTTTCCGCCCCTAAACATCGATAGTTTTTCAGATCCGGGCAATGTGAACATCACATCGATTTCCCTCTTCTTGCCCGCAACATCACAACAACAAATCGTGACCATTCAAACCACCGCGACATATACATCAATCGGTCCTCAAATATCCCAAAGCATACCTTCTCAAGGACCAAGCATATCAACCACCCCTCCAACAACCCAAATCCCAACCACCACCATAACCCTTTCACCTGTCACGATGGTTGGCATTATTCCCGTTTCACCACCAATCCCACCAAAAACCAACGTGGCAAATTCATTCACCACTCTAATCCAAACCATTCAAAAGGCCAACCAACAAAGGGTACTAAAACAAAAGCAACAAGCTTAAGCGCAAGCACAAGCTCAAGCTCAAGCACAAGCGCAAGTGCAAGCACAAACCCAACAACAGGCGCAATCACAATACCAATCACAACTGCAAGCAATCCATCTGCAAGCATACCAACAAGCCTTGCAAGACTTTCAGGCACAACAACAAGCCAAACAACAAGCCTTGTTGGCACAACAGTAGCTCGACCAACAACAAGCTTTGTTGGTGCAACAATAGATGGACCAACAACAAGCGTTATTGGAACAACAACAACAAGATCAATAACAAGTGTTGTTGACTCAAATGCAGGCATACCAACAAGCCTTGAATGCACAACAGAGCTTACAGTAAATGCCCACTAGTACTCCTCCCACCCATGAAACACCTCAAACACCTCAAACACCTCAAAACACGTTCATTCCACCTCCTGATCCAAACAAGGATGTCGTAACACAAATCAAACTACTCTCATAGCAAGTGTTGGAATTACAAGAAGGAAAAATGACAAGAACACCGGGCAACTTGTGCCCTTATCCTTTCAACATAAGTCTCACCATGGTACCGTTCCCAAAGGGATTCGAGATCCCCAAATTTGACAAGTATAATGGAATAGGTAACCCTAAAAACCACGTCAGGGAATTTCAGGTGCATTGCATGGAGGTTGCATACGATGACACGTATCTAATGTGATTATTCCCCCAAAGTCTAACTGGTCCAGCCATGGAATGGTTTTCTCGCCTACCCACAGGCATTAAAACATTCAAGGAAATTGTGGAAGCTTTCCTTAAGAATTATGCTTTCAACATGGGTGTAGATGTTAGTTTGGAAGAACTATCAACACTCAAACAAAGAAAAGGAGAGCTATTCGCATCCTTCTTGCAAAGATGGTGATCCAAGGCTAATTAGAGCAAGTGGACCATGCTAGAAGAACAACAAGTTTGCACCATCATATCCAATCTAGATGAAAACTTGGCATTCTACTTGAAAATGCAATGCATCACATCATACGACCAACTGATCCCAAAGGTGCTCAACATCGAAAGAGCCCTTACTACGCGAGGAGGCACATCAACATTCACTCTACCACAGGATAACCACCCATCCAATAACTATAATGATAAACCTCGAACATGGTCGAGGAAAAAAAATATCACAAACGACAGCGTGGTCAATGATAAGGTGGTCATCAGTTTCCCTAAGCAGAACATCCAGACCCATCATCAACCGCAAAATCATAATCGCAACAATGTGCAGACTAATGCAGCAGCACAACAACAACCACTTCCCACCAATCAAAATCAATAACTTGGGTAATCAAGGAGGACCACCTCCCTGAGGAAAATATCCCCCCAAGCGGAAGTTCATGGTTCTTGGAGAATCTATTGAGTCCATAATGAAGAAGTTGGTCAAGGAAAACCTGATCAAAGTCTCTAGCTTTGAGCAATATGCGGAACCCATGACCAAACCGCCATGATATAATGAGAACCTCCTTTGTGACTTTCACAAGGTCAAAGGACATACCACTGCCAATTGCATGAGGCTAAAGAACATCATCTAAGATCTCATCAAGGATAAGATTATCAATATCGAGTAGCCAGCCAGAAACCAAGATCTGAAAATATACACAAATCCGATGCCGAACCATAATCAAGGAAACAATCAAGGGAACAATAAGGGAAAGCAAAAGTATGCTAGTGCTAATCTAGTGTATGAGGAGATAGCTGGATGTGTCGATGAAATGGTCCTAGTCATTAATGTCAAAGGAGCCAACAACGACTGTGGAGTCACCACATGTGGCAGAAAGCTCACCATTGCAGGGGCACCAGCTAAGACCCCCATTTCTAATACAAAAGTCATCCCCTATGACTACAATGTCATTGACCAGCTGAAGAGAACCCCCGCCCAAATCTCCATCATGGAACTATTGAAAATTTTAGCCACCCATAGGAAGATCCTTGATGAAGCATTAGCGACATCCACCATCTCTGCCACCCTTGACATAGAGCAGTTTCAGGTTATGGTTGGTAACATCGTTACCCAAAATCTCCTTACATTCTCTGACCAAGATTTCCCTCGCAACAATCTCATAATCGCATACTTCACCTTCAAGTGCTAGTCCATAAAAAGAAATCTAAAAGAGTCCTGGTGGATGGAGGTGCAAGCCTTAACATTTGTTCTCTAAAGCTCATAAAGAAATTGGGATTCACCGAGGATTCCATTAATAAGAACAAAAGCATCACAATAAGGGTGTATGATGATCAAGAAAGAGTGTCTCAGGGCACTATCAAAATCCCCATCCAAGTGGGACCAACAACTATGGAAACCACCTGTCAGGTCCTCAACCTCGACCTACCATATAATATCCTCCTTGGATGTCTATGGATCCATGGAATGAAAGCAGTGGCCTCAACATATCACAAATGTATCAAGTTCTCACATCAAAATGAGGAGGTCACTATATATGGGGATCCCGAACCTTTCGCCTACTGCAAAAACTTGGAAGCCAATTTTTATAAAATCCCCCAAGTACCGAAAAATGATGAAGACCCATCCACTTCATACATCGACCCAACCAACCTCGCTTCCACTTCTGCGACAGAGACACCCACCATCCCTGACATATCTGACATCAAGAACATGATTCAAGACAATGAATGCGGGGACTACAAAATGAAAAGGAACGCATTTTTTGTAGGAGAGTTACCACAATCTGCTAGGTCACATGGACAACCTCGATCAACCAAAACACCCATTCGCACCCTTAGGGAAGATCCTTCTGGATTTTTCCATTGGGGAGATCTAAGTTAGGAAAGTGTTGACAAAGAAGATATTGCAAGCTCAATATACTGTGATGCAAAACTCACACCCACCTTACTGATGGAGGAAACCAATCGAGGGCTACAAATGATGCTTGGTATGGGCTACAATAGAAACGAAAGCCTTGGAAGGAATAGTGATGGACGTATGAAGCCCATCAATGCAGATTGAAGAATGCAGAACCTTGGCCTTGGTTGTACTCCTCTGAGTATAACTATGTGTGGCAGAGGTGCTCCCAATAGGGCAGTTGGATGCTCTCCTCAAGTCTCGACAACCAACCTTAGATTACCCGTATCCACAGGCCTACCTCTTAACAACTTCACGTTTAACATAACTGAGGTTTGTAGTAGCAGTGACAATGATGACACCATAGCTGGCCTTCCCAACCTCTTTGAGGATTCCACCCTGCTAATGATTAGTGCCTCCCCATCCGAGTCAAACCAACAAACCCACCAAATCACCTTACTATACCCTCAACTCATCGATCACGACCAACGAGGACTGCCAATTCTAGACTCATTCGAAAATGATGAGGCGCTCTTGGAATTAATGGGACTAAGGGATACAATTCTATGTGGGGATCACAAGGAAGGCTTCAACATCACATCAGACACCCAGGTATATTATAGGGAGATGATTGAGTCCTTTAGTCACAAAAGAAAAATATCAAGAATAAGCTCGGGGTTATTGAGTGAAAACCACAGTATGGTGCTCTCTAACCACAAAATAGTAAAAATAAAAGATGCATTTGATGGTGAAAACCTCCCTGAGGTGCCAAAGGATGAAGGATTCAATCTCCCCCTACTGCTCTACATCAAGAAAAGTCAGCAGTCCTGGCAGAGCAGTGCAACCCTATCAACTTAGGAAGAGAGACAAAACTGTAGATCACTTTCTATGCTGAGTCTCTCGTAACAGAGGAACAAGAACTACTAACAAAATTCTTGAGAGAAAGGAAGGTAAACTTTGCATGGACCTATGCTGACATGCCAGGTCTGGATCCTGAAGTGGTGGTTCACCATTTGGCTATTTACCATGGAGTGAAACCAGTCAGACAAAAGTTAAGGAAAATGCACCCGCAAATAGCCTTGCTAGTCAAGATTGAGCTAAAAAATCTCTTGGGTGTTGGCTTCATACGCCCAATTGACTATCTAGAATGGGTATCTATTCTTGTACCATTCTCAAAACTGAATGGGGGCATCCTCATCTGCACAGACTTCAAAGACCTTAACAAAGCATGTCCTACGGATGATTTTTCACTACCCAACATTGACATGATAGTGGTTATGACGGTTGGACATGAGATACTATCCCTGATGGATGGCTTCTCAGGGTACAATCAGATAATGATCGCAAAAGAAGACCAGCATAAGACAACCTTTACATGTCCTTGGGGCACCTACTATTGGAATGTTATGCCATTTGGGTTAAAGAATGCAAGAGATACATACCAAAGAGCCATGACACTGATCTTCCACGACATGATTCACAAAACTATCGAAGACTATGTGGATGACATATTGGCTAAATCAAAGAAGAGATAGGATCACATAGTGACTCTAAGTGCAATTTTTGATAAACTGGAAAAATACAAGGTCAAACTCAACCCAAAGAAATGTGTCTTTGGGGTACAATCAGGAAAGCTGTTGGGGTACATAGTTTCAATGAGAGGGGTAGAAGTGGACCCCGCAAAGGTAAAAGCAATCCTTGATATGGGAGCGCCAAGAACACTAAAGCAACTCAGAGGATTACAAGGTAGACTCCAGTCCATCCAAAGATTCATAGCATAACTGGCAGATAAACAAATTGCATATTCACATCTACTCCACAAAGGAGTAGCATTCAGGTGGGACGACAAGTGGGAACAAACATTCAACAAAATCAAAGAATACCTACTTACGCCACCCGTACTAATGCCACTGAGCGTAGGAAAAGCATTGATTCTATACATCTCAACAATGATAGCCGCCCTTGGTGCCCTTTTAGCCCAACATGATGAAAAGGGAACTGAGCGGGCCATTTACTATATCAGTAGAACAATGGTGGGGCACGAGCTCAACTATACATCAATAGAAAAAGCTAATTGCCAAGATAGACCCTCTTAAGTATCTATTGTCAAAAGCAATTCTTACAGGCATAATGGCTAAATGGGTTATGATACTATCTAAGCATGATATTGAGTATGTGGAGCGAAAGGCAATAAAAGGACAAGTCATTGTGGATTAGCTAGCAGAGTCTCCAATATATGCAGACAACCCGCTCATATTAGAGTTTCTAGATGAGTCCCTTTTCAATCTCAGTGCAACCGATCATTGGAAACTATACTTTGATGGCTCCCACATGCAACATGGATCAGGAGCCGGTGTGTTCTTCATCACCCCCTAGGGGGACTGTATATCGAGATCTTACAAGTTGGCATTCCCCTATACAAACAACATTGCAGAGTACGAGGCTTTAGCCATAGGTCTCAAAATTGTGGCATAGTGGCGAATCATGGCATTAAAGGTCTATGGGGATTCATAGCTTATCATTAACCAAGTCAATGGTGAATACCAAACTAAAGATAAGCTCGCACCATACAAGAAGGTGGTAGAGATCCTCAAGGAATCATTTATCGATATCACCTTTGAGAAAATAACGAGGGCAAACAACAAAGCAACCGATGCAATGGCAACGATCAGATCCTTGCTAGATATCTCTCACAACATCTCGAAACACGAATTCCTCGTAGAACAGCTTCTCGTACCCACTTTCAAGGTACCAGAATCAGAATACACATGCGAACTTGTTGGTCTCAGTGATCTTTGGTACCATGAAATTTACACCTACCTAAGATTAGGAATCCTCCCAGCTGACATTACCCCAAACCTCAAGTGAACCTTTGTCAAAAGGTCCTTACGATTTGTCATCCGAGGAGAAACCCTCTTCTGTAGAAGTATCGATGGAACCTTGTTACATTGCTTAAAACCTGAGGAGGCCTTGACTACTTTAACTGAGGTACACAATGGCACTTGTGGTTCACACTCGAGTGATATGACCTTGGCTAAGAATTTGTTGAGAACCGGATACTATTGGCCGACAATGGAAAGAGAGGCACATGAATTTGTCAGAAGGTGTCTACAGTGCCAACAACATGGAGATCTCATTCATGCACCAGCTCAAGAATTACATCCTATTGTTACACCTTGGCCCTTTTCCCAATGGGGGCTCGATGTCATAGGTAAAATCTCACCCACCTCATCCAATGGCAATAAGTTCATTATCACTGCCACTGAATATTTCACAAAGTGGGTCGAAGCAATCCCCATGACCTACATCACTGGAAAATAGATATCCAAGTTCATCTTGAACTACCTCATATGTCGATATGGCATCCCCCAATCCATTATCTCTGATAACGGGACACCTTTCAAGAATCAGGATGTTTGTGACTTGTGTGAGAAATTCAAATCCAACACCGCTTTTCCACCCCATATTACCCACAAGGCAATGGCCAAGCAAAAGCTACCAACAAAACCATTCTGAAGATCCTTAAGAAAATAGTCAATGACTCTGATCATGATTGGAATCTGCAGTTAAATCCTACCTTATGGGCCTACTACACCAGCATCCGCACGCCAACAGGCACCACCCCATTTTCCCTGGTCTACGGATCATAAGCCATACTCCCAATTGAGATCGAGCTCCCATCCCTAAGGATATCATTGCAAAACCTCATCACAGATGAGGAATATAGGGTTACAAGACTAAATGAGCTAGAGTTACTAGATGAACAACACATGGACACCCTAAATCATCTACAGGTCTACCAGAATCGCCTGAAATGGAGCTACAACAAGAAGATCAGGCAACGCACCTTCCAAGTTGGTGACCTTGTGCTAAAACATAATCAAAAGAATGTACCAAACCCGAATAGCAAAGGAAAATTTGAACCCAACTAGCTGGGACCTTTCATCATCACTGCAATCTATAAATCAGGGGCATATCAGTTGTCAACACTAGAGGGCGAGCCTCTAGCCCATGAATAGCTCTCACCTCAAAAAAATTTATGCCTAAGAACTTGCAAGGTATAAAACCAGAAAATACAAAACAAAAAAATCAGAAAAAGTTCTGAAATTTTTTTTACCTTGATGAAAACCTAGTAAACAGGCATCTTGGTGACAACAAAAAAATCAAAAAACACAAAAATCCAAAAAAATCAGAAAAAAGATTGAAAATAGTAAAGAAAAAAATCGTCCTCTAGTGAAAACCACTTCAGTGGTGCTTTGGACAAGTACCTTGGTGAAAACCTGGAAAATAGGCACCAAGCATAAATAAAACACTCTCTATCCACCAGGATCTGCACAACTCACCCATCCATTCCATCACATTTCAATAATCATTCATCCACCCATCCGCTCGCATCCATACCATAGCCTAAGCTAATACCCATATCATATTCCACCATAGTACTACTTGGCATATTCCTAAGGTCGGTTTGTCCTTCCTATTTGAAGTAGTCTATCACTTAAAGCTGGGGGCATGTCCTTGAAACTGGTGCTGGATCGGATTTGAGTATATCTTTTGTACTCTTCCCATAATTCATCAAAATACCAAAAACATTGAAAACTTATCAAAAATCAAAAAACATGTCAAAATATCGGAAAATATTCAAAAAATTCATCATTTGGTCTTGTCAGTCTTTCACCTTGTCTGAACTACATTGTCTCTGAGCTTGAACATAGGCAAGGTTGATCTTTGATCATCCCCCGAGACAGTTAGGTCATCCCTTTAGGTGTCCATCACATTGGCAATCTGTTTTCCCATCTAGTCTACATCTTAGGTCAGTCCTTTAAGCAATAAAAGGGGCAATCCGATTGCCCATCTCATCATCGATTCAGTTTGTCGTCAGTCAAACTACGTGGTCTCTACGTGTATAACGTAGGAAAGGCTAATCTATGGATCAGCTCCCGAGACCCCTTGGATAGGTCTTTAAGTTAGTCTTTTCGTCGTAAATATGGAAAATACCAAAAACATTTGTAAAACATTTCAAAATACCAAAAACAACCTCAAAATATCTGAAAATCCAAAATGGTGCATCCATTTCATCTTGCTTTCACCCGTGATTTGTCATCACTCATAATAAAATTAATCATTGCCTTCACCCTTTGGTGAGTCAGTCAGAAGCAAGTCTAGCAAGTTCAAAAGTGAACACCCAATCGTCAAAGTCTTGGAAGTGTAAGTCAGTAAGCAAGCAAGTCGGTCAACTCGGAGTATCAATAGCCTATCATCCAAATCAGTCCCATCAAAACCCTGATCACAACATGTCCTAGGATGAAGCTTTCCTGCGATGGACATAAGCATTAGGTACCCCTCAGTAGTTTAGTCTTGGCTAGCGGTATGAAGAACATTAGCTTGTTTGGTTTTCTTTATTTGGTCTTTTATTGATTTATCTTAGTTTGTGCCCATTCCAAGGACCTCTCGATGATGCCTAGACAAAACAGGTTTAGAGAGAAAGGAATGGGGGCAATGATCATTATCTTTTTTATCTGTTGTGCTTGTTGGATACTCTTGTAAAATAACTTAGTTATATGCGCTTTGTTTAGTATGTGGGGATGATGTTTTAGATATCTTGTTGACCACATAGGAAAGCTTGCTTTCTTGTGTTTTTGCCTGAGATATTTAGAATGTCTGAACTATATCCTGAACAAAGTATGTACGCTAAGTGTGAACAAGAATACTCCTATCTGATTTTTAAGTCAAAGTCCATCACACTAGGTACCACGCCATCATGGTCCTTTATACCTTGATGCATCATACCTATGTGTGTTATCAAACATAGCGTAATTGACCCTTTGAAAATCCCAACTCCTAGCAATGCAAATCACCATCATCCTAACTTACTCTTTGATTCTAAATTCTTCTATCTTCCTTCCATACTAATATGGTATCACGATAGTAATCAAAACACCGCCAATGCATACACCCTGCATCCACATAATCATTAGCATAAAAGGCACATTGCATCATATCATTACCTTAAGTTATGAGGAATAATATAAATTTTTTATTCTAAGCAACTTAAGAAAGCATTGCATCATACATAATCAGTTGCACCCATTACCATTTGCATATCATCACACCATCGTTAACATACATTACATCCATAAGATCATCATTAAAGCATGAAAAATATACAAAAATAAATGCATCCATTAGAAACATACACATACGAAATAGGAACATCTCATAGCATCATAGTAAAACTGCATATCATACATTTGCACCATACAAATCATAAAAAGGTGAAGCATCTCATATATATCATCAAAAATACACTGTTATGATACAAATCGGATCAAGTGTACATCAAATACATGGTACAATGGGGCAACAATATGGCCCATAAATCAAAAGTGCAAAACTATCTGTGATCAAAAGGGCTAGCCCTGTTGGCTGTTGCCCTCCCCCACTTGCCTGTCACTATGATCCTCTGTCGGCCACCTCCCTGTCTGCTAGGAGAAGTCTGACACTCTATCTGCTGATGGCGCTGCCTATCGGTAATGTTGCCGATAGTACTCGACCTCTCTGATAGCCTCTTTGTACTCCCGAATATCAACTGATCGGCCCTGAGATGTGGAGGTTGCGCTCTCTAGCTGTCTCCACCGACCAATCTCCTGATCCCTCTCGGATCATGCCTGGTCTCTCTCAGATGTAACTGCAATAACCTGCTGTTGGGCCTCATCCCACTATGCTGTCAAAACCTATACCTGGCCCTGTAGCTGCTGAATCAGTGCATCCCGATGATCTCATTGTCCCACTAGCTGTGCTACTGGTTGATGTTGTGGTACCACCTGGGGCTGCCCATCTGGTCCTACTGCCTGTTGTGCCGGGTCTCTCGGAGGTGACTGCTGAGTAGGTGGTGCACCTCCCCGACCTCTACCTATTGCCCTGCCCCTAGCCCTCCGATGTGGGGTCGCTGCCCCAAGAACTGTCAACCTCAATGGAGGTCAGAACCATGTCTTTTATGCTGGAGTGACCCCTGCATCTTTTGGCCCCTGATCATATGGCCATGGTCGGGCCACTAATTGTTTGAATGAGGACATTGCCTCGGCTGCTAGAATCGGCTGCCCCATGTTGTCTCCCTCGGGGTACGGGCAAAGATCGCTATATACTGATCATCAGGTATGTCCTGCATCTCACCAAACTGTCTGGCTACCCTGTTAGAAGGTACCTCTCTACCATAGTATGCTCTCGGCCCTGCATAAACTTGTCCTAGCGAGCAAAGAAGAGATGTTGTACATCATCGTACCACAAACCTATACCCATCCACGACCTCCATATGAACACTGTCATCTCATCCAAAACCCGCCGCCAGTAGGCCACACCGTCTGTACCCATATGGGTAAAGTGGATCTCTTCCCTGCCGTACCGCCACACAATGAGATCATCAATATCTATAATAACGGGTGTCACAACTAGGTGAAGCACTGGGATCCGCTCCCATGCCCAAATGTGTAGAAGAGTCACTCTGGCCCTAATAGCCTGACCATCCAAGTAAGCAAACTCGTGCAAATCTCTGTATAAAGAGGCCAACAATACTGGTCCCTAGGCAAAACACTCTCGACGAGTGCACATCTGCTGCCATGCCAATCCCCAACTTGGATTGAAATATCGGCCACACCGATCAGGAGCTACGAGACCAAAAATAATAGCAGCCACAATCAACCTATAGGTAGGAGTTGTACCCTAGTATCACTCCAAGTCTATCTGACCATCGCAAAGGATCAGCTCGTCAACACCCATAACACCAAAGCAGGCATCCCTACCCTCCTCCAGATCGTAGATCACTCAGGCTCCATGAATGGGTAATCGAAGGATGCGCCAGACATCCTCAAGGGTAATGGTGGCCTCACCAATAGGAAGATGAAAGGATGACGTCTCGCTGTGCCACCGCTTGGCTAGGGTAGTCATCATACCCAAATGTGCCCGAACAACAGGGACATATGCAATGTGCCACAACTCGAGAATCCCAAGCTGCTCCTAGAGATATACGTGCATACCCTATAATCTCTCGAGTATTGGCCACCAGTGCTCCCTCGAATGAAGTACCTCATGACTCTCCTGCACAAGGAAAGGTACCGCATCAATTTACCTAAAGAAAATCTGCTATACCTATTGTATTTCTCTTTTGAAATAGCAAAAGCAACACTGTTCTCAAAAGCGGCATAGTTTGTAATGTTTCGAACTGCGTCGCACGGTTGACTTTGATGCACCCTTTGGACAAACTGCACCATGTGGTGCTACTTGTGCGCGTGACTGGGTTTGGGGCTAAAACCCTAGATTCTTTAACTGCACCGCACAACGCTCTATGTATAAGCAATTCTATATAGGACCACGCGGCCCCGACTTAGTAGTTTCTACGGTGCTATATAGCGTCATGCCACCTCAACCTAACCTAAATCCTATTTAATGCACACATAATGAGAAAATTGAAAGTCGGATAGGGGTACATACCACGGGTCTCGTGGCGACCGGTCGTTGATGCACTCATACCCACTTCAACACGTGCCTGGGAAGCTGCCATTATGCCATCTTGACAAAGACTTAGAGCTCAAGGTGCCAAATTTTTCAGAGGTTTAAGATTGCAAATGCATTGAAAGTGACCCCTCGAGGTCAATTTAAGCCTAAAAATTAGGGTTTTTTGACCTAATTTGACCTTCCAACTAGGGTTTTGGTTCCCCAATCATGTTTTCATCCAACTGAAAGCCATTCTACATCCTTTCTGGCATTTTAATGCATTTTTTCGGCATTCCGGGGCATTTCTGGCTTGTCAAGCACCTTATCATCTTTTTTTGCGAGATCATCCAAAAAATCAAAAATTTTGTCCGATCTCTCGAGGAGGCAATATCCAATAATATCCTTCCGCTGAGGCAGTAGTGGGGCATCTAAAAAATTCAAGAAAATTTTGAAATTTTGATCATAATAGTTTATTCTTTGAATCAATGTAACAAGTACATTGCTTCAAAGAGGGGCAAAATGTAGACATGGAAAATGTACAAATGTCATTTTGGTACACTTGATCCCGATTACTAACAACATTTATTCTTGAATCATACTCTCAACATTTCATCATAATTCTGTCTCTTAATCTAATGAATCATTATTCATCTAATCAGGTCTATCACCTCCTTTGATTAAATTAATCAATTTAATTTAATTAACCTTACATTTTTGTTTAATTAAATAATTCATTTTATTTGATTAAATCTCTAAAGTATTCTCATTAAATAAAATAAATTAAACCTTATTTGATTTAATCTAACATATTCCTCTTTAAGTTAAATAAACCAAATCATTTATTTAATAAATAATTGCCTCTCAATTCTGATTTAAATTAATTCATCTATTTGAGTCAAAACTGTCAAATCATCCAAATCTTCATTAAATTAATCAAAACCTTGATTAAGTTAATCCCTCTCACTAAAATCCTCTAGAGAATGCAACTTGCACAATAAATCAATTACTTTGATTTATTTAATTCTTTATTTTTTCTCACATGGCATCAAAAGGGAATATTCCCTCATTTGAATTCAAAAAAGCCAAGTGGACTTGGTCCTTCCAACAAGGCATTTAAAGCCTCTTACATGTCCTTGGCCTTGAGCCAAGTGACATTAACTTCATTTCCCTTCCCTCTTCAAAAAATCATTTCACAAATTCAAATTCAAACTAAATGCATTTATTGGCACTTTGGCTAAAATGTGCACAACCATCAACCATTCACATCATGACATGTGGCATCCAACCATTGGATTGAGGTTAGTCCCACATTGCTCAAATCTTGCTTTCTCTTCCAAATTGAAAGCTATAAATTGGAGGCTTCTCTCCTCATTTCTCATCCACACATACATGCAAAGTTACTCTCTTCACATTGAGAGCTAATTTTTCCCATCACCACTCAAGCATTCATTATTTTCAAGATTTGTAACAAGTTTATGCTCAAATCTCTTTGGAAGATTTGACCATTTCTTGATCACTCACAATTGCAACTTAGGAGTTGGGAAAGGGCCAATTTCAACATTCAATTGGCACCAATTCCCCCATGGGATCACTATTCTATTTGCTTAATTAGGATTAACACTCACTTATTTAAGTTTTGTTCGTCATCATTTCTTAGTCTAAGTTAAATAGATGGATTTCATGGGGAATCTCTCATGCTTGCTTGCATTTGACCTAACAAATTGACTTGTTTGTTGTTCTTGTGCATTTGCAGGTTTAGAGGTTCACAAAACCAAATAGTCAAGATTCTCAATACTTTCATTAAAGGAAATATGACCTTCAACTAGTCATTCCTATTCTATCTATTCAACATAACCTTTTGGATGATTTTCTTGTTATGTGGCTTGGTAAGGTGATATTATGTTAGAAATTAGGATCTTGGGATATAACAACACAATGCAAATTTTCACTTTTTTACGAAATGCATAAATGAATGCAATGAACACTTTCAAATTTGATTTCAAATCTAAGATGACCTAATGCAGATTTGTAAATGCAATTAAAATGTAGATCTGATCTATGATGACTAAAACTAATCATACTTCAACATAGGATGCAATATGTTATGCAATTTTTTAAATTTTTTTATGCTACTTTAATACAATAATGGATGCTTAAATGATCAATAAAAAATAATGCAATGCTAACCTTAGATCTAAGATTATATGCTTCAAATTTCATAAGGTTTATAATGCTAATGTGTCACATTCACCAAAATGATATGTTGGAGAAGTAAAACCCTAGGGTTTAATTAGGATTGGTCACCTTTCCAAGAATAACATGAGAATTCAGATTGGACAAGGGCATGAGATTAACTTACAACGTAGAAGGTGAGTCAATCAACCCTTTTAGTGATGATTGGTAATTTTGGAATGAATTTATGATGAAATTCATTGATGCAACTAGCTAACAATTAAAATGCACTATTCTGATATGAAAACAAACAATCTAGAAATCAATATACAAGTTTTATGACCAAAAATAGATAGAGCATACTTGTGTGCACCTATGATTTAAAATTTGACTTGATTTGACTAGACAAGGCTTCCCAAGGTGCCCTTGTCCAGAGATCTAAAATTGCAATCTATCTTCATAGTCCTCATGTAATTGATCAAAGGTTTCTTCCTTCCAGATCTTGTTGTCAGATATTCATTGATTGTTGAGATAGTTGAGTTTCTATATCTTGTCAAGTTGCAAAGTTTAAATGCATCAATGAACAAACAGTCTTCAATATTTCTCCAAACTTCTTCAGATCTATAACTCATGCATTAAAAGAGAGAGGAAGGGTTGTACCATATTGGGGCTTTCCTCGGTCAAACCCCATGTTGGTGTTTCTACCTCCACAATGGAAAAATCCATGAAAGTGAGCTTATCCTTTTGAGGAATAGAGGCTAAATGATAAATGAATGATGAATCAACAATTGGATGTAACTCACCACTCAAATTTGATTTCCTTAAAGGGATTAAGTCATGCACATCCCCTCAAGGTTTGATTATAATGTAGCTTGAAGACCTACAAGTGTTAATCCTCACAAAAAAAATGTATGTGTAAATATGAACAAACTCACATAAACTTGAAATGATTCCTTGATAATGAAATGTTGCAGTAATATTGCTCTTGACTACTCTTGACTTGATAATGCTCTTGCTTCAAAAAAATTCTCACTTTCTTCTCAAATGATGAAATGACTAGGTATTTATATTCAATTAATCTAATTTCCTACAAATTAAATCCCAATAGTTGACATTTAGAATTTGAAAATCAATTAATAAATTTCCAACCTTGACATATTAGAAATCGGGGCCAAATTGGGAGGACAAGGCCGCTAAGGGTTCCCTTTTCCAGGCCCTATTTTTTGGGATGTTAAGTATCAAGGGGAAAATATTAAATGTCTACTTTGGTTTTATACATTTGATTACTTGATAAATGATTAAGTGGGCCATGAAATGCATAATTTAGGAAATCAAGAACATGATTAGGTCCATGCACATAGGAGGGAGCAAAATCTAGTGTAAAATTATCATAGGTGAGAATTAATGTTGCTATATCAACTTAAATACCTATTGATACATGGGATGACTTCTCAAAGTGTGGGCTTTGACAAATTGAATCCAACCTCTATAGAGAGGACTGGTTCCACTAATGCAGTCACCTAAACTAAATAAACTATTGATTTTATTGAGAAAAATGATAGAGAAGTAACTTGAAATGAAAAACTAAGGTTACTGAGATGATGTAGAAAATGTATGCCGAGGCTTAGATTTATTTTTTCTCACACAAACATTTAACAACTTATTTGTTAATGTACAACTCTAGTATTTAGCATGTGCATGTATCAATGCTTTATAAAGAGGTTTATGTTTAACCATTGCATGAGGAATAAAAGGTATTATTCTTCATAGTTTTTAGTTGTTTACACAATAACATATATTATAACCTACATAAGAACATGGTTTTTTGCTTAAAGGTACTAATGATAAGACATGCATTTGAGGATTTATATTATGAAATCACAAAAATGAAAATCAATTGTGACCGCACACATTATAACACACTATTTGAAGGCCAAAATACTTATTTTATTGATAATATAGTGTTGCTATAGTATCGAAAATGCTAAAGCCTACTAATAAATTTCTTAAAAAGATGAACTAATACTGATTTATAGTCACCAATATGACTAGTTTTTGAGTTATAGTGCTAATTTTGATAGAAAATAACTTGTTTCAGATAAATGTTGTTTCAAAAATTCAAGAACTAGCTCTAAATATCCCTAGGCATCCCGATTAGCTTAAAATAACTTCTTATTCTCTAGTAGCTAGTTACAAGGAATAGGTGACATATGTCTTAATTGTTTGACCAGGTCAAAACTCTCTTTGAGTGTTGGAAAATCGTTTTCCTACCTTGAATCCTTCAAAGGCTCCAAGGTGGTGTTGAAGAAGGATACACTCATTTTTTCTGAACTTCTTTAATGAATGTTATCCTTAGAAGGTTCCTGAATACTCTCAATTATTTTCCAAGTCACCAAATTGGCTCCTATATCTCCTCAACTATTGTCAATTTGTCATTAACTCTCCAACTACTCATAAATTTTCATTTACCATTCTTATAGGACATGTGTTGAAGATTTGAAATGGTCAACGATCCCTTGGAGGCATAGGAGAATCTCAAGGTTTGAATTTGACACATGCTTTATGTCTTCAAGTTTCTTTTTTATCTACCACTTGTCACCACTTGTCACCACTTGTCTCTTTTTTCATACTAGTTTTGTTATAAATTTTCTTCTAAGATTGATTCCTAGTGTCATGGCTATGCATTGTACCCTCAACCTTTACTCTTATAAATTATACTTTTATTTTATTGATGACTAGATCCATTTTGGACCTTGTGGAAATTCCAATGAATGTTGAGCATCATACATGGTAGATATCTAATAATATGACTATCCTACCTGACTTTCATTTCTCCCTTCCTTACCATTAGTAGCCATGAACTTATTTGAGAAGAAGCCTCTATATCATCTTCATTCTTCTTCAAATCAACATATTAATCCTCTATCATTTCTCTAGTATATCATTGTGAATTGTCTAGTTGGTTCATGTATACTATGAATTCAGTAGGTCCCTTCATGCATGGTGTGACTTTGTTCTTGCTATTTCGTTTATTCTCTATGCACTATCCTTATGTCTTATATGATTGAAATGTTGCCTACTTATGTGATATATCATATAACACTTAATGCCTTGCACTATTTCTATAAGTGTTCTTAACATTATTTCAATTCCATCATTGTCATCTTGGAACTATTCTTTCACTTAAACCTACCCCTTTATGATGATCATTGGGATGTAAGAGTGCATGCATAGGTTTATCATTTCAATTACTCTTTTCTTTGGTCAATAAGGATACAATTTCTCTTTGTTGTTCATGATGTTCTCTTTGTTTCATGCTGCATTGTCCTTTTTCCTTCATCTTTATGGATATACTTTATGATATGAATGTCATGAAATAATAAATATCCTTTGTAACGTTTCATGCAAAAACATTATATTCTTTCATTTCTTGCATAGAATTCTTGAGGTCTTCATGTTTCTATTGATTCTTATAAGGTATTCATGTTTTGCATAGAATTTTAGAGGCTTTGATGTATTGTATTTGTGCTTAACATTGTCATCTTTAACTCCATTCATTTTCCTACTATAATGAAAACTATGCTTAATGAACCTTCATTTATACTACCATTGTCACCATTAATTGTCACTATTTTGAATATCATTATATGAGGTCATTATGACAACTTGTGGTACTTTCCACCTATCATATAAGATATGCATACAAAATTTCATATAACTTAGTCCTCCATGGCTTTCTCACTATGGTTTAGAAGGAAAACAATAAGGCATAAGATACTGACATCACTTTTGGTGAAACTAACAACTAAAATCGTCATCTATCTCTTCACATGCTAGGCTCATTTCATGGGAATAACATTTTTTTGTGTATATTCGTCCATATCAAACATATCTATGTATCTTTTCTTGAATTCCTTGAAGAATAACCTCCTTCCATGTGCCATATTCATGCCTTTGTGTCTTGCAATGTTAACTCACCATCTCAATGGTCCTCTCATCATAAGTTTGTTTGTCATGTGATCTGTGTCTTCTTGACTTGTGAAACACCCAAATCATAATGGACAATATTCTATTCATTCCTCAACATCATCACATGTTCTTCCAAATCTTTTACAATGGATGATGCTCAAGAAAACACTATCCTTTTATGAGAGCAACTCTTCTCTCTTTCTATCCTTAGTGGACTATCCCTCTTGGATTGTCATGTTATTTTCCTCAAGAAAAAGTCCTCCAACCTTGTAAAGATATCACATATCTATGGGTGTGATATGTTCCCTTTAACCCTATCTATCAAACCTATATGGAGGAGCCATTTTGTGCACATTGTACAATCATAGTATTCTATGGGATCACATTGTTTTGAGACACTCTATCAAACAATCCACATGCATTGTGCATACTCCAATATTTTTCATACATGTTTATTAGGGAATTTATAACTTAAAAATTTAATGAAATTTCTTGTTTTTTTACTCTCAGATATCTTTATCTTCCTATCTCGTTCAACAAGTTACTAGGATTGTCATTGTGTGTAAGCACTACAAGTCTCTAGTCTTTGCTAATCATGATGGGGTGCACAACTACCTTACCAATACCTTTGTGCTTGAGATCTTCCCTAGGAATGCGATACTAAATCCCTTACTTTATTGAATTGTCATTCATTTAGTGACACTTCCCAAGTCATTTCCACTTTATTGCTTATGGATTGTCATCTTTCAAAACTGTCCTTTATAAAAAATTTCATGGACCGTCCTTACATTTTTCAAGGATCCACTATTATGAAACTTTATACCGCAATCATTTGTTATCATTCAGTTCCTTTATTATTGTCATAATATCTATAATAAACTTGGATAATTATTATAACAACCTTGCAACTATAAAGACCTTGAACACCTTGTAAATTTTTAGGGTTTCATGGTGAAATGAGATAATCATCATGTTTCTATATAGGTCAATAGACTTGTTCTTACTATTATTATCATATTAAACTCTTCACACTACTAATAACTAAAAGCTTTTTGAGATTTTCATGGAATGCATAACAAGATACTTTCTCTTAATCCTTAAATATAAAGAAAACGAGACATGCCTTTGTATGATGTACTGACTTGTAACTCACTCATGCATTATAATCCTAAAACAATTGATTACCATAAAAAATTAGGTCAAGAGCTATAAAAAAATTCTCTTGTATGCTAATGAAACTCTACAAGTTAGCAATCCTTTATGATTGGATAACCTTTTTTTCATTTGGGATATGATATTCATATTAGACCCACCCTTTAAAACATTTCCATTTAGGCTAGATTGACCTCTTTAAAAATACATGCATGATCTACTCTAGCAACCATATTAGATATTTAGATTTTCCTTAATTGTCTTGTGAAACCCTCATGCTTTCTAACCCTGGGTCTACTCATTGATTCTATTATAATAGATCTCCGTCATTTTCAAAAACCTAAACTCTTTAGCATTGTCACCCCTTTTCCGGGATTTCCTTGTGATTGTCTTCATGGTGTTTTTACTTGTGAGTGTATCCTTTGACTTCATGCTCTATCCTATTTAATGGTGTTATATTTTCTTAAAGATTTCCCCTAATGAAAATTTCTTCTCTTAATAACTGTAATTTAAGGGTTTTGCTTTTAAAATTGTAATGCCACATGATTGTTACATATTTTTCTCATTTACATGCTCGAGTATTGAGCCTCTATTGACATAGAGGATGATAAATAAGACCCATATATAAAATGAGAACTTAAATTTTGAATATTGATCTACTTTGATGATACCACATACATACTTCAATTTGGAAGTTTCTCTCCTTAAATAAACATCTAAAAATTCCATTTCATACATATAATACCTAAGAAAAAGAACGTATTGACCTTTAGGGATAATGGTAGTTTTCTATGAAGAGGTTAGAAAATATTGAAGGCAAATAAAGGAAGATAAAAGAAATACAAAAACACAATACCTTCACCTAGAATATTTTCTTCTCTCCTTGATGAGTGGAAATAGAGTGCACCCTTATTCCATTTGATTTTATCTTGATCTTGATATATGGATTACTCATTACTCTAGCATAACCTCGATATTATTGATAGTGATTGCAAGATAAGATATAAAAATTACATCATGTAAGTATTATAGCTCAAGAGATGAGAAATGAAGGATGAGAACCTCTAGATATAGAGTCTTGAAGATGCAGAATCAATGGCTAGAAATGATTGATGATGGATGGATAATAGTGAAGGATGATTAGGGTTTAGATCAAGGAATCGATCATATGACAAGTGTCAAATGATAGATAGGATCTAGGTTTAGGATAAGGATAAGGGCAAAAATTATTATGGAAATGGCTAGTATTAAGAGTTTAAATGAGATGAGTGGATAAGATGAAAAGTTAGTTTGAATTTTGGGAAGATGTCTAGGTTCAATGAATCTAGGCAAGGAGTTAGTTAGACATGTGAAGGGGACATTTATCATATGAGAACAAATTTTGATTATGATCTTTGTGAAGAATATGGAGGGCCAAGATTAAATGGACAATGATAATAGATAAAGGGAAAGTAATTAAATATATAAAGTATTTATGTAATTAATGTGATCATGGTGGGAATTAAATAAATAATAAATATTTATTTAATTAAAAGATTATGAAAATATGAAAATAGCTAAATAAATATTAAATATTTATTTAATTAATGGCTTATGAAAAGATGAAAATAATTAAATAAATATTAAATATTTATTTACTTAATAGATCAAAATATGCTAAAATTAGGTGAGGTTGGATAAGGTCATAGTTTAGGTTTCTATATTTTCCCCCTCTTTGATGATAATGTCGTGAAGGGGTGTTGTATCAAAGAAGTTTAAAACATAGTGGATGATAGAGGATAAGGATCAAATATGATGCCCCAATCAATGGGAGGATGGGAAAATTATAAGAAGGAAATATTAGGACGAAGAGGAAAGGATTAATGATTAGGTGATGGGATGTTCCCTTTGAGAGGATGTGTGGGTTGGGAGAAGACGCGTGTGCTCTCAAAATATAAGGGATCAATGAGGGATTAGGATCAAGGAGTAGATGAATTAGAAGATGAAAGAGGATGAAAGAGAAGAAAAAGAAAGGGAATTTGATGATGATGATGGATAGATTATGCAGTATGTATTGAACAATCCTGAAATTTGATATAGAAAAGGCAAGTATGCACCAAGGTATGAAGAGCCAAGGTGACAAGGTAACCTTTGCATAGACTTGACACTCAAGAAATATCAATCATGAAAAACAAGATGATGCCCCATTATACACCTATTGTGACACACCGAGATATAGATAGATCAAGGTGGTCATAAGTAGGTGTCATCATGGGTTAAAAGATAATGACCAAAAGATAAATCAAAATAAAAGACACTACAAATGTTTCATGCAACCAACATAACTCTTGCCAAAGATTAGATGATGATGATGATGATTGGGTGCTTGTGATTAGGCTTGGATAATCACCTAATCAAGGCTTTGAAAAGGATGGGGTGCTTGCAATTAGGCTTGGATAATCACCTAAGAAATGCTTTGATAAGATAATGATGATTGATTGATTGATTGAAAAAAGGATAATATGATTGATTAATGTTTGACAAAAAGACTTATGATGTGATTAAGGATTGATGTCTTGGATGCAATGGTAGGATTGATATATTGACAAGTCTAAAGAGTGCAATATTTTGATATTGAATTTCAATATTATATTTTAGATGGGGATGAAAGGATGATGATTTTATTATTATGATTGAGATTAGATGGACATGTTAGGAGACTAGATGAGTTGATGGTTAAATTATTATGAATAAATATGAGGGACTCCAAATGCATGAGAATTGAAGGCCAAAGTGAGAGGAAACTAAGGATATACAAGATCACTCCTTGACATAATATAGATGTAACTTATGCATCTAATGCATGGGAAAGTATAGGGAAGGGTGGGTGATAATGGATGTATAAGGGATTGGTGCTTAATCAAGTATCAAGGACAAGCCATCATAGGTTTATTATGAATGGATGGGTGGAGATTTGAATTTTATTATGATATAGATAAGGAACGATAGTGGATGGGATGATATCCTAGGAGATGATGGATAAGGTACTACTACACATGATGATTTTTTTCCATGTTACTTATCCAAGTTTCCATTGAAGTAGTTTTCATCTATGGAAAAATTATTTCTCTTTACATTTTTTTAATTTTTTGATTTTTGGTTTTTTTTTTGATAAAATGAGACTTGATGATGTTGCGATCATGGTGGATTATCTTTAAGAAATGGATAAAAGAATTTGGATGGATGGGTATAGATGTTATGTCATGGATAATGGAGGATGCTTTATGCAGTGGATGGAGAGAGCTAAGTTATGATCCCTAATGTGTGCACTACATAGCTATCATGCTTCACACTAAAATGAGTTTGGGCAACTATTGAATTAAAGCACGTGGAGTGGTCGCCATCAAAGGTCCCATTGAGATACATCTCAAAGGGTGATGGAGTGATATGATGGGTGTATAGGTATGGGTGGATTAGGTAGAGTGTATGGATTGCATGAAGATGACGAGGATGAAGACTTAGGATCAAAAAGCTCATGTCTTGATATTTTTCTTTAATAGATGCCCCCACTTATTTTGGATGAAGAGGTATGGTAGGAGATCATTTTTTGTTATCTTTTATTTTTTATTTTTCTAACAAATTTTTTATTTTATTTTGACTAAAGGAATTTTCTTTTCTTTTCTTTCTTTCTTTTGATTTTGGATCTCCATTTGACAAAGGTTTTTTGATTTTTGACTTTTGATTGATAGCCTTGTTTTTTTTAGATGGCACTTTTTTATCCAAGTTTAGAGGATGAATGAAATATAATGTGTTGGATGAAATGGTAAGGATATGTGATTCATGGAAAAGATAGGTGATGCCTACAATGAATTCTTTGAGACTATCATTTTTGGTACTATTAATGTCAAAGGAAGCTTGCATTTCCTTAACAAGTTGGCAAGAAGGATGAGTAGTGACAATATTAGGATATGCATACCCTAACCTAGGATGTTTGAGGTGTAAGGATTGTTTCTCATGAGGTGGAGTGGAAGGGATAGGATCTTGGATGCCCATAATATGATCATGATCAAATAGTAGATTATCATAAATAACATGATAAAACATAGGGTTATCATGGATGTCAAAAGGCTAAGATGAAGTAGATGGTAATGTGGATTCAATGTGGAAGGCATAGTTCATATTTACCAATTCCAAGGTCTTTGATCTTAGCCTTGATCTCAAAGGGAGTGCAAGAGGTGGTTAGTGATGAGGGATCAATATATGAAGATGAATATGGTGATATTGTGTTGGTAGGGAAATATTGTGAAAGGCTATGAATTATTTGTAAAAATTCACAATATTGGAATGGATTTTGATTAACATGCACAGTCACTTTAGTTCCATATGAGGGAAATTTATGCATTGATGGAATGTGGATGGAATGGATTGCATGGCGTGGATCCATGGGAAGCCAAGGAAGATGTTATTAGGGAAATCAAGGTCTAATATTTGGAAAGTGCTTTCAACTATTGTGGGTCCAACCTAGATGAGTAGCTTGATAGAGCCTTCAGATTTACTCTCATCTTCATCATATGATTTTATGGTAACTTTTTCTTGGGGATTGACATCATTATTAGAATATCCAAGTTACTTTATTAGACCATGGTTGAAAAGATTAAGTCTTGATCCACCATCAACTAGGATGCATTTGATTATGGTTTTATGGATGTGGGCTTGAATGTGAAGTAAATGATTATGAGATAGATTGATAGAAGGCATGTCATTAGTGGAGAAGGAGAGAGATTGTGGGGATGATAAGTTTCATATCATGGTTTAAAATTAAAAAAGATCAATGTCATTAGGAACATGGGACTCATGGAGGGCTTTCTTCAGAAGGTTCTTGTGGATGAGAGATGTTTTAAGTAGTTTGAGGATAGATATTTGTGTTGGTGTTTTCTTAAAATCGTAAAGGATACTATATTAATTTATAGGTGGAGAGGAGGATGGAGCTCCTTGAATAGTGATTTGACCACACTAGGTAGTAATAACACAATTAGGTGGTTTGATAGTTATGGTGGCTACTTGGGAAGGACTTTGTTTGATACTGCCAATAGTGGAATTTGATGAGATATTTTTATTGTATGTATAAGGCATTGCATTGTATGATGTAGAAGTTTTACCATTATTATGCTACAAAAAATGTTGCTCGTATATATCCAAGTTTTCATTAGGGGATGTTTGGCCTTCAATAGAGATCTCTCCTTGGTCAATAAGATATTGGATAGAGCTCTTAAGTTTCATGCATGAGGAGGTTTTATGTTCACGAACCCTATGGTAGTCAAAAAATTCATGTTCTTTGTACCAAGAGGGTTAGGTAAATCCGGACTAAGGGGTTTGATGGGTGGCAATTGGATCATGTTGTCTTGGATGATCTTCTGGAGGATGGTTCCAATCAGTTCATCGAAAATGGTATATTCTTGTCTAGTGTGGCATTTAGGTTGACCTTTAGGGATAACCACATATTTTTGGGATGCTATATTATTGTGAGATGATAATGGTGGATGCATTTGGATATTTTGAACATTTTTTGAATTAGTCACTTTATCATTGACTATATTTTTGTTTTTATTTCAAAGATGGGATTTGTCATTAGATTGATGATTGTTATTATCTTTTCATTCTTTGTATATCTTGACTAGGACTTTAGCTATAAGGGATTTTTCATGGCTACTCATTTTTATATTATCTCATCAAAGGAGTGAGAATGTTACACGCATAGATGGAAACTCGATTCAATGTTTAAGTTCTTGAAAAAATACTGACAAGTTTTTTAGGTACTAGCCATGCAAAGTGGCTAGCAAGTTGTCTCCATCATTGTAATGACAAGGAAAATGATGCACTAGTCTAATTTTTAGTATTGAAAATATTCATCGTGGTGATATCATTTTCTACGTTGTAAGAAAAGTGAGTGAAAAAATTATTGGCTAGCTCAGAAAATGTTATGATTGTCCCATGGGGAAGGTGAGTGAACCAATCAAGGGCTTGTACCCAAGATTATAGGGAAGAGCCTTAAGAGCTAAAAATTAAGATAGGAAACCTCTTTGCATGAAATGAAAAATTATTTTAAGTGTTCCCTAGGAAATCCCTTTACCTTGTACTTGTTCAATTTAGGCATTTCAAATTTTGGGGAAAATGGATCATTGTGATGGACTCAACAAAAGGACAAGTACATAGTTTTTGGAATGTATAATATTTCTTGTGATGTCCTAGTTGAAGCTTCTTAAGGGTATCCTTTATTTGTTGCACATATTGGGCCAAAATACTTGTGAAATTGAAATAAGGTGACTGATAATTGGATATGGGAGGTTGTGAGGATGATATGTGTTGATATTGGTAAGAGGATGAAATGAGATTAGAAGATTGACTATGTTGATGAGTATATGAAATAGGGTTGGAAGACAATAGGTGTTGATAAGAAGATGAGATGAGGTTAGAAGAAATTGAATTTGAGGTTTGAAGATGATATGATGCATTAGGAGGGATGGATGTGGAGACATGAGGAGAAGGGATGGAATGATGAGTTTTTGGGATTTGAGATGAAATGTTTTGAGTGTGAGAGGGGATATTGATATGTAAATGGGATGTAGGATTAATAGATTTAGATGACATAGGGATGCTAGAAGAATATAGGAGAGATGAAAGATCGTGAGGATTAGAAGAAGATGGAAGATATGTAGGATTATGAGGAATGGAAGGTAGAGATGTAGAAGGAGGTTTTTGGATGATTTGATATGTGTCAATTTATGGGGTAATTTGGCACCTTTGCTTGCAAGAATAATTATATATTGGTTTAGATGCTTCATGATATATCTATGCATCAAGTCTATGGCTTGGGTATCTTGGGAAAATTACTCTATTGATGTTTGGAATTCTTGGTCACTTGAATCATGATCATGGATGATGTAGGATGCGAATGGATTCTCCATAGAGATTTTGGCAAAATATCTCCTCAAAAGGTGTATCATGAGATGATGAGGGGAACTCCTGAGAGGCCATATCTCTCTTTCTTACTTGGGATAGTGTGATAGGCATCCAAAATAGAGACCTAGGAATGATGAGAGGAGATGAGGATGATTAGGGATGATTGGTTAGTCCTTGGATTTGAGAAATTGGAGGTGATAAAGATGAAATGGATGGAAAGGGAATGGTGATGAAATGGATGGAAAGTGGATAATGATGGAAAAGGATAATGATAGTGTGAAATGATACTACAAGACCAATAGTGTCTTAATATAGCTAGATACTTGATTGATAAATGATGATGTTTCCTTACACTAGAATTGGATAATCACCTAGGCAAGCCTTGGATTTCCTCACTCAAGCTTGGATAATCACTTGAGAAAGGTTTGGATAAAATATTATTTTTCTTACCTAAGCTTGGATAATAACTTAGGAAAGGCTTGGATATGCTCACTTAGGAATTGGTGATCACCTAAGCAAGGCTTTGATGGGGATTTTGATATCAAGGATTAGTAATAGATAGATTCTTGACAAGATTGATTTTGATAAGGTGTAATAAGGATTATGGTTGTATGATGAAATCGAATCAAAGAGGATAATGATTTTGTATGATTCAATCGGATTGTGATTGGATAGGAAGATGAAGAGGATAAATGATAAAAGAAATAATGATGAAGATAGAATGATAGGTGATATGACCAAGGTCTAAGGATGATGGTTGTGATGATTAAGCTATGATAAGGAATGAAAAGGATAAGATAAGGGAAAGATGATGGATTTTGGATGGATAATTGTTAATGTTTTAGATGAAATTATGGTTGAGGAGGGGTCTCTTAAGTTCTCTCTAGGGATACAAAGGTCAAGATTATAAATGTTGGTCTCAAGATGATTTTTTTCAAGAGATAATCAAACAAGAAGACACAATGGATAGTTTTACTATGAAGGTGATAAGGATAAGTTTTAGAAATGAAATTTGAATGGATTCACTAATTCTACACATGTAAACACACCAAGAATGATAACACAACCTATATTTAGTCAAGTAGGAGTGTTAACTTAATGTTGGCCCACCCGAAAAAGGTGTAATATCTTCAAATGAATGGGTAACTAGGGTATGTAAAGGTCATGTACCACCTCTACACCCCTTACCCTAGAAGGACAAGGCCCTACTAAGGGATAGTTGTTGCCTCAATAAGGGAAAGTACATGGTGAGTAACTTTAGGCATGATTTGTACCTTGCACCAAACTAAGCAATAATTGATGGTCTTAAAGGATTCTAAAAGCAAGGTTCTTATTGGAATTTTTGAATTGTGATCCCATCTATAATGCCCAAGATTGAAGGGCTCTCCTCCACTCTCTTCACCAAATGTGTCTCGATAGATCAAGGGTCATGCGGCTTGGCTAAAACGACACTAGCCACACTTTGGGGTATAAATTTCATTCTCCCCATTTCTATACCCCATAAAAACCTAGTTGAGGTCGTTATTGAGGTGATCAAATCCCCAAGTAGGCCTCCTAATAAGAAATACTATACAAGGTTCTTTCAATCACCCAAGATCACACAAAGCACAAGGGGAGAGCATATGTAAAATATATCAAGCCTTGGGATAACACTTAGAACATAAAATAAATGAAGATACACGATATTTGTGATCTCCAAGATCACACTAAGTGCAAGGAGAGAGAATACATATACACACACTTTTAAACATGGAAAATAATATTTATTAATCGAGTAAGCTACTTTAAATGCCTAGATTAGTGGAAAAAAAATCCTTGAACCAACGAATCTATAAGAAATATGTTAGTAGTTTGATGATTTTATCTTCTATACATGAAATCCATAGTTACATAGATGTGTTAGTTCCAACAACAAATCGAGAAAACATGTAATGTCCCCTTCTTAGTCCTAATATTTTCACTGGTCGTTAGCCTATTTTTTGAGTCTCGTAGGCTAAATGGAGGAGTTAAGGGGATTCCAAGTTCTTTGGAGGATTCATGTCAATATTTCTAGAAGAGAATTCTAATGTTGGTAGTAGGCTTTTGTGGGATTTTTTGGGCCTTGGTGGGAAATGTTGCTATTTTTAGCAATGTCTAGTTTAACAACTTATTGTTTTTAGTAAGTTTTAGTGTGATTTAGTGTGGGCCAGTTTGGACTCACTTGTGATTTCTATAAATTTTCTATTTTTAGTAAGTGTTATTTTGAGCACCTAGTCTTGGAAACAATATAGTGCATGGTTTTTAGTTTTGGCAATGATGAGTTCTGATGTTTTTGGCATAATTTTCATTTTCCCATTTTTTAAGTCTTTAAAAAGGAGACTTTGTGACTTAAGTTAAAAAGTTTGAATATGAACCCCCTTGTGCTCAATGCCGAGGCATGGAAACTTAAAGTTGTTTTAAAAGAGGGGACTTGCATTTCTTAAGGTGGATGCCTAGATTTGGGTCAAAAGGAAAATAAAATAAAATAAAATATTCTTTTTGGAAGTGGGCATCCCTTTTGAGGGAAATGCTTTTTGAATTTGTGAGACCTAATTTCTATATAAGCTCACCTTGTCCTCTCATTTGATTCATGTTGATTTGAGATAACAAAGTACTGTAAAAATGTGGATTTAATCCTTTGGGCTTTGAGGATGAAAACCCTCAAAATGGCTCTAGTTTTAGAGTTGAGAGATACTTCGTAGCTGGATGTTGGTGTGGCTTATCTATAGGAGTCACCATTGGAGTTATTGGTGAATATTTTTAGTTTTCTTTTAGTTATGGATTATTTTTGTTTTTATATATATATATTTTGGTTTACACTTGAGTTGTTTGGAATTTTAGGGTCTTTTCAAAGTGGATTTTTTGATTTCACACTTTTTGGTCATACTTTTCCTATGCCTAGATCATACCATACTTGTGTTGCTATTGAGTAAAGAATTGGAGACTTGGTTTTGGTTATTGGATCATTCTATCTCTTGACCTTGGTTGACCCTTTGTGCCAATTTTTTAGATTTTATGATGGAGAAATGGATTTTTAGAGGATGATCACCCCTCCTAGTACTTCGTACAGTTGGGGTTGCTGAAGTTTGGGTTTTGTGGAATGTGTTGCTCTTCTAATTCTTCCTTTAGTGTCCTCTTGGGGGGTGCCTTGGTATACTTGTGACCTTGAAAATATTTGGGACTCTTCTTAGGGTATTTGGATGACTTCCTAGGGTGGCATGAGGATTTGTAGCTTGTTGTTTGAAGTGTTACCAAACCTAAAAATTTAATATTAGATTGTTTTGATTAGAGGTAAAAAATGGGTTTTGAAGGGGCTTGAGACCGTTTACACAAAAAAGCGACTGAACCAAACGATACAATCAACTTGAACAAATCAACCCAACCATAAAAAAATAATAACAAAAAGTCAACAAAAAAGGAGGAACCCACCCAATAGCATTACATATTTTTCAGCATATCAACAACCTCCACATCACGCGCCACATTCTTCAGACCCTCATCCCTAGCAAAAAACAAATATTTAGTAGGAGCACTTGCCTGAGCTTTGGTCTTGTTATGGGTCCTAGCCCAGGCCCACTCGAATTAACCTCACTAATCAAAACATTACCCTTCTCACCACCCTTATCACCAAGCACCTCCCCTTCCATCAACATGCCATGAACACCAATATCCTTAGCCTCCTTGCCAATTTTGACACTATCCACAGGAGAAGTAACACCAACAGATTTGAAATTGAACCTAGATTTATTCCCCTCCCTACCTTTATCCATATTAGCATATAACCTTTCAATGTGATTTTCCAAGGTGAGGAATCTTCCTTCAAGATTCTGCTTCATCAGAAGCATTTCCTCCGCCACAATTTTCAAGGAATTCACCATATCATCAACCTGATCTTGAACAAGGGAATCATCTGCTTTTCTCATCACACCACACACTTTCACATTTGTCATATTGAGTTCATGGAAAATCCATTTAAAAAGCTTATAAAAAATAATGGAACCCTCTTAATGGAACACAATTTAATATTAGATTGTTTTAGTAGTATATCAGACTTGATATCTCTCCATTTCCTCATGTTTTGTGAGGAATAATTGCCTATATGTTGTAGGGTTAGTTTATTTTATTATTGGGTTATCACGTGGGGTTGGTTATTTCATGTTTTGGTCATACATTGCAGCTATATAGCAGAATTGTACTTGTTAGTATTATTTCATTTTCAGCTCATATTGTAACATTGAATAGGTAGTACCATTTAGTGGTTTTAGATCTTATTTAGTTTTGATGCTAGCCCCACTGAATAAGTGGAGTGGTTTTCATTTTCCTTTGAAAAAGAGACTACTAGTACTTACCCCATTGTAAAGTGGTCTTTGTTACTCACCACTGAAAAGAAAAAGAGTTCTTATTTTCAGTTGCTCTACTCACCCCATTGAACAAGTGGTTTCTTCAAATACTAATCACCCCACTAAAAAAGTGGTTTCTTCTAGAATTACAATGTAAACCTTACCACTGTATGCTATCACCTTGTCCACATTAGGATCTGGGTGATCAAAAAGTAGAAGGTAATAAATTATAGTTGATTATATTTTCTTATTATGTTATTACTTGCAATGTAAATCTTTCCATCATATTCTCTCAACTTTCCCACATAAGGATCTATGTGATTAGAAAGTGGAAGCAAATTTACTTTAGTTGCTTATCATCGTTATTCCGCTAATGCTAACAATTAAAAAAATAAAAAAATGGGGTAGTTTACTAAGTAGTGGTATCAGAGCTAGTCATCCTGCCAACATGTTCCTCAACACTTGACTATAACTACTAAAACTTATCTATGAGTGATAGAGAAATCAAATACTACAATCAAGAGAAAAAAGGTATTTATTTTAGACTCATCAAGTTCTAGTTGAGGAAACCTTGTCAGAAGCCCTTAGAGCCCATTGGAAACCAGGGGGGATGGTGATAGTTCATTAGATTTCATGGTAGAAAGGGATAAGGGAATAGCCTAGCCAAAGAGTCCAAATACCAGAGAAGAGAGGAAATTTGATGTCATGTTGTACAAGATGTCAGTTGTTGGATAAGATGAATCTGAATATAACTCCCACACCTCAATGCTATAATGGTGAAGCTAGTGCTTAAAATGTTAACAATCGTGGAAGACAAAGTGGTTGCATGGTTGACATGGCTATTGGGTATGTTCCTAAACCCCTCCAACCTACCTTCACTTGAAGGGAGGAACCTCCAATGGAGAAAAAAGCTCAAATTATAATAGCAGAAGAGGTGAGGATTAATTATGTGAAGTATGTGACTCTTCCTATTGAGATCTGAGATATTTTGTCTTTGGAATAATTCATGAACCATAAGAAGAAGAGGGGTGGAAAAATATATAGAAGCTGGGGTCGTATTTCTCCAAGAGACTATCAACAGGCCTTAAGAAAGGTGACTCTAGCATATTTTAATGGAAGTGACAAATGCATCACTAGAGATTGGGTCCAAAAGTTAGACAATTTTCTCTCACTGAGTCTAATGCCAGAGTTGGATGCCATCAATTTTTTCACTCTCCACTTGGACGAAGCTACCCATGAATGGTGGTATCATGGTTGGCCACACTTATCCATAACCTTATTTATACTTATGATGATTTCACTAACAAACTGATTAAAATATTTGATCATAAGGATCTTGAGATGCATTTTTGAGAGCTTTCCCAGTTAAGAAAACACAACTCTCTTGATGTTTTCATTTTTAAATTCCAAAGACTCTTAGTGATGGTTCCCAACATCACAAATAGTGGCTAGTGGTCCTTTTCATTAAAGGATTAATGGAACCATTGAAGGGATGGATGAAGGCCTTTGACCCACCAACTCTATAGGAGGCTATCAAGAAGGTAAGAAGCATGGAGTTGGTAGCTCTAAGGCATAAATTTCAGTCCAAGGATTTTTAAAACAAGAAGGACAAAATGCCCTTTCACAAAGATTCAAGTCAGTCCAAAATTTTTCCATGTTAGATGGATGGTGACATCCGAAATGATCTCCAAAAGAAGAAACTATGATTCATTTACAAAGAGTTGTGGGCCTCAATACACAAGTGCTTCGAAAGAGGAAAAGTGCATCATTTGGAGGTGTATTCTACTTATGAATCAAAATAAAAAATGTTTGAACATAATCATTTTTTTATGAAAAACATGAAGAAGAGGCCCCAAAAGAGGTGGAAGAAGACCAAGAAAGTATGGGTGTATTTTCCCAAATTTTTAGTTTCCAAAGGAATGAATCTTTTTGAGTCTGAGGAGTTCTTTGTGGGAAATGAATAGTTGCTCTCATAAACACTAGAGCAACTCATAACTTTATAGATGAGGGGATTGTGGACAAGAGAGGACTCAAGAGTGAAGATTTTGAAGGCTTCAAAGTCATGGTGGTAGATGTCTTCACAATCAATTGCACCTGAAAGATCACAAATATGTCTATTCAGTTGGGAAACTATGAAGTAAAAGATGGCTTCTATGTTGTAAGAATTTCTGACACCATTTTGGGCATCCAATGGCTACAATCTCTAGGAGAGATCACTCTAAATCTTCAAACCATGGAGTTGAAGTTCACATCTAATGGGAATAAGGTGACCTTGCAAGGGATGTCAAATGGAGGACCTACATAGTTTCATTCAAGAGGATGGAAAAATTGATTTGGAATGATTTAGTAGACTGGGTAGAAGAATGTGTAATCACACCTACCAATTCTCTAGAAGAGAAAATAATTCATCATCTAAATGTAGAAGCTTTTCTCTTAAAGAGAAGCAAGATGTTTAGTGACATTCCATTAGGGAGACCTCTTGAAAGGGTGATTGAACATGTGATTGAACTTGAAGAGTGTTCCAAGATAGTCATCACTACACCCATATCAACATCCAAAAAAACACAAGAATGATATCGAGAAATCCATCAAAGAACTCTTGGACATCAGACACATCTGCCCAAGCAAGAGTCCTTTTGATTTATCATTGGTTTTGGAGAAGAAGGATGGCACTATACACATGTGCATAGATTATCAAGCCCTCAAAAAGAAGACCATCAAGAAACAATACCCAATTCAAAGGATTAATGATATCATTCATGAGCTACATGGAGTAGTTTATTTTTCCAAGATAGTCCTCAGATTGGGTTATGATTAGATTAGATTGCGGGAGGAGGACATTGAGAAAATTGATTTTAGATACCATTTTGGGAATTTTTTTGTTATTACCTTTGGACTTAACTAATGTTCCTATGACCTTTCAACCTTGCATGAATCAAGTGTTCAATAATCAACTAAGGAAGTTTGTTCTAATCTTCTTTGATGACATTCTAATTTACAGTAAGTCATGGGAAGAACATTTAAAACATTTGGAGGAGGTTCTAAGTATTTTGGAGACCAAATATTTGTTTTGCCAAAGAATCCAAATGTGAGTTTGAAATGATCGAGCTCCTATATCTTGGTCATGTAATAAATTCAAAGGGAGTTAGTGTGGACCAAGAGAAGATCAAGGCCATTTTGGATTGGACACCACCAAAAAACCTCACTCAGTTGAAGTATTTTTTGTGTCTTTGTGAATTCTACAGAAGTTTCATGAAGGGCTATTCATTGTTAGATGATCCTCTCATGGATCTTACCAAAAAGGGGACATTCACATGGTAAGATGTATCAAAAAATTCTTTTGATCAATTTAAGCACATCATGAGTTCATGCCCCATTTTGGCTATACTAGACTTCTCCAAGTCATTCGAGCTATAATGTGATGCTTTGGGAGAAGGAATTGGTGTTGTTCTAATATAGGACAAGCACCCAATTATATTTGAGATCCAAAAGTTGAGGGATGCAAATAGGAAATACTCCATATATGACAAGGACATGCTTGCAATCATGCACACCTTGGCCAAATTTAGGCAATATTTGGTTGGTTTGGTGGAAAAGTTCATTGTGAATACTGATCATAACAATCTCAAGAACTTTTTGCATAAAAAATATCTCAATTATAGATAGCATAAGTGGTTAAGTAAGCTTCAAAATTACGATTTTAACATAGAGTATGTCAAAGAAAAGAACAACATAGTGGTTGATGCCCTGTCAAGAAGGCCACATTTGAGCTCATTGATGGAGATTATAGCTGATTGGAAGGAGTAGATCCTTGAAAGTTATACCAAGAACTCCTTTTCCACCAACATAGTTGATGGTACGTTGCATGATGAAAGTAAAATCTGGTGAATGATTTGATCTTGTGCAAGGAAATAATATTTTGGGTGCCTGAAATGAAGCTCAGGATGAAGGTGCTTTAAATGTTCCATGGCATTCCATTGGCTGGTCACCAAGGTTACTTCAAAACTTACAAATAGATTCAAGATAGGTTCTCATGGAAGGGGCTCAAGGATGAGGTCCTTTGATATGCCAAAGACTGTCAAATTTTCTAACAAAACAAAAATGAACATACTTTGCTATAGGATTTTGCAGCCCTTTGCCCATTCCTAATAAAAATGAGAAAGTATTTCCAAGGAATTCATTATGAGCTTGCCTAAGGTGCAAGGAAGGGATTACATTTTGGTTATTATTGATAGATTGATGAAGTTTTCACATTTCTTTACCATCATTACATTATTCAAAACATCTCAAGTTGTTGATTTATTCTTTAGAGAGGTTTTTAGGTTGCACAAGTTGCCTAAGAATATTGTGAGTGATAGGGATAGAAAGTTCTTAAGATTTTTTTGGTAAGATATTTTTAGATTGAGTGGTATGGTGCTTACCCTGAGAACTAATTATTACCTATAAGCGGATGGGAAAACCGAGATTATGACCAAGTGGCTTAAAGGGCATCTCCAAAATTATGTTTCTAGACCACATAAAGCTTGGGTGAGATGGATCCATTTCAGAGAATACTTCTACGATTCTTCATATCACATGTCTATCAAAATGTCTTGATTCATGGCTTTGTATGGATATGAGGCCCCCAATTTCATTGACTTAATTTTTGGTGACAATAGAGCTCCTTAAGTGAAGGATTTTTTGCAAAAAAGCTAGGAAATTTTTGAAATCCTTGAAGGACAATCTCCAACAATGCCCAAAATTAGTAGAAATTATATGTTGATCAACACCATATTGAGCGTGTGTTTGAATTTGGAGACATAGTTTATCTGAGACTTTAGCCATATTGTTAGTCTACTCTCAAGAAGAGTGGGGTAGATAAGCTTAAGCCACATTTCTATGGGCCATTCAAGATCTCCAAGAGAGTTGGAGAAGTGGCTTACAAGCTAGATCTACCAAAGAGTAGCAAAGTGCACAATATCTTCCATGTGTCACACCTCAAAAAGGTGCTTGGATACAACATTGCTACTTCGACAAATTTTCCTCCATTGGATGAGGAAGGAAAACTTGTATTGGTTCCTAAAGTATTAATTGATTTCAGAGAGAGTCCATTGAGGAGGAGAACCACCAAAGAGTATCTGGTGAACTGGAAGAATCTACTAGTCAAGGACGTAACTTGGGAGGATGAGAAGATTTTGTAGCATCCAAACTTATGATTGCTTGAGGAAAATCAATCTTAGGGAGGGAGGACTATAATGCCCCCTTCTCAATCCTAAGATTTTTAGTGGTTGTTAGCCTATTTCCAAAGTCTTTTATACTAAATGGAGGAGTTAAGGGAATTCCAAGTTCCTTGGAGGATTCATGTCAACATTTCCAAAAGAGTATTGTGATGTTGCCAGTAAGCTTTTGTGGGTTTTTCTAGGTTTTTTTTAGGCCTTGGAGGGTAGTATTTCTATTTTTAGCAATGCATGTTTTTAACAACTTACTATTTTTAGTAAGTTTCAACATGATTTAGTTTAGGCCAATTTGGAGTTTGGACTCACTATTTTTAGAAATTTTCTATTTTTAGTAAGTGCTATTTTGAGCACCGAGTCTTGATAGTAGTACAATGTAGGGTTTCTAGTCTTAGAAGTGGTGAGTTTTGATGCTTTTGGCATAATTTACATTCACCCATTTTTGAAGTCTTCAAAAAGGTGACTTGTGATTGTTGGCAGTTGCATTGATTTGTCATTGATGTCAAATTCATTCATCTTTCAAGGTTTGATGTTCACTTCAAGTCTTTCAGTCAAAGGTTTGATGTTCATGGTTCACAAAGTTGCTTCATCTTAGAGTTGCTTCATGGTGTTCATGTCATCATTGCTATTTAGAGGATTTCCATTTTTCAATCTTAAATTCTCTTTTATTGCATTATTGGTGTCAAAGAGGACAACCTTGTTGGCACTCTCAAATTTTGCAAATTTGAGGTGCCCATTTTGAGAAATTTGCTTTTGCACTTTCAAAAGTGCACTTGAAGGGTCAGTTTGAATGACCCACTTTGGAGAATCAGAACTTGAGGCATGTTGATTTCCAAGCAAAACCCATTTGCAGATGTGTTTGATTGACATATGTGAGTGTGTGTGTCAATTTTCAGCTTCCCATGATAAGTTTCGTCAGGGTTTTGAAAAGTGAAGTTGGAGGGTTTTTGCACTATTCTGTTGTTTGCATATTTGTCAGTTTGCGAAACAGCCTCTTGTTTGAGCTTGGATTTCGCAACCAATTGACTGTTAAGTCAAAATGAATGTTGTCCTGTGTTCTCCATACCTAAATGATCTCACATGTCAGTTTGCAGAGCTTCATGATTTGATTTGCTATTTTTTGCAGATCAAAACCAAATGCAGTTTGTTTTGTTTTGCAACTGCTTTCCTGACGGCCTTTCTGAGAGGCCAACTTTGATCGTCAATATCTTGTGATCAGTGATGTTCCAAAGCAATTCCTTTTGCACACGTGCTCAGGGTGCCTAAATTTTCCACTATGTTTGATGGCAGCTCATCAAGAGTTGTTTTACTATGTTTACAAATTAACAGTCGGGTGTGTTCTAGTTGTTTCAGAAAAGTTCAACTGAGCAAATTGGCGGATTAATATTTTCCACCTCGGGATCTGTTTCTCTGAGCCGTCTTTTGCATTGTACTATTGGGACAAATGACTACATGCTTGCAATTTTTTATGGTTTCACGAGGTCGTTTGCCCAATTTTCAAGGCCAATTCATGAGGCAACTTGACCTGTTTTACCCATTTTCCAAAAGTGACAGAAAACAGTTTTTAGTGGCAACCCAGTTTACCATTCCACTTCAAATGCATCCAAATGTTGTCCTGGGATGATTTGAGTTTGAATCTTGTTTGAAAACGAAATTTTTTTTAGTTGGGCTCACATGGGGCCCGACATGCTTTGCACTATTATGAGGATTTAAGTGTTGCAACATTACAAACGAGGATAGCACAAAAGGTCATATGTTTACATTAAGTAACAAAGTGAATCACAATTCACTTATATGATGGCCTCTTTTGTTGAAGGCATCCATCAAAACATGAAGGATGGGGGAGGTGATGTTGTAATTGTAAAGTGCTCAATTGAATATGAATGAATGTGAAAGCTTTTACTGGTGAAGAAAAGTGCAGAGTATTGAGGTCAAATGGATGTGAAAATTCTTCTCAAAACAAGAAGAAACTAGGAATTTGGAATCTCAAGGATCCGGCCCTGATATAACACATACACAGTTGCGGCCTATTATGCATTGAGCTTTTTTCTAAGGAAAAAATTGTTGAAAGGTAGGCATAAGGCTAATCCGATGATCATGCCCATGTTTTCATGCATGGGGCTTGGCTCAATTTAATCAAAGTATGAAATACTTTTGGGTCCAAGGCATAAAGAAGAGAGGGCAGTAATATGAGTTTCCATGGGATAATGTTATAATACTATTGATCTTGCCAAGTTGTTTGAGCAGTTGCATGATAATGAAAGAATGGATTTTTATACGGGTTGTCTAGTTCAGGCTTCCTAATAGCAAAGTCCACATGTTTTAAAATGGCTCGATAGAGGTATGCAGAAGTGTTGGAACACAGGTAGGTGACAAAGCTCGAGAGAAATGAACATGTTTCAGGCTAATCATAATATGATTCACCTGGCCTCCAATGAATCACTAAAACCTATATAATCACCTTCTTGTTGGGCGTTAGAATTTGATCAACAGTCATCCATTCTCATGTATGTATGGGAATATGAGGATTTAAAAAATTTCAAGAGCTGATATGCATTGCTGATAAACCTGGGCATGGGACCAAAGGATTGAACATGACTGAGTTTCAACATGTTGCCAAAGAGACCAGGATCTGTTTTGCTACACAGGGGCAACTAAAAATTACAGTTTACGCACAAAATGATTTGTTGAAATGGCGCCATCATTTGCACAAAGTGGATTTTTTGCAAGGGCGTTAAAACTTTCAAGCAAATGTGTTTGGCATGGAGTGCCATGCCTGCATACATATTAAATGTATTTGTTAAATAAACTTTAGAAAGTCATAAACAAATGCAATTGGCACAGCCAGCAAATGTAGAATTTGTGGATGGCCACGTATCAGAGAAGGGAGCTCGATGGAAGAGCAACACACTTAAGGGTATTGAGATCCAACTGAGAATGCAAATGCATGGTGCATGGAAAATTTGCAACACAGGGTATGTTAATCCATCAAAGCATAAGGTGGATAGCGATGGCTAGCAGCAAATACAAATACAAAATATACAGGTTGTGTGTGTTTTGGAAGGAAAACCAGTGAGTGGAGTGCACGGGTGGGGAGGCACAAGCCAACAGTGAGGTAGGTGCAATTGGAAATATGGAGAGGCTACGCACAAAATGGAGTGTCGAAAAGACTTTAGAGATTTTCTTGCAGGTACCAGTTGACAATGTTAGTCACGCACTTGGAGAAGGAGAAGCAATGGAGGCCCATGACAGCAAGGTGAGTGAGCCCGAGCAAATGAATAAAGCCCGCACCATGTGAAAGGGGAAACTTGCTGCAGAAAGAAGGAGCCATGTAAGAGGCCCGTGCCTAGTTGAGCGAAGATCTGAGGGGTGCGAGCAGCTGAAGAGTAAACCTGTGCTGGTGGGGAGATGGAGAAAGCCAGAAATGGGAGCTCGGACCAACAGGGAAGAGCCCGCACATGAGCTGCAAGAAGAGTGGGCGTAGCCTATTGGAAGGTGGGAGCTCATGCGGAATGGACGCTACCAGCAGGTGGGAGGCCCGTGACTAGTAGGGAGGATCGAAGGCATGTGCACCAAGCAGGGAAGATCAAGAAGCCTGCGCCAGTGCCGAAAGTGGGAGGCCCGCGGCCAGGTAAGTTTGGGGAAGCTCGTGCTAGGTGAGAGGAAGGTTCGCGCGGCTCACAAAAGATGGCTTGAAAATGGTGTGTGAACAGTTTGACAGTGCCTAAACAAACATGGTCTCACTACGCCAGGGACAAGATATGCACAAAATATATTTGTTGAAGTGATTTCAAAGACTATTGAGGGCAGGAGAGGCATCGAATGCCATTGAAGAAGGATGCTGAGTGAAGTTACCGCCATGACCACCGTGAAGGAGTTGCAGAGGGCTCAAGCATGAGAAAACAAGAATTAGGGAAAAAATGAAAAATGAAGGCTAAAGTAAATCCGACGGTGGAGGATGGAGGGCCGGTGCACCCAGATCACAACCGTTGCCCACCAATCCGCTTTCCCAAATTGCTTTCCTTTTAACGATTGCGGGATGGCGGGGAGATGGGGAGGAAGCAAATTAAAATATTTATTTTTCTATGTTTTCCTGGGTTTTGGCGAAAATTCAACTGGAAGCTTTCAAGTTTAGTATTAAAATTGCATTTCCACGAGAAGGAAATGGGGGTGGGGCCCGATTTTCTTCGGGTAAAGATATTTTAAATAAAATTAAAATGGTGAAATATTAAAATGGGCTTTCTTAAATATTTAAGTATGCTGAGTTGAGTGTGGGGTTTAAATATTTTAAGACTTGGGAGTGCTTAAATATTTGAATGGAAAATGTAAGGGAGGATGAATAAAATTAAATATTTTATTCTCTATTGTGCTGGGTAAAAAAACAAAAGCTAAATACTTTATGTTGCTGAGTAAGGTATTTTTAATACCTTGCATAAAGATTAAGTTGAATGTAATATTTTATTTACTGGTCAGTGAATGAAATAAAAACAGCAGTAAGTAAGCAAACGGAGGTAAAAGTGCAGCAAAGGGAAAACAGAAAACAACAGAAGAGGATTTTCACAAGAAGAGAGGTTTTCTTTCAGCTGCAGAATTAGCTGCAAATAATGAGTGAAGAGTGGACACATGGCAGTTTTCTATTGAAGAATGAATTGAACACATGTTGTTTTTGAAACAGAATCAAGTTTGCTGCAGGGAAATTGAGAGAATATTCTGCAGATCACTGTTCAATGGTGGAGATGTTTCCAGATGGTTGTTGCTACTCGGATTTAGGGTTTCTTCTGGAGTCTCTTCTCCTCTTCTTATTCTCTTCTATTTTTTTGAAAAAGGTTAGAAGTTAGTTGGCAAGTCAGAAGTCTAGTGTAGAGCTACATAAAAAATTGTAAAATCTGTAGTTATAGAGGCAATGCAAGTGGGTTTTTTATGTCATTTTGTTGTAGATTTTGAGTTTATTGGGATTTAGTGTTTCATAACAGTATTGGCATTTGAATTTACTTGATAAATCCAGGCTCATGTCTCTCCTTTGTGTAAGTGTATTCAAATTTTGAATGAAGTAATCAAGGGTTATTCTGTTCATCTCACTGTTGTGGTGTGTGCAATTCTGGTTTTAGCTTTGATTCAAAGAATTAATTAAATTGCTTAAATGAGATTGCAGATTAATATGTTTTGTACAAGGATTGGGTAAGAAGTATTGAGCTGAGGTACAAATTAGTGATACTGTAAGGCAATATGATCAAAGATATTATATGTTATGTATTAAAATTTGCTATGAACCATTAGGTGTTGGTGAATTTGACTCCTCCAATGGATATGGCACTGGTCTAATTTGCATCTGTTCTTTGTGATGCAGTGTTTTGTTTGTCTTCACTTAGGGCTTGCTACCACCAAATTTTAAAACTTATGATTTATCTTTCACCATGAAGAAACTATATTGTAACACATCTCACACTCCAAGTGGTTGATATTACTGATGAATAGCCAATTCATTTCAGTCTTATCCCATTCTGTTGAGCTATTAAGTGAGATTATCTGTGAACTTTTAATAACATGTTTATGAGTTTGGTGCAGAGATCATAAATATGTTATAGGGACCACCCTCCTGGGTCTTGCAGAGCCCGAAGTGTAGGAGGTTATTGTTGAAAACAATCCTTATCAGTTGGTCCAAGTCCTCTGAGTTGCCCTTGATTGGAAGTTGGCAATTCCATAGGTAGATTAGGAGATAAACCTGGTTCATACAAATAAAACACCAACAAACCTAAAGGTCTAAATATCCTAATACTCTTCTATACCCTAAAGATCTAGGATTTTTCATCAATTATTGAATTTTATCTTTTAATTTAAGGTTGATTGTGTTAGGTCTCAAAAACGCAGGTTTGAACCACAAGAGGTTGCCAAGCTCTTGACACATTTTTGGCTAACGTACAAGGCCAATTAATGTGATTGAACCTTCTACTCTTTAGGCTCTGCTAAACCTAGGCGGGTGTACCTATGTAAATGATGCAAAATTGAACTATGTTTCCTACTTGATCAATCTATCCATAATGACAATTTGACAATGGAGAGATATGATCCTAATTTGGTATAAATTGTATAAGAAATATCAAGGTATATGAATATTTTTAGCTAACGGATGTAGTATCAAAATAAACTAAATAAATAAAACGGGTGAGACTAGTACCTTGTTGGGTAAAATAGAGTCAAATGAAAGTCTATGATGAATGGCTTCTATTTGGCAGAAATTCTAATTGTTTGGCATACAAATATTAGTTTATAACTTATATAAACATGCAAGAAAGTGATTGACAAACTCTACTGGAGATAGAATATCAACCCTAATTATATGATTCTTCTTACTGATCCAAATAACACTTCCAGATTATTGTGATTGATCAACAATCTTTAAAGAAACCAAATAATCACATCACACAAGTACAACAATTATGCATTGATAAATTGAGTGTATACTTGATATATCAACTTAAATAATCAAGAAATATTAAGTTGGAGACAATCAAATAATTGAATAAATTCAACAAACAACTGACACCAAAATGGGGCCACCAAATCAAAGATCTTTCATTAACTTAATCAAAATTGTACTTGCATCATGGCCTTTTGAAATGTAAACATTGTATGTGTTCCTATTCACCGATTATTTTCTCCTATATCTACTCTACTCCTTTCTTTTGGTCTTGGTCTCTCTTATTTATACAAGAGGCAACAAGCTTCAGACCAAAAGTCACACCGTTTGGTAACAAAACATGAAATTAAGACATAAACATAACTGAAAGAAATTAACAATAACAAGTGTAACAATTCGTTAATCTTCAAGTAAACGCCCATGGTCAGATAAGACCTGTTCAAAGCTTTTACTATATGACTCTTTCTCCTTGTGATGGATGTAATTAGTCTTCATCCAAGCCCAAGTATTTTTCCTACCATTTGCTAATTGTCAGATCGTTTGGCCATTTGAATTCCTGTGTAGTGGTGATGTTTGCAAGGTGGATTTTCCATCTGTTGTCAAGCAAGTTCCTTGTATCTACCACAAAATTTGTGTATCCATTATCCAATGTGACAATTCCATTCAACACAGTATGAAACCTATCCAAGTTGATATCCCCATCATTTTGTATATGTACGAAGCATTGAGAAATCATTTGATCAAATTCGTTCTTCCATTCCTCAACACCTTTTATTTGATTGTCATCCTTAATGATTGAGGGGCTGAAGAGATACTTTATAGAGTCAAATGCACTCCTCCTATTCTCCACTTTCTTCTTTATGTCCACTAAGTATTTATGCTCCTTGATAACCCCTTTTACCATTTCCTGAGTAGGCTTGAGTCTTTCAGGGGCATTTGGATCCCTTTGTGTTGCTTTGCAAAGAGTGGTTAGAGTGTGATAAGTTGGTTGCCACTTCTTTTGGAGTTCATCAATAATAGGGGTATTAGCACTTATTTGTTCTAAAGCTTTGACCAGATTGCTAAAGCTCTCGTGTATTCCACCTATTTTATCCTTTAGTGCCCCAACTCTATACTCCAATATTTTTCTCAGGGTATCCAAGATATGATGCTTGACATCTTCCATATTATGCTTCTTTAATCTATCAATTTCATCCTTCAATTGTTGAACCCGTGGGTCTTCAACTTGCATAGGTGGATGATAGACAAACCATCTCATTCTCCCTTACTATTGTAGCCTGTTGTAATTACAGTTTTAGCTTCACATTTTCAATGAACAACTTATTTACCTCATCATTTGAAAACTTCATCCTTTTCTCATATTCACTGACCCTTTTCTCCATATTTTCTACAACATCCTTAGTAAACATTACATAGTGCATGGTGATAGTTGCAGCCTTTGTGGGAGTTTTATCTTTCATTGTCCTAACCATGGCCGACCCCCTCATTTCTCGCACCACATATAAAATCCTAGGCTTCCTTGTATTCTTTTGTTTTGTCCATAAAGCAAGGGTATGAGTGGTAGGGTTATACCCTATTCCTGATACCCCTTCCTTTGAATCAAATTTTGCAATTAACATTAGGTCATCCTGTGATCTAATCTGGTCCAAAAGAAATACTTTGGATAGCTCCATTCCCAAAATGATCAACATATTACTTTTCAACACTAATTCTCTTGCTTCTTGGGGAGTGACATTAATATTGTCAATATTTAGCTCAACCAATGTTTGAGCCTGAACTTCAGCTTGTTTTGCATCATCAACCCCTATGAGATTTATCCTCAATATTTCATCATATTGTTTCATCTTCATCTTGATCCAAAAATATTTAAACTCATTGGTATGAAAGAAATTATCATCCTCCATAAACCTCAGAGAGACAACCACCCTCTCATCATCCTGAATTTCATCTGCAACTTCCTATGATATCCTAATTTTAGGATTGTGAGGCTCTTGAGTTTTTTGCTGCTTTGTCACTTCTTTTATTTTAGTTAAGGCAAGGACCACACCTTCCTCTTCATCATCACTATTTGAACCAATGATTCAATTTTTTGCTTTTTGTCCTGGGGTTTCTGTATGGGAGATGAAGGAGATGAGTGTGAAAGTGATGGAGGTGGAAAATTTGATGTGGAAGCTTCATGTGATGGTTGTTGGGGTGTAGGAGTAGGAATCAACCCCTCATTCTGAGCCATTTTATACATTTCATTATATTTCCCAAGGATTAGTTGCTTTCTCTTCAAAACGTTAGGTTCTTCTGTAAAGAACCCCATGAAACCTCTATCCTTTTCCATTTTCTGACTTTCCCATTTCATCATTATGATCCATCTCTTTCTTGTTTGCACAACATTTTCAAAATAAACCAAATTCCTTATGACATCCTCCTGGGGGTCAAACTCATGTGTAATGGACCTTTTTGTCAATAAAGTCCTTCTAATATTATTGATGTGGCCCTCAGGGTCACATACCCTTTCCTTCCCAGATTTGAGGGAATAATTAAACCTCATGAATCTTTGTAATTCTTCCAGCATATATAACCCAACAGACAAGTCTTCATACACTGTTAAATCAAGCAAAAATGTGCTTTTTCTCTGGTTCATCATCAAATCGTGCTCCATCCACAATATTTGCCACATAAACTCTAGAAAACACAGTCTCACCAGTACAAACTTAGGCAAGATGTGTGGTGTTTGGTTACATACATAGACTCTAATGGTTGTGTGTTGTGGAATGAAAAACCAATCAACATAATTATGGGTGAAACCCTGGTTTGTCTTGCCTTGCATTGGTCTCATTACTTTCATTAAAGATTCAGACAATCTTGGTGTAGGGTAACCTAAAGCATCTATTAGTCTTATAGAAAAATCATCTCTAAACACCACAAAATCACTTTCTTTGCATTTTTTGTCCTAGATGTAACACAAATTTTGTACGAGAAGCCTAATTCCATTCTCATGTGTACACAAGTTCATCCTTTTGGTCCATTTCATTTCATTTTGATATAAAATTAAATGACATAGCAAAGAGTAATTTTTGAAAGTAATGGGGGCCTTAGCCTCCCTGACTTGAAGCAAACCTTCATGAATCTACTCTTCAATCATAGATGCAAAGTCAAACTCTACATTTGATTCGGGATGCTGAATTATCATAGCCATCCTCATTAACTCTAGCAACATGTGTTCCTCAGTATCCACTCCCAATATTTGACACAATGCAAGGTAAGTGTTTCTAAAGTACACTTGGAATTCAACAACTTGAAAGGGCTCAACCTTAAAAGCAGGGATTGGGATTTTTCTATTGTTATCACCCCTTTTCATGTGTAAGGGGAACTCATCACTATGGTAGGTTCTTCTTAACCTCTTATATTCTTGCTCTAACTTCACTAAATTCACTTCTATTACTACCTGTTTGTTAAGATTAAAATATTCCACAATAGCATCCCTATTGACATCCACCAAACTCCCACCATTTGGATGTCTGGAAATTGTAGTCAGGGCATGGTAACTATGAGCCAAGGCTTCAATTAACTTAGTATCAATGAAGACATTGGGCACAATTAGCTTGGCCACATCCAAGGTCCATGGGTTTGACGTGGGAACCTTATCATTCCTCTTCTGGTAGAAATACCAGTATAGGTTCCAACCAAATTGGGGTGTAATTGGGTCTCTACAACCCTAAGCTAAATCTCTGAAAACATTCTTTAATCTTTTGTTCACTGACCTAGGAAATAGAGCAAGTAATGGTGATTGCAAAGAGGGTTTATTAGGCTTGGCTTCATCTCTCTTAGCTCCTACCTCTATTTTCTTTGGTGCCATTATGAAATTTAGGAATGAGTTGAACTTACCCGATGATATGATTTTTCTTGAAAAATTCTCTTCTCCTTCACCCTTCGAGCTCACTCGTGATTTGATTTTAGCTGTCGTGAATGAAAGACAACCAACTTATTTTGTGTATTTTAATCCCAAGCTACATTTACTCCTAACTCATAAATTCGCATGATTCAAGTCTTTGTATCGAGCTCAATTCATATTTCAAAGTTGATTGATGTGATAGATATGCTTTAAATGCCTCAACGATTTCTTTACCGCGTTACCTCATGCCACTTTTCTCTCCTCTGCGGTATCAGGGTGTGCATTGATTCCTTTCTATTAGCTTACCACTCTACTACTCATCATATTTCATATTGCCATGGTATCACGGTATATATTGCTATCCTTATTTCAGTGTACTGCTCTACCGCTCATCATCTTTGACTCTCTAGCGGTACCGCGGTGTATCCTCCACACACATATCAACATACTGCTATACCGTGGGATATCTCTCACCTCCCCACAGTGCTGCGGTTTCATTCCAATGTTCTTTCTTAGCACACCGCTCTACCACGGGCTATGTTTCTTCCTCCTGTGGTATGGTGGTGTCCCCTTTTTATTACTATTCTCAAGGGTACCGCTCCACCGTGGGTCCTGTTTTGACCTTCTACAGTATAGCGGTCTCCTTTGTTAATACTGATAAGCATTCCACTCCACCGCGGGTTAAACTTTAAGCCTCCATGGTATAGTGGTGAAAGGAAATATTGTTAGCTTCCTTTATTGTGATACCATGAGTTATTTTGTAAGAGGTTGTGGTAAGGAGGTATAAGGTGAGGGTTATATAGAATGGACAATACAGTAGCGGTACAATGGTAAAAGGCTTTTCTGGATTTATGGTTTGAAATAGAATTATTTTTTATGATAGATATATCATGAATTTGGGTTTTAATGGATGAAAACCTCTAGAAATTTGATAGAAATTCTGGTTCTAACAGTGGCTCCAGTTGGAGATGAGTGATTTACCAATCACTGCAAGTATCTAGAATATCTCTGGGTGTAGATCAAGCTCTTCAAAAAAAATGGAACCATGGTATGGATGAAGTGAAGATGGAAATGATGGATATAGAGATGATCCTATACTACTATACATGGAAAGAACAATTTATTTTTTAATGAGGGATTTCTAGGATTGTCCATGTACTAGGAAATCCTAGTCCCTATTTTGATTTCCTAAACTAATGTGCATGGAAAAGAATGTTTTAAGAGGTTTTTTAGGAATTGTCCATGCACTGGAAATCCTTAATCCTCGCGTACTCCTTAAGAAAAGAAGTGTTTTAGAAATTGCCCATGTACTGGCAACTCCTTCTCCTCTCCATACATGTTCTGTAAGTAATAAGAGTCCTCCCCTCCTTTGCCAATGATCACAAAGGGACCTAACCACAAGGCCTCAAAATTTCCATGCTTTCCCTTATCCTGACACTTGACATTCCATATTAGTACCAAATCATTTTCCTTGAATTTTGTATCCTTGGCTTTCTTATCAAAAAGATCTTTCATTTGTGATTACAGTTTCACATTTTGTTTTTGGGCTATTCTCCTTATTTCATCAAGTTTTGCAAGTTGCTCCATCCTCTCTTCCATTGGTTCTGGAATATCTGTGTCTTCCTGCAACATAAATTTATAAGCTGTTAAAAGATTTTGTAATGGAATCCTTGCTTGTGTTCCATATACTAGTTGAAATGGAGATTTTCCAATTGCTTTCTTTACTGTAATCCTCTCAGCCCATATAGCCAATCTCAATTTTGAATCCCATGCATTTTTGTTCCCATCTAACATTCTCCTTATGATTTTCATAAGGATTTTGTTATTGGATTTTGCCTGATCATTTTCTTATGGGTGATAAGGGGAAGCATAAGAGATAGTAATACCATATGTGTTGCAAAAATTCTTGAACTCATCAGACTTAAAACACATCCCATTTTCTATGATCAATATTATTAGTGCACCAAATATGGTTATGATGTTCTCCATCAAGAAATTTATTACTACCTTGCTTGTTGCTTGTTTGGTTGGGATTGCCTCTCCCCACTTGGTGTAATAATCAGTTGCCACTAGTATCCACTTATGCCTTCCACTTGATTTTTCCTGTATTTCCCCAATAAAATCAATCCCCCATTGATGGAAAGGGGCTTCCACTTGTAAAGGTATAAGGGGTAGGGATCCTTGATATTTTAACTTTCCTGAGAATTTTTGGCAAGCTTCACATTTTCTTACATGTACAAAATAATCATTAAAAACCTTAGGCCAATAATAGCCTACTCTAAGGATTTTATGTGCAGTGGTTTTGGCAGAGTAATGACCTCCACACACCCCTTCATGAATTTCCCTCAAGAAATGTTCTGCTTGTGATTCATCCAGACGCAGTAATAGTATGCCATCCCTATTTTTCCAAAACAAGTCCCCTTCTATGAAAACATACTTGGATTCTTGTAACTTTAAAGTCCTCCTCTGATTATCGCTCAAACCTTCAGGGCATTTCATGTGTTTGAGATAATACATTATGTTGTTGTACCAAGGAGTGTGTTCAATGCTTGCAACTATGCCATCCTCATTTTCCACATTGCAAATTTGATTGGCCTCAATTTTTGTTTCTGCCATTAGTTTTGCCAAGCCCTGTTCCTGTACTAACTTGGTAATCTGAATTTCCATATCAAATTCTTGGATTTTATTTATCCATCTACACCTTTTCCTAGTCACTTCTGTCTGCACCAAAATATCTTTCACAACTGTGTGTGGTACATATGCAACTACCTTGGCCCCAACTAGATATGGTCTGAAAGATTTTACTACTCTGACTAATGCAAAAGCTTACTTCTCCATAATATCATATTTCAGCTCTGACCTCTGCAATGATTTGCTAAAGAAGGATACAAGTTTCTCGTGACCCTCATCATTCTTTTGTAACATAACAGTTTCTATGGTGTGAAATGAGGCAAAAGAGAATATTTGAAAAGGTTTCGTAAAATTAGGAGACTTTAAATGGGGGCTTCTTTGATGGCCTTTTTGATGGATATAAAGGCTTCCAAGGCTTCTGCAGTCCAATCTATCTTCTCTCCCTTTTTCAACATTTTGGATATATGTTTAATGATTTCAAAGAAAAATTGATACAAATCTCCTAACAAAGTTAATTTGTCCAAAAAATGATTGAATGGCTTTGACAGTTTTTGGAATGGGGATTTTGTCTATGGCTTCTACTCTTTTAGGGTCTATTCTAATCCCTTCTTTTGATACAATATGCCCCAAAAGCTTACCCTCTGTGATAATAAAGTAACATTTCTTGGGATTGAGACTGATACCATATTCCAAGACCTTGATGAATATCTTCTCCAAGTGTTCCACATGATCTTCTACCTTCTTGGAATAAGCAATAAGGTAATCCTGATACACCACCATTATGACATTGATCAGATCTGCAAATGCCACATCCATGGCCCTCTGAAACGTTTCCCCTACATTTGTGAGACCAAATGGAATTCTCACATAAACATATGTCTCCCATGGTGTAGTAAATGTTGTCGTGTATTGCTCAGATTCTTTGAATTTAACTTGGTTATACCCAGAAAACCCATCCATCATTGATAATAATTCACATCCTGTTACTTTGTGTAATATTGCCTCCATATTTGGGAGAGGATAATTATCTTTAAGGGAGGCAACATTTAAATTTCTGAAATCTACACATAGTACAATGTCCCCATTTTTCTTTCTTACTGGAACCAGGTTTGAGACCCATGTTGAATGTCTAATGGGTTTAATAATACCTCCATCTCTGAGTTTTTCCAGCTCCTCTTTCAATTTAAGGCTCCAAAGTTGGGTTGATGGGCCTCTGCTTTTGTCTGAATGGATTTGTGTCTGGTTTAAGTGGAATCTCATTTTGGAAAAGATATTCTCTGTATGCTTTGAGATCCTCATAAGACCAAGCAAACACATGTTTGTACTTTCTCAACAATGCAATCAACATTCTCCTGATGGTTAGACTTATCTTCTTTCCAATGTAGATCTTTTTCGGTGCTAAATCATTTCCCAAATTGATTTCTTCAATATTTTCTCTCTTGACTGGCATCTGCTTCATGAGAGAATGATCATTTCCATCATATAATATTTCTAATGCCACAATTCCTTTAAGAAGTTTATTGGTTTTAAGCTGCAAAAATTCTTTCCCAAATATAGTCTTTTTCCCATCAACTTCTTCAATAAAGGCATTAAAATCGATTTCTTGAGCATCATATTGATCAATACAATAGAGAAATTTTATAAGATCAGTGTCATCATTGAAAAGTTTCCAACTATAGATATTATTAGGGACAACATGCCTTGTTTTGAATTCAACCTGAGATACTCCAGACAAGGTGACCTCAATTGAAAAGGCATCAAATAGCTCAATTGTATCCCACACATCATTTCTATATTGTTTTAACCTCTTATTCTTTGCAACATATTTTGACCTAACCTGTGAGATGATTAATTCTAAATCTCCCAAGATAGTTAGTAGCTTGATCTTATGTTTGACAACCATATTTAAACCAATCAACAAAGCTTCATACTCTGCCACATTATTTGTACACTCAAAAGTCAGCAAGAAGTAATATTTGAAAGTGATTCCTTGGGGTGAAATAAAAACTACACCAGCTCCATTGCCTTCATGACTACATTCTCCATCGAAATACATTTTCCATAGGTCTTGCTCATCCTTGGAAACATGCTTATCAATTGGGTCAGTGTTTACCAATTCAGGCCGAGAAAGCTCTACTCTGAAGCTTCCTAAGTCCACATCACAAAAGTAGTTTAACTGTTCTTGAGGAACATAATCCACTATCTGACTCATTCTTGGCTCCCTATATAACGTAACTTCTTCACCATTAATTGGAATTGTGGCATTTGATAAGTCAAACTGTACATTCCCTCCTACTACTGCAGTCCCTTGTCTTGATAATAACATTCCAAAATGAGGAGGTGTATCAACCACAGTTATGTCTATATTATAAGTTACTTGTGGATAAGCAACCAACTTCACCTCCACATCTTTCATAATTCCTACTACTAGGACAAGTCTATTATCCATGGCATAACATTTACCACCCTCAGTATCTACCCACATACCAAGTTGTTTCATCACCGCTACTGGCATGATATTGATTGTAGCACCTGAATCTATCATACAATTTCTTACCAACATGTTATTTACTAGTGTGGTGAAGAATGGATCAATTTATGGAGGATTGATTAATGCATCACTAAGACAAACCTTAGGAACCTTTACCTTTTCCTGCTTATTTGTTTTGATATTCTCTTTGCTTTCAGAATTTATTCTTTTATCATTTCCATTAGATATCAATTGAATAACAATATCCCTATACTCTGTGATCTTCATCATTTCAAGTAATGGGACGAACATTTTTACCTGGGATAAAGTATGCTTTGTGTTGAAACCTGAAGATTTTTTTCATTTGTGCCAAAGTTGAGATTTGTTTGTTTTCTTGTAAATCTACGTAAAGCTTCTTTAAAGGATTGGTTTGAAGAGAAACATAGAATCCCTTTGTAAGTTTTTTTATTGATATTGGAGTTAGTGCTCCTGGTTATTTTGGAGTTGGTGCTTGATGTAAGGTGTAGTGTCCCTCCAGTTGATACTATTTGTTTCAGTTTGCTTATGACCATTTGTTAATCATTTAGTTGTTTTGGATACTATATTACATTATTTCAGTTATGGCATTGATGTTATGTTGGTTGTTATACTCTATAGGTGATACATTTGACATCGTGATCATCTAGTTATGTTCATGTGATGACATTATGATAGACATGTGTGTGTTATGGTTTATGCTGTTTATGAGTGTTAATGAGGTTATCATGATGTAATTGATGTTTATGATATAATGATGCATGCCAATCTTGGTGAAGGAGATAGTGTAGCATTACTCACCCATGAGTACCCTACTACGCTGCAACTCTTCTTCACGGTGTGTTTTTTGATATATGTAGATATGTTTGATAGTGTCATTTTATGGAGTTTGCAGGTACATGCATCGACTCCACCTACTTTGTCATGTCTGAGTGTGTCAAAACCCAATGGAAAGATGTTGACCGAAGATAGTGTCAGGTCCTCTATCTTAAGCCATTGTTCTTGATAGAATGAGTACCCATTTGTTACCTGTTTATGTTTTTCGTATGTTTCGTCATGTCATTTGTAGTTTTGTCATGTTGTTTGTATGTTTGCCACATTTGGAAATTGACTTGTTTAAATTAGATAAATGATTATGTTTAGATTACTTTATAACTAAAGTTAATTATTATTTTATAAAGGTTTGATTAAATATTTAAAATATTTAATTAATTAAAAAATATTAAAATAGAATATTAATTTAATATAATTGCTTTTTTTGGAACTTAAATACTTTTAAAATAGATATTTTAAAAGAGTCGTTTTCAATAAATTTTGCAAAATATCTGTAAATGGGATTCAAAAAGAGGAAGTCTTTTCTTGAGTTAATGTTTAATTTGAATTGCTCAATCAATCTCGTTTGCATGAAGACTCCTAGTTAATTTTTGTGATTGAAATTTAATTTAAGCAAGGATTATACAATTTTGTGCACGACAATTGGTTTTTGGAAGTGCACTAGGCTTTCTTCTGTATTTTTATTTGTATTTGAATTCAAAACTTTAAAATGATGTCATTGGATTTGATTTACTTCATGTTGAATCTGAATGCTGTATAACCTGCACAAACAATAGAAAATAAAAATGTTAATGATTAGTTTTGTAGAATCAAAGAAAATAATAGGAAAATGTAAGCAATATAGAAACCCTCTAAAATGAAATTTATTTTTTACAATTATTGCTTCATTTGAGGAATTTTCTTGAGATCTACTTTGTAATAATCTGATTTCTTTATGTTTTTGGGACAGTTGGTAAATCTTGTTTTGCAAATAATTCTTTTGTTCATGTCAAACAATCTTCGCTGTGGAAAAATTATTGTAATCCTATGTAAAAACTGTTTGGTTGCCATGGGTATGTTGTCTTTTGGTTTATATGATGCCAATCCGTGTTAGTATTGGAGTGCGACTAGATTTTTTGGCCAATTCCATACTAAATCTCTATTAACCTGTGCGTAGCCTATCCTTATGTTTTTTTCTCGTGCTTTTTCCTTGAAAGTTAGATTATGTTGTCACAGGCGCTAGATTCCTTTGACCACTTCTTTTGATCTTTGAGTTTGTCTACCATCAAGGATCATATTTATGCGTGGATCTGTTAACAACGTCTGGTTTGTGTTCTTTGTTCGCTGAGTATTATTCATGCTTATACCTGTATATATTGAGTGTTAATCTTTTGTTCTATCCTGCTATATGTATGTCTGTTTTGGTGCATGGAAACAACCAATAGTTTCATCTCTAACTTTACAGCTTCACAACAAATCCTGTTAATTGTGATCTATTTAGTGCCATCTTGAAGCTGTGTACGCCTTTTTGAATTGATAATAGTTCCATTCAATGTTTGTTTTCATGCGGATATCGTCTTACAATAACTTACATTTTCTTTTATTATTCTTGTACTTCACCCAGATTCTCTCATGGAATCTTTTAGAAAACTCTTCTTTGTTTGGTCGCTGCTTGGTTATGGTCTCTGATTTCTGCCATCTACTGGGGTTTGACATGGAAACGACCTTGTGTCAATAGATTTATTTATGTTATATTTGCTTGCTTGAGTAGATCGGCTGATCTGATTGAGATCTTATTTGTAGTTGAACTCCTCTTGATCTCCTTTATCGTGACCTTGGTTGCAAAAAAATAGGAATTGATAATATTCTGGAATGCATGTCTATGCATGCATATCCCTAAGCATTTGATATAAGTATTTATTGCTGTATGAAATTCATAAGTTCGATATATATAAAGTGATTATAATAGAAACAACTGAGTGTTATTGGAATAATCGATGATTGGTATTCTTATTTATATGCATAAGTCTTATTTGATATAACTCAGAGAATTAGCTTATATTCTGATGTCGGCCTTTATATATATATAGTATATCGATATAGGTTATGTTAATTCTAATATATATATATATATACATATTAATTGGTTTTTAATTGATTAATCTTATACTTTTTAGTGTAATATATTTATGGTTTTATTTTAATAAATATTTTTTTAAATTATCTTGGAAAGTAGAAGTAAACATTAAATTTGACATTTTATTATGTTGTTTGTACTACCTTTTTGAACAATAAGTTCACCGAGAATTGAATGACAATTTTGTTAGAAAATAATAATTTAAACATTTTTATGTTGTCAAGTATTATAACTATTCAATTTTAAATTCATGATTTATTAAAAGATAATTGTGCTTGAAAACCATGCATATGTTGACGTTGAATTTAAAATTTACCATTGGGTTGTTGTTTTTTTGTAACTTCTAGAGGCTTATGTTAGTTATTTGTATTGAAAGGCATAGGATACTTGTTTATCGTCGTTATTTGCATGACTTGATTTTGGGGTTTTCCATGCACGATGTTTTTTTCTTATTGAGGTATTTGAAATGTTACTTGGTATCGTCATGATTATAATGGGTATATGCGAGATTTTGTTTTGTGTGCATGTTGGCTATACTTGTCATTGTCAGTAAGTATATTTTGTATATAGGAGGAGTGGCTCTCATTAGGGGCCAGAACCCTAAAGAGATTACCAGGGTAACCTATTGAAAGTAGATAATCCAGTGAAAACCATAAAATTAATGTATTAGGGGTTGGGTAGTATGTACTTAATAACTCAGATAATTTTTTTTCCTCGCCTCATACCTTAATGCTTGTTTAGATTAAAGGTAGGTTGAGATGGCATGGAATGGCTTGGTCGTACACTTTGTCCTCTTGAAAAGTGTTTTGGTTCCACATTAGTTCATTTAGGGGCCGAGAATCAATAGAGATTACTAGGGTAACTCAAGATGAGGGCTGGTAATCTAGGAAGATTCACCAGGGTAACCTAGAACAACTATGTGATGACACTCTTATCCTTGTACATGTTTGTGGTCTCTTGTGTAGAGTCACCTATGGTTATGCTGTTGCCTCTAGGAGTTTGTCTGTTATCCTTGGTTTAGTTATCGTTATGTCATTTTGTGGTTGTCAACCATGTAATGTTATGTTCTATCTTCTTGTATGCTTGTTTGAATTGTGGACCTATCATTATCTCCTAGCACGGGGGTGGAATTGCGAGTACCACATGGTTGGGAGGAACATGCTCTATCCTCCATTGGGTCCCCTTGTAGGTGATGCAGCTCATGATGAGATTGTTCTTAACAAGATCCTGGTTTCACTTTGTTCATGGAGTTGGACGTTGAGCGTTCTCGTGAACATGTTAGACAATTGTACTTGTTCATCATCTAATTTTATTCACTCATGATGATTATATGAGACTTTATTGTATTATGATTTTGGATGTATCGAGATTTGTCACAATCTCGTTTGATGTATTTTGAACATGTAATTAAAACTCTTTATGATTATGTAATCGGTGTAATGAAATATTCTTATGTTTCTTGTATATGGTTTAATCATGTGTTATTCTTCTAGTGTTTGTATTGGTAGCGTTGTTGTGGAACCCCAAGAACATTCATGTATATGTTATCTTTTTCGCATGTAATTGAATTTTTTTTATAAAAAATTCATTCAGTTATTTTGTTGTATTATGTGTTGTTCTCTAGGTTCCATGACGAGGCGTAACATAAGGAGTTAGTGCTCCTGGTTATTTTGGAGTTGGTGCTTCATGTAAGGAGTTGGTGCTCCTAGGTATATTGAGATTAGTGAGATCCCAACCAGTGAGGCTTATTATGCTGTTAGTGAGACACACAAATTGTAAGTAGTAGGTTTGGCTAGTGAAGCCTAATAAAGTCTTGTTTCAAGAGTGGTTTTTTACCCTATTTAATATTTTTCCACTCATAAGATTTGGTGTCTTATCTCTCTTTTAAATTGTGAGTTTTGTTTTGCATATCACATTGAAATTTGCGCATTTTTTATTGTTCATGAAATGTAGTATCAGAGTGTTTTTGTAAACAAGGAGGTTAAGTATTTGGGATTGATTTTATCCGACCATTGATTTAGGCCCCTCTCTTAGTGGTCCTGTACTCCAACAATGACTAAAGTTAAAAATTTCAAATATGACCTCCCTTGTGCTCAACACCTAGGCATGGTAACTTAAAATTATTTTAAAAGAGGGCACTTGCATTTATTAAGATGGACGCCTAGATGAGGGTCAAAAGAAAAATTAAATTAAATTAAATATTCTTTTTGGAAGTGGGAATTCCTTTTGGAGGGAAACAACTTTTAAATTTTGGAGTCGTAATTTCTATATAAGCTCACCTTGTTCTCTCACTTGGTGCATGTTGACTTGAGATTAAAAAGTGTTGTAAAAATGTGGATTAAATCCTTTTGGATTTGAGGATGAAAACCTTCAAGGTGGCTCTAGTTTCAAAGTTAAGAGATACTCCTTAGCTGGATGTTGGTGTGGCTTCATTGCAGGAGTCGCCATTGGAGTTATTGGTGAATATTTTTAGTTTTCCTTCATTTATGGATTGTTTTGATTTTTTCTAGTTATATATTTTGGTTCTTAATTGAGTTTTTTTGGAGTTATAGGGTCTTTTTGGAGTGGATATCTTGATTTCACACTTGCTAGTTTTTCTTTTCCTATGCCTAGGTCATACCATAGTTGTGTTGTTGCTGAGTAAAGAATTGTAGACTTGGTTCTAGGTATTTGATCATTTTATCTCTTGACCTTGGGTGATACTTTGTGTCAATTTTTATATTTTATGGTAGAGAAATATATTTTTAGAGGCTAATTTCCCCTCCTACAATTAGGGTTTCAAAATTTTGGGTTTTGTGGAATGTGCTTCTCTTCTAATTCTGCCTTTGGTGTCCTCTTGGGTGGCACCTTGATCTCCTTGTGACTTTGCAAATAGTTGGGAATCTTCCTATTGTGTTTGGATGAATTCCTTGGGTGGCATGATGATTTATAGCTTGTTGTGTAAAGTGTTATCAGAACTGCAACTTTCATATCAATCTATTGTAGTAGTATATTAGACATAGTATCTCTCCATTTCCTCAAGTTTTGTGATGAATACTTGCTTATATATTGTAGGGTTATTTATTTTCTTAGTAGGTTATCACATGGGGTTGGTTTTTCATGTTTTAGTCATACATTGCAACTATATAGTAGAACTATACTTATTAGTATCTGTACACATCTAAAAATGGTCATGGTTAATCAAACCTGTTAATTAATTAAATATGAATTATTTAATTAATATTCTTAAGTCACCTACATATAAATAAATTTAATTATTTATTTATATCGTTCATTTTTCCAATTCTTCTAGTTTAATTAAATAAATAAGTTTATTTAATTATTGCTATCTTCCTCTTAATTAATTAAATAGATTTCACAATTTATTTATATTAATTATCACAAATTTAAATTATAAATTTAAATGATATTCTTCATTTCACATTTTAATTAAATATTTCCAATATTTAATTAAACGCTTTCTTTCTAATTCTTCACTCTTCATATAATTAAATATTCTAAAAATATTTAATTAAAAGCTTTCTTCTTTTCTTCCACAATTAAATATTCTAAAAATATTTAATTAGAAACTTTCTTCTTTTCATATTTAATTGAGTATTTTATATATTTAATTAAAGCGCTTTTTATCATCTCTCACACATAATTAAATATTATTTATTTAAATTATGGAAACTTCTCATTCTTTGTCACATGTAATTAAATAAATTATTTATTTAATTATGGATTTTTCCTCAACTATCAACTTTTTCCTCAACTATCAACTAACTCTTCATAAATGAAGTGCACAAATGGCAACTTTCCTTCATTTTTGAATGGAAAAGGCTGTGTTTGAGGAAACATCTCCCATCTTTCTCTCAATCTTCCATCTTTTTCTCAACTTCTCGATCTCTCACCGTTCACCTTAACAGGTTTGAACTCAACTGTTGATCCTCGCCAACTGGATTCTTGCCTTCAAAAATCTATAAATATAGCCCTCTTATGAGTTGAAAAGGACCTCGAATCCTAGATTTCATACGTAGTTACTATAGCTACTATAGCTGCATTCCAGTATTATCAGCATTCAAGCATCATAGCATTTCAATTTCATAGCTTAAATCATATAGTCATGAACATGCAAATTCAATCAATCTCATTCTCCTAAGCTACCATTTCAACAAGCTGCTGCTTGCACAACTAAGATCCAACACCTTTAATCAAATCCTTGGAGATAGAGGACGATGGGATGAATTTGAAGAAGCTATTGTCATTAGAGTTTGCATTTATGCTTTCTAGTTAGTTTTCTTTAATAGAATGTTTCATCTGTGTGTTAGTTTACTATTTAATTAATCCACATTTTCTAACAACACAGTATCATTTCATTTTGAGCTCATATTGTAACATTGAATTGGTAGTACCATTCATTGGTTTTAGCTCCTATTTGGTTTTGATACTAATCCCATTGAATAAGTGGGATCTCTATTTCCCAGTGAATAAGTGGTGTGGTTTTCATTTCCCTTTGAAGAAGAGGCTGCTAGTACATACCCCACTATAAAGCGGTCTTTGTTACACTCGTCGTTGAAAAGAAAAAGAGTCCTTATTTTTAGTTGCTCTACTCACCCCATTGAACAAGTGGTTTCTTCTAGCATTGTAGTGTAAACCTTTCCACTGTATACTCTCACCTTGCCCACATTAGGATTTGGGTGATCAAAAGGTAGAAGGTAATTGATTACAATTGATTATCTTTGCTTATTATGTTATTACTTGCAATCTAACCCTTAAAAACATATACTCTCACCTTGCCCACATCAGATCTGGGTGATCAAAAAGTGGAATTTAGTTTACTTCAATTGCTTATCATTGTTATTTTTCTAACACTAACAATTACAAAAAAATAAAAAATAGGGTGGTTTATTATAAAACATTAGGATTAGCGATTTCACTAAATTGAATCAAATGCATCATTGTAACTTTCAAAAGCATTAATACACCTTTCAATTGTGTCATTATACTATGAAATTTATCACTCTATATCAAATACATCACTCTATATCAAATGTGTCACTTTGTAAATAAAATGCACCACTCTACATAAAATGTGTCACTTTGCAAATCAAATGTGTCACTATACATCAAATACATCACTCTACAAATCAAATGCATCATTGTAAAATTGTAAACCTACAAAATAAAGAAAATAAATACATCAATTTATCTTCAAAAGCATCATTGTTGGTTTCAAACATGTAATATTTGAAGTGTTGATCTACATATCAAAGGTGCTATTCTAGGCTCAACTATGTCATTGTAACCTATAACCTGGAAACTCAAGAAAAATCTATTGAACATTAAAGATAGGGATGTAAATCCCATCATGTATGCAAAAATTAAGAGTTTGGAAAAGATTTAAGGGAAAAAAAGAAGATAAAATAAATACAAAAACATAATACCTTCACCTAGAATCTTTGTTTCTCTCCTTGATGAACAAAAATAGATTGCATCCTTATTCCGTTTGATTTGATGTTGATGTTGATATATGGATTTGTCAATGCTCTAGCATAACCTTGATATGATTGATAGTGATTTCAAGATAAGAGATCAAAATGAAATGTAAGTATGATAGCTCAAGAGATCAGAAATGAAGGATGAGAAACTCTAAATATAAAGTCTTGAAAATGAAAAATCAATAGCTAGAAATGATTGATGATGGATGACTAATATTGAAGGAGTCTCAAGTTTTGGATCGTGGAACCAATCATATAACAAGTGTCAAAGGATAGATAGGATCTAGGTTTAAGATAGTGATAATGACCAAAATATTTAAAGTAATGGCTACGATTAAGAGGTTAAATGAGATGAGTGGATGAGATGAAAACTTAGTTTTAATTTTGTGTAGATGTCTAGGTTCAATGAAATAAGGAGTTAGTCATATATGTGAATGGGAAATTTATCACATGAGGATAAATTTATATTATGCTCCATGTGAATAAGATGGAGGGCTAGGATTAGATGGACAAGGATAATAGATCAAGGGAAATTAATTAAATTCATAAAGTATTTATTTAATTAATGGGATCATAGTAGAAATTAAACAAATAATAAATAATTTAATTAAAAGATTATGAAAATATGGAAATAACTAAATAAATATTAAATATTTATTTAATTAATGGTTTATGAAAAGATGGAAATGATTAAATAAATATTAAATATTTATTTAATTAACAGATTATGAAAGGATGTGAATAATTAAATAAATATTTAATTTTTATTTAATTAATGGATAAAAATACTTGATAAAATTAGGTATGGTTTGGTAAGGTCATATTTTAGGTGTATACAGTCTCACATACCTTGCTTCAACATCTAATAAATCCCTTCATGCATGCATCCTCTTTCTTGATCAAGTATCCATAATGTGGAGGTGAAGGTCTACAACGTTGGGAAACCAACAACTCCCTTAGAATTTCTCATCTCCATACATCATATTTCTCTCCTTCAACCTTTAATGTAAGTCTTAACTAGAATAACTAGTTGTTGGTCTCATGCCACATTGAATAAATCCTTCAATACAAAATAGAAAAACTCTAAATTCTTTCATGCCATTAGCCCTAAATCCCAAAGAAGTTTTCTATGTGGAAGCCAGTAAGGGGGATGAAAAAAATTAAATTTCTTCTTTCCATTTTACAAATTGGTGACTAAGTCTCCTTATAAAAATATTTATGTGGAATATGACTTATAACCCTTTTATTTTTTAAAAACCTTTTAAAAAACTTCAAAAATGACATTTTTAGCTAGATGGTAAATATATTAATAGAATAAAAACAAAAATGTTGTCAATGATGGGGTAACTAAATCCAAACCCATATAGACCACACATAATTACCTAAACAAATAAATCCTAATATGAAAAATGTTCAACCATAAACACATGTTACCATACTACAAGGATTAAAAAAACTAATGCATCCAAAATATATGCACACTTCCTCAGGGGAGCCTAATGAAGTTATATTTTAAAAATATTCAATTTAGCTTCATAAAATTCCCACACCATATTTTTTGATGATAATACACTCAAACTTGCATAGTACAAAGAAAATACTATGAGTACCATCATGTAAAAGGTCATACTATATCCAAATAAATGAAACTAAAAAATATATCTAATATCCTATCAATCATGATGATATTTATGTGGAAATCAATGTATCCTCATATTCTAATGAAAAATTAGGCATCCATCATGATCTTTTTCCTAAGTTTATCAATACCAACCCTCTATGTCAAAAAATGATCTTAAAATAATAATACAAATAATGTCAACACCAATAAGTCATCTAGCTCATATGACTCAATAGTGGGTCACATTGAGGAAACCTATCCTTATATTAACACCATTGGCATTAAGCATCCTAGCTATATTTCCACCACTAGACATGGTTGGGTTACTATTCAAGGGTATTCTTCATCTTTCCAAAAGCTCACCCAATATGACTTCCTAGAGAATCTCAAGGAGACTCCAACATAGATATCTATCTTGGAGCTTCTTTAATCATCACATGTGCATAGGGATATATTGGATCATGCCTTAGAGGAATCAAAAGTCCCTAGTGATATTAATCCAAATAAATTAAATTAATTCATGATGGGTCACCTATCCTCATCTTATCAACTTGTGTTTAGTCTATAGGATATGCCCTCTATTGATCCATCACTACTCGACTACTCCAATAGAATCCATAGGTAATAAACACAAGGTTAAATTATTCCTCATATATAGAAAAACTAATTTAAACCTTAGTACCTACACGCTTGTTAAATAATTGGGATATTTTGAATATAACATGAAACCTCAAAAAAGGATTGCTATCAAAGCATATGATGATAAAGAAATATTGCTTTATAAAAAACCTTATTTCACCTTCTTGACATTGATCTCCCATTTAATATCCTACTTAGTCACCCATGGGTTAATTTCATGTAGTTCATTCCCTCCATATAACACCAATACATTAAATACTCACATAATGGTGTTGAATTCATAATTCCCATTGATACCAACCCCTTCCAATATTGTATAATGTTGTAAGGCCCTTATAATAAATCTCACCATTATCCTAGTGTAAATATTTCCATTCCTACATCATTACCATATTCATCGTATGTTGATCCTAGAACCTTGGCATAAACATCTTATGTTGATACATCATCCCCACTTAAGGTCAAGATATAGACAAAAGGTTTTGGGAGTATAAACTACACAACACATTATGTGTATAAAAATTTCCTTTTTCACCATTATCCTATGAGAAACCACAATATTGCATCAAGTGAGCTCCTACAATCATCTAATGTGGTCAAAACTAATTTCATTAAGCATTGTTTTCTTGAAGATGATATTGTGAATGAAAATATATGCTCTTGGTTATATACAAGAGATGAGTATACACCTTCCTTTGTTGAGAAAACTTACCAAAAATAATTTCAAACATGTTAGAACATAGGATACAAAAACAATGGATTGAGATTCCATGAACATAGAATCATTCTCATTTACTATATATTTGGCTTAAGATATTGTTAGTCTATAAATCCTATGATACCAATAAAACCTTTGATAATGTAGGACCCTTTCTCATTGTTAAGTGTATCAAATGATAGGACTTCAAATACTCCCTCACCAATTTTATTACTTTCTCATGGCATGTAAATTTTCACTAACACTTCCATTATTGAGCCTCACAATTCCACTATAATTCACAAACCATTGATCTCCCCCTCATCCACCAAGAATTCATCAATTGGTACCGACATGCATCTTTCTCTCTAGATATGTTAAAAACTGATGAATCTTTTCCTTGATTCATGAGACTCTAAGATGTTATCTTAGAAAGTGACCATAAGGTTTCACATCAACCTTGAATTAATAACCTATTTTAGGTCACAAAAATGATTTTATTAGTCCTAAAAACACAAAAAATTTAAAATATATAAAATGGAAAAATAAAAAAAGTAGCCCCTTAGTGAAAACCTCTCTAAGGTGCTATTAAATTTAAAATAGAAAGAAATAAAAAACTACATGTCTACTAATGAAATACTCTTTGAGGTGTTAATAGATAAGGATCTCAACTTTCCTTTGTAATATTTATAGCGTTTGAACCATTCATTAGCTTGGTAGAGGATTCACAAGAAGTCAACTTAAGTACTAACACATTAAAAAATCACCTTGTGTAGAAAGCCTATCAAAAAAGAAGAAAAATTACAAATATCCTACATAAATAATATAGAGTTAACTTTTCTTGGTCCTATATAGACATTCTAGGTTTATATCCTTCAATACTTGTCCATCATTTAGTGGTACACCTAAATACCAAACCAATAAAACAAAAGCTTCATAAGATGTGCCCTAAAGTTAAGCCACAACTTAAAGAAGAGCTTAAGAAACTTTTGGAGTTTGGATTTATTAAAAAAAATGACTACCTATAATGAATCTTAAATATTATACATGTTAGAAAATATCCACAAGGAATCAAATTTTCAATAGACTTCCAACATCTCAAAAAATCATGCCAAAGGATAATTTTCCACTCCCAAATATAAACATGATCATTGATCTTATATCAAGCCATGAGATGTTGCCCCTTATGGGTGGCTTTTTAGGATACAAGCAAATTTAGATTAATCCAAAATATCAATATAAAAATATTCTACCACTCTTTGGGGCACACTTTTTATCAAGTATTTCATTTGGGCTTAGAAATGTAGGGGCCACTTATCATAGAGCTATGATAGCCATTTTATATGATATGCTAAATCAAATCATAAAATATTATGTATATGATCTATTGGTTAAGTCAATGACATGAGAAAATCATCCCTAGATTCTTTAGCATATATTTGAGCATTTGAAATAATATAGTTTTTACCTTGATCCTAAGAAGTGTGTATTTGGTGTCTCATTTGGAAAAATTCTAGGCTTCATTATTTCTTGATGAGGCATAGAAGTTGACCCAGACAAATCACTACTATCTTAGATATTCCACCTCTAAAAGATCTCAAAAAGTTGCATAGTCTTCAAGGAAAAGCTCAAGATATCATAGGGTTCATTGCATAGCTTGCAAGCAAGTTTCATTCATTCTTATACTTATAAAAAAATCATCTTTCATTGGTATAAATCTTTTCAACATATATTTGATCAAGTAAAAGAGTATCTTGCATAACCATTGGTGCTCATGCCACTAAGACCAAGAAAACCCTTACAACTTTACATATCGACTACATCAGTTGTCCTAGGAGCACTTTTAGCATAACATGATTCAAAGGTTTGTGAAAGGGAATTCCATTATATCAGCAAGAATTTAGTGGGCTATGATCTTAATTATACACCCATAGAATATACATGTTTATCTATCAATTTTAGTTCTACAAAATTATGACACTACACAATTAGTCACAATATATAGCTTATTTATTGAATTGACCCACTCAAATATATTCTTTCAAAGACATCTCACAAGCCCTATGGAAAAATAGATCATGTTGCTCAAAAAATCTGATATAGACTATGTTGATAGAAAATAAATCAAAGGATAGGTAATGAATGATCATCTTGTACAAGAAACTCTTATAGATTTCACCATCCTCACTGTGGAATTTATGAGTCTATCATTATCTTAGATGATATAGACTCCTAGAAGTCATATTTGATAGTTCATATACTCACAAAGGCTTAGGCATGGAAACACCTTCTTCCATCCTCAAGGTGATTTAGAATTCCTAAATATTTTTTTCTATATTTCCCATGCATGAACAACATTATAAAATATGAGACCCTTGTCAAAACTCTCAAAATAGTAGTCCAATATAACATAAAGAATCTCTTAGTTTATGGGGACTCATATTTAGTCATTATTTAAGTCAATAATGAATATAAAATAGAGAATGAGAAGCTTATCCTTTACAAAAGGATGGTAAAAATTTCAAGGAATAATTTACCTCATTTAATTTGATCAAGTTCATAGACTTGAAAACAAAGTAGCAGATACCATGACCACAATAGAATCTCTACTTGATATGCCACAAGATAGTCCTCATTTTGAATTCTTGGTTGAAAAACTATTGGTCCCCACATATGATTTCCATAATAGAAAAATCATTTGTTAAATGGTTGGTCCAAATAATCCTTGGTATCATGACATATATGCATACCTTCATGATAATATCCTTCTACCCAACCTATCCCAAACTCACCAAAAATCATTCATCCAACACTCTTCTCACTTCACTATTCTCAATGCCACCCTCTACAAAATGAGCTTTAATGGTTCTCTACTTAGGTTCCTTAACTCAAATGATGCTTCTATAGAAATCAAAGAGGTTCATAATGGTATTTGTGGTGCCCACACTAGTAGTATGGTCCTAGAAAAAATGATCTTGAGAACATGTTTAATATTGGCCCACTATGGAACAAGATGACCATTAGTATGTGAAAAAATATTTATCCTATTAGAAACATGGAGATCTTATTCATGCACAATCCCAGGTATGCATCACATTATTACTCCTTGGCCCTTTTCTCAATGGGGTATCAATCTCATTAGTAAGATTCAATCATCCTCCTCCAATGACCATAATTTCATTATCATCGGTACCAAGTACTTCACAAAATGGGTTGAAGTTATTCCCCTTACACTACTAGCCAATAAATTTCCAAGTTCATCTTACACTACATTTATCACTATGGAATCCCTTGTACCATTACCAATGATAATGTGTAGTGTTGTAAATTGTCACCCCTAACAATTTCATACTAGGTTTAGCTCTCTCCAAGTGATTGAACTCAATTGTGCTTTTAACTTACGTGTTTTATGATCATATTTAGAAAAAATAAAGATTAAATTGGGAATTAATATCTAACATTCATTTACCAACACAAAAATCCCCAAAATAGGTATGGAATAGGGTGTTAATGCCCCTATCCAACTTATTTTGGCCCCAACTTAAATATATCGGTGTCAAAATCTTAACATTTAAAAATCTAAAGTCATTTGTTGATTGTTGATAATTAATTTAGTGAGAATTAAAGAAATGCATATAAATACAAGTATTTTTCACCATTTTGAAATCCTAGCAAATATATTTGAGCAATTAAGGATCCTAAAAAGCATTCAAGATAGATTCAATGGAAGAATTATCAGCATTATTGTAACACTTTCATAAATCAAGATCATGTTTACAAGGCATTAGGAAGAAGAAATTAATTATATGCAAGGAGCTATTATGATCAATCATGAAATTTTATGAAAATGTATTGATTTATGCTCTACATGCTAGCTAAAAGAATCTATTGTGTTTTGTGGACTAACCTCTTGCAGGTCTATTAAGAAATCAAGGCATCCATCAATCAAATTTTGTGGCAACTTATGGTGTGAACATATCTTTGACAAGGGTTTCATGCCTAAAGTAACGTTATTCATTTATCATTTATCATTTTAGTCAATTATTATAATTTTGGCCTCTACCCAACCTACGACATTCCCTCTTGATCATCATCATTTACAATACATGGAGGTGGAAACAAAAAATGAGTTTTGACCTAGGTAAGCCCCTATACATCACAACCTTTCTCCATATTTTCATGTGTGCAAGACAAATCCAAAAGTTTCATCTATAGATAGTCACATGAAACACAAAAAAGATTGCAACCTACACTTTAGAGTTTTCATATCTTGAAAAGAAATCATCTTAGATATAGGGTGCCCATGCCCCTGTCCACCTAATTTAGGCCCCATTTTTCATAGGAAGTTCCTCTTTGTATCTCCTTCTCATATTTGTAACTATTCTATCAATTTTAGTTTTTGTATGCGATAAATTGTATTTTAGATCCCAAGTTTATGTTAAATAAGCTTGTTAAAACAATCATAAAATTTATCTTATTTACAACTCAAACAAAAAAAAAACCCTAGGAGATTGGCTCTCCATTATGATAAAAATCCAATCATCATAGTTGGTTTTTTGTCCAAATTTGGGGTCAAGTGAAAAGAGGTTAATCCTAGTTGGATCTAGAACCACTTTTCCTAATCTATATTTTGGTGAACTCGGTTATCCTACTCTTGAAATTTTCTAATTTTTACAACATAAATTTTGAAAATTAATTCAAAAATATAGGTGATTTGAAGATCTTGTGGTTAATTTGAATTTGTTTGATTTTAAAATCTATGTATTTACACTCTTTTTTCATTATACATTAAAGAAAAACTGGAAACTATTGTGAATTTAATTGCATAATTTTAGATCTGATTAGGGCTTATATCTATGTTAATTTGACAAGTCTGAGTGCAATCTTAGGTTATTTTTCAATTGGTCAAATTGCATGCACTTTTTTGGTAAAAGAAATGAAAAAGTAAATAATTTTGTATTTTTTCATCTTAAAAACTCAATGGTGTTATCTTTCATCATTTTCAAGAAAAATTCAATCAGTTATAACATTCCAAATTCTAAAAAAAGTCATTTGAACAATTTGCATTGCCTTAAAAATACAAAATGCCTATGTATTTCACATAGAGAAATTATGGTTTTGTGCATTTCTAGAAATTTATTTGCATCCAAAACTGAACCTATACAACTTTAGCTTTTCAAACATTGTTGTTTAGTTTCAAAATTTTCAAAAATATAAAATTAACTCCTTTAGACTAGGGTGTCCACACCTCTCAATTAGTTTGACATTGATTTTTTTTCAGTAAAACCATGTATGTGGTCTCTACTAAGACTCAGTTCCTATTTCTCGATGTATGTACTATTTTTTTATATTTCTTTATGCATTACTTGTTTAATCTATGGAACATAACAAAAAAAATTCCTTACAAAAATCTTGTTTTATCATAAATAATGTATTATTTTAAAAAATTTGTTAAGTAATTTAAAGAAATTTTCTTACAAGCATGTGAAAATGAGTTTCTCTCTCCTCTTTTGTTATTTTTATTTGATCCTTCTCCCAATATATCTCCTACTTGTGAGGATATCTTGGTGCAAGAGGATCCAATCATTGATAATCATGAGGATCATTTTTTTCCTCTTTCAATATCTCTCCTACTTGGGAGGATATGTTGGCGCAAGAGGATGTAATCATTGATATATTTCCTCCTTCAAATGATTGTAAGGTTTCTTGCATAAATGAAGATTAAAAATTGACAGTATATCCCCCATCAATATAAGATTGTCAACAATTAGTTAACTCAATTAAAATTGTTACCCCACAATTGATTATTGGGCTCTCTCATTATTGGACCTCCTAAAACTTACCTCATTATAGGACCTCCTAAAAACCAATCTAAACCTCCTAGACATATCCTAAACCTTGAAAGACAAATCACTCAAAGTAATCATGTGCACCAAGATGTGTTACAACAACAAATTTATCATGTAGTTTCTCACACATATAACACTTGAAATAAAAATACAACAAAAAAAAACAAACCTCCATTCTATTTCCTCAACCAAATCTTCCCCATGTACCTCATCTTCCTTAGCACAGTGAAAAAGAGTATGGTCTTTATATTGAGAAAATTTTTAATACTCTATCCAAGATCTCCCCTTGGGAATTAGTTCAAATGTCACCTACATACCACAAGATTCTCCAAGAGGCTTTACAAAAGATTTAAATCTCATCTTCTATTAAACTGAATGATATAGTAGTTTTGTTGGATGGTGTTATTAAAACAAAACTAGATATTATTTTCCATCAAAGTGAATTACCTCCTCCTAAGATTCAAAAACAACATGAGGCTCTAATGATGTTTGTTGTCATTAATAAAATTGGGTTAGATGTAATCTTATTGATAATGGATTAGGTCCTAATGTTTTTAGCATTGATCTTCTAGATAAGCTTGGTGTGGATAAGAATATCATAAAATTGGATAATCTTTATATTCATGGATTTGATAATGTTAGTAGGCAACTGTTGGAGACAATCACACTACCCATGAAGGTGGGACCCATGATTTTAACTATCCTTATTCATGTCATGTTAGATACTCTCTCATATAACCTTCTTATTGGTAGATGATGGATTTATGGCATAAAGGGACCCTCGTCTAATCTTCACCGTGAGATGAAATATGAATACAATAACAAGATTTATATAATTAAATGGATGCAAAAATTTATAATTTACAAGTTGAAGCCAAACATAACACTTCCAACTCTCTTAGTACTTTGATTTCATCTTCAAAAGTTGATCTATCACCTTCCAAGGATAATGTACTATGGATAAACTCTTGAGTGATGATTGGGGTTCATTATATTTTACATCCACTTTCATTGGGGAGTATAAAATATCACCATTAAAACCTATAGAGTTAGATATTGTTCCAACTTAATCTTGCCATTCTTCTTCTCAAATTACAAATACTAATCACAATATGGCTTCCTCTTCAAATACATGTTTTAATTGGGGCTCATTAGATTTTACACCCTCTCTTGTAAGCAAAGGTAAAATATCACAATCTAAACCTAAGGAGTCTTGTGTTTCATTTTATCAATCTTTTTCCACATCAACAAATCCAAAAACATCATCCAATGGAAATGATGGGGGCTCTTTAGCTTTCATCCCTCATGTGTTGGAAATATCTAAACTTAACAATTCAACACCTAAAAAGGATTTGTATTCTTGTAAAAGAATCAATTATTTTCATAATAATTTAGACAAGACTTATCCTCCATCTAAGTTGGAAAAGTGTTATGAGCTTGGATTTAAAATCACTTATAAAAGTGGATAAATGAATTTCGTGTGTTTGCTTCACGTATTATTTTTATGCATTGTGCTTGATTTATGTATTATTTGTGTATTCTTGTATGTGTTCAATAATGGCTCTATGTATGATTGAATCTTTCTTTGTATTGTGTATGACATATATGCTTCATGTTTGTCTTGACATTGTGGATTGATGGGATCCTAAGTTGGGGGCTTGTGCACCCCTCAAATTGGTGCCATCCTATCTCTTCAATGATTTGGTAAAAAAATCTATCTTCTCCTTACTTTACTATGAGAATAAATTTAATTTCATACTCTCACTAAAATGGGGCCTAAATTTAGCATTGTCAATTGTTACCCTTGATAATTTCTCACTAGATTTAGCTACCTCCTATGTGATTGGACCCAATTATGCTTTTAAATTCCCATTTTATGATCATATTTGGTAAAACATCCTTAAATTAGAAATTAATATCTAATATTCATTTATCAACACAAAAAGCACCAAAATAGGTCTGGACTAGGGTGCTTGCGGCCCTATCTAGCTTATTTTGGCCCCAATTTAAATATATTGATGTCAACATTTTAAAATTTAAAATTCCAAAGTAATTTGTTGGTTGTTGGTAATGAATTTAGTGGGAATTAAATAAATGCATATAAATACAAGTATTTTTCACCATTTGAAATCCTAGTAAATCTATTTGAGAAATTAAGAATCCTAAAAAGTAGTCAAGGTAGATTCAAGGGCAGAATTAGTAGCATTATTGCAACACTTTCATTAATCAAGATCATGTTTACAAGACATTAGGAAGAAGGGAGAAATTATGTGCAAGGAGATGTTATGATTAATCATGCCACTTTGTGAAGATGTCTTGAGTTATCCTCTACATGCTAGCTACAAAAATCTATTATGTTTTATGGACTAACCTCTTACAGGTCTATCAAGCAATCAAGGTATCCATCAAAAAAATTGTGGTGACTTATGGTGTGAACATCTCTTTGACAAGGGTTTCATGCCTAAGGTAATATTATCCATTTATCATATCAATTAATTATTATCACTTTAGCCTCTACCCAACCTAGGGCATGCCCTCTTGATCATCATCATTTATTGTACATGGAGGTGGAAACACAAAAATAGGGTTTGACTTAAGCAAGCCCCTATACAACACAACCTTTCTCCATCTTTTTATGTGTAGGAAAAGTTTGAAAGTTTCATCCGTAGATAATAATAGGAAACACAAAGATAACTACAACCCACATTTTAGAGTTTTCATATCCCAAAAAGGAAGAATCTTAGGTCTAGAGTGGCCATGCCCCTATCCACCCAATTCAGGCTCCATTTTTCATACCAAGTTCCTCTCTATATCACCTTCTTAGATCTGTAATTGTTCTATCAATTTTAGTTTTCATTTGTGCAATAAATTACATTTTTAGATCTATGGTTTATGTTAAATAGATTTCTTAAAATACACATAAAATTTATCTTATCTACAACTCAAAAAGATATAAACCCTAGGAGATTGTCTCTCCATTGTGGCATTAAGCCAATCATCAACCCTAGCTAGTTTTGTGTCCAAATGTGGGGTCAAGTGAAAAGAGGTCAATCCTAGTTGGATCTAGGATCAATTTTCCTACTCTACATAATAGCAAGTCATTCAAGAATAATGAAGTCTACACATTGTGATCACTTCCACATCCAACATGATTGGTCCACCCTATACTACCTACAAGGTAATGATCAAATAAATCTATCTATTAAAACTCTCTTTTAAATCCTTAAGAAGACAATTAATGATGTTAATCATGATTGGAACCTTCAATTTAACTGTACCCTTTGTGCCTATCAAAATAGCATCCACACAACAATAGGTGTAACTCCATATTCACTTATCTTTGGATCTAAAGCATCTTATCTATCAAGATCAAAATTCTATTATTATATATTTCCTTATACAATCTTAATGATGATGATAAGTATCAGTCTGTAGAATTGCATGATCTTGAATTTCTTGATGATTGGTATCTCAACACTCTTAACCATCTACAATCATACTATTTGAAGGGCACACAATATACTAAGAGGGGGGGATGAATCAATAGATCAAATATATTTTAAAAAAATCAATTAAAAACGCATATCCAAACATGAAACATGAATTAAAACTACTATAAATCAAGAAATCATAGAAGCACATATTCACACAATGAACATCAAATATATGCGGAAACCCAAAATGGGGAAAAACCATGGTAATAAGAGCTACTTGGAGCTACTATCCAAATAAAACCTTACAATATAATTAATGAGTTATAATCATGAAGTAGGCACCAACCTCAGAGACACCAATCCCTGAAGTATTTGTAGGCACCAACCTATTGGAGACACCAATCCCTTCTACAAAGATCTGAGCACCAACTCAATAAGTAGAACACTAGCCCTACTAGATTAGAAAGATAAAGATTGCAAAATTCCAATATTGAAAACACAGCTTAAACAAGATCTAAGTTTGCCTCACACACTCTCTTACATTCCTTATGATCTTTTGATAAAGGCGCACTATGATTAAGATGTATCTCTTATTGAATTACTCTTTCTCACACAAGATTACACTTCCATACAAATTCACATCCATGCACACACAAAGTGAGATCTAAAACTATGGTGAATATATATAAGAAATTACATTAACAAAACTTCATGTCGGTCAAAGATCCACAAATAACTATGTCAACATAAGATGGACCTAAATTCAAATTACATGAAATGTGTAGCACGTAGGTCCTAAAACAAAAATATTACTGCCAAATGAATATTTGATGTCAGTCACTTCCATGGGAACCTTCACCTGGACCTATTTCAACATATCACATTATCTTCAAAAGCCACATGCTTGAATATGTTGCTGCACAATTTTATAACACTAACTAGGGTACTGACAAGCACAGTGACCCTTCTGCCACTTCAATCTTTTTGCATGTTGAACATAAATCTTATAAAATTTGGAATAAGATAGAATAGGTGTAGAAATACTCTCCTTCCAAACCACTTAGCCAAACTTATATCCATAATGGAATACAAAACATGACTATACTTCCAAAGAAATCTCTTTTCTTTGAGTAATTGACCTCAAAATTTTTGAATCAAACTTCTAGATTACCTCTATCAACATGGATAGATGAGATAATGATATTGAAAGCATATTAAAGTCATTATTCCTCATTGTACTCAAAATGCAATAATATGATAGTATGAATCACATAGATTTATTGATATTACTCTTTTGATATTCAAGTACAATTACATTTAATTATCATTGCATAGCAAACCTTGATCCTTAGATTTCACACTAAAGACACCAATGAAATCCTTTGATATCATTGACAACCTATGTTAAATAATCTCCCCCTTTTTCATTGATGGAAAACAATAAAATTTTGGCCACACACGAAGACAAATCTAATGTGTTAGGATCAAGACACCACATCTCTTGAATTCTTTCTCTCCTTATATGATTTATCATTTTGAGTCCTACTCCCCCTTTTGTTTGGAAATCTAGGTCATCTCAGAAAGAAACATTCAAGATCAATAGTGCCTTTAGTAATTTTAATTTCTTGAAATAACCTCAAAGACATGAACTACTATACCACAAGGTAGAATCAAACATAGTTCATTTCCCACATTGATCCTTAGAGAGAAGTTAATGCTTAACCAGTTTCAACAACACCATTAACAGATTCAAGAAAAAAAACCAAGAATCATGAAAGATGAAAAAAAAGACACAAACACATAGATATACGTGTGGAAAACCCTTTCAAGTAAAAAAATCCACACTCTAAAAACCCAAATCGCCATTGTATTATCCAATAACTAAAAATAGTTACAATACAATATCAAGCTCATGACCTATACAGAATTTACATCTTGTTCCATTCTAGAGAATATTCGGTAGCATAACCCATTGTGACCACCTTTCTTAGTGAGAGATATCTTGTTCGGCTACATAGCCTCATGGATTGACCATTGGCCTCTTGGCCTGACTATCACATAGCCGCTTGGACTTCACCTTCTATAAGATTCATCTCTCAACTCATGACAACCCAGCCTCTTGGCCAGTCTCTGGGTATTGTTGTGCTCTCTTGACTACCCAACCTCTTGGCTTGACCTCTAGCCTCTCGGCTTGCACCTAGCCTCTCAGCTTGCACCCAGCCTCTCGGCTAGTCCACTACCTAGCCTCTCAGCCAACACTCAGGTAACCACCACGCTCTTCCTTGCGTGACTCCACTCCAAGAGATACATTTCATCTCTCTCTCTCTCTCTCTCTCTCTCTCTCTCTCTCTCTCTGACTGTTTAACTACCACACCCCTCTAGAGTTACACCTCAAGCCACACACCATCATCAATAATTTTTGGCCATTGAATAAGTAGTTGAACAAATCTCCAACATCGAACTTAGGGTTATCCACCTAACACCATGCTGCTCAGTCGAAGAGACATTTATTAACATCACACCAAGTTCACCGAACACATGGGTCCACACGCCATCTGTCCTCCACGTCATCACCACCTGTTGGACTTCAACACAATCCACCATCCTATCAAGTCCCACATCTGTTGATAATCATAAACCAACCATCACTTGTGAAATTATGGAGAATCAAGATGGGAATCTACAATATTCGCAACAAGTCTCCCGAAAAAGACTTAAATATTTAAATCACAACACTCCAAGTGGTCCCCACATCCATCGACATCTAAGTTGCTATATCACTAAAAAACTAAACTTCACAACCTCAACATCAGAGGTTATGAATTTCTCAAAACCCACAACATGCCGATAACGAGGTTGCCAAGTCAAGAGAAAACTGAACTTCAGAACCTTCATCGAAGGTTAGGAAAATCCAAAAACCCGTGACATGCTGATAACAAAGGGTTCACTCCGTCGCTCAAAACCCAAACTTCTAAACCTCAAGGCAGAGGTTGTGAAGTTCTCAAAAGCCACGACACATCGAAAACAAAGGGAAAAGCGTTTGCTTCACAATCACTAAGTCAGGAGGTTATGAAACTTTAGAAACCCGCAACATCAGTTAGAAAAACTTGAAAACCAATGACTTACCTCAAGACGATGATGGAGGAAAACACAACTGCTCTATGAATTTGATCAAGCCAATAACTTTGAGTCACATTTCTCAACACCTTTGACATCAATGGAAAAGGTTAATTTATTTTTGCACAATCTGGAAACCTATTTCCTAGATAGAATCCCTCTAATTCCATACCACACTACTTCTAAAACACTCTGCAAGACCACCAAGCCTTCTTGTGGTAGGGAGCTAACACTCCCCCTCAGCTTATGCTTTCCTCTTGATTCAAGAGGAGGGAGAAATAACTCCCAAAATCTATTGGATATACTCAAAAGTCTCCTTAGGAAGTGGTTTTGTGAAAATGTCTGCTATTTGCTCTTTGGTATCAACATATTCCTACTTCACTTCTTTGTCAACAACTTTATCTATCAAAAATTGATACTTAATTGCAATATTCTTTGTCCTTGAGTACATTACTGTATTCTTTGAAATATTTATAGCACTAGGATTGTCACAAAAAATGGGAATGAGTTCATCAAATTCTATCTTTATCTCCTTCAAATTCTACTTCATCCACAATATATAAGTACAACATGAAGTAGCTACAATATATTCTTCCTCTTTTGTAGACAAAGCTACTAAATCATGCTTCTTACTTAGCCATGATACAAGAATGTCACCATGAAAGAAAGATCCACTATTTGTACTTTTCCAGTCATCTATGCTTCCTACCCAATCTACATCTTATATGCAGTCAAAGTAAAGTTTTCACTCTCAGGGTACCACAAACCAAAATACATTGTAGCCTTTAGATATTTGAATATCCTCTTTACTGCCTTGATATGAGTTTCCTTAGGCACTACCTGGAATCTAGCTACCATCTCAATTACCTACATTATATATATCTAGATGTAATCACATACAACAGATTACCAATCATGGATCTATACAATATTTTTTCTACCAAAGCTCAGAATCATCATATTTACTTAGTTTAAATGTAGTAACCATAGGTATACTTACAAGTTTGTATTCTTCCATCTTAAACTTGCTCAAAATTTCCTTTATGTACTTGTTTTGGGAAATGAATATGCCTTTGTTTGATTGAGAAATTTGTAAACCAAGAAAGAAAGATAATTCAAAAAGAATTTGACATTTCAAACTCACTTTGCATTGCATTCTAGAACTCCTTGCACATGTTGTCACTTCTTCCATAAAAAACAATATCATTAACATAGAAAAAATAATGAATAGTTGATCACCTTATATTTTATATATAAATTACTATATTTGTTGCCTCTCTAGAAACCTTGCTATTGCAAATACCTATCCAATCTGGAATACCATGCTCTAGGAGCCTGTTTGAGTCCATAAAGTGATTTATTTAGTCTACACACAAAATCTGGAGTATCTGAACATTTAAATCATTTTGGTTGCTCAATGTAGACTTCTTCTAACTAACCATTTAGAAATGTAGAATTCTCATCCATATGATATACCTTGAAGTTCTTGAATGCTGATAAGGCACACAATATTATGGTTGATCCTATGAGTATGGTGGTGTTGTCATTAATGTTGTTATTGGGGGTTACTGCCCCTCCTTCTTTGAACTAGGTGCACATGGAGGTGCATTAGTCTAGTGGATCTACAGATTCTTCATCTATCTAGACTGATGATTGAGGTCTACTCCTCAGGGGGAGTAGAGAGTATCATTGTTGTATTATGAGATGTGGGTGCACTCCTAAGGGGGAGTGATCAAAATTTTATATGGTTGAAGACTCCTTTAAAAAAAATTCTTTGCCATTGATGTCAAAGGGGGAGAGAGAGTCATGTGAAAAAGTTGAAAGAGGGAGAGAAAATATCTTGTATGGAGAAGTGAGTGTAGAAGCATTGTGTAGGTTGGCTAATATAAAAAAAAAGGAAGAAGAATCAGGAGAGTGTGCATGTTTTCTTTGATGGTTTTTCATATCATGTGTTGCCATCAATGATAAAGGGGGAGATTGTTGCAAGTATGAATGAGTATGGTGGTGTTGTCATTGATTTCAACATAGTTTAGGTAGTTGTAAAGAAAGGAATCAAGTGATTGCAGGTGGTACATGTATGGTTGAGATACTATAGAAGTGTTGAGAGTACATAAAGCTATCTTTATGGTGTTGCAGGTATGCTGATATCAAGTTCTTTTGAGAAAATTAATAAACAGTGAAGACAAAGTTGTGTGTATGTTCTAAATGTGTTTTTTATTTCTTCTATGTTGATCTTATGCCTGTGTGAATCTGTAGTGTTGTTTCTGGGAATCTTTGGTTGATATATCCCGAGTTATAGCTTTTGGGTTGATGAAGAGTGAAAGTTGTGTTCATTGATGTGTGAACTGGTTTGGCATAGTTGTTTGTATATGGACTGGGATAAATGTTTCTTCTCTATATTCCTCTGATGGTTTTTCTCAGATCTTGCAGATCTAGAAGAAGGTTGATAAAGGTGTTATTTATGTTCTAGAAAAAGTGTTCATGGTTTGGTGCTCTGGAAGGCTTTCTCCAGAGCTACTGCATGTGTCTGCATGATCCAGTTGGACTGTTGGAAAGTGTTATGTGTATGGAAGTTGTTGCAGTTGTTGTGGATGTATTTGAAGGTATCTAAGAGGTGTTTTGTGTGATCCACGTGTTAGCATCTTGTTGTGCATGTGCACACTTCAAAGTTCATTGGTGTTTGGCCAACCTAGTGTCTACACATTACATGAAGGATAAGCATCAATTAAGGAAGCGTGTTATTGATCCAAGATATTTTTTTGGGTCCTAGTTAAGTATGTATTTGGTCCACTCTCATTCTTATGCACCACGAGAATGTTGAGTCGCTGACCTAGATTGAATTTGTAAAATAAAGAATGTGCAACCGACCTTGAAGAAATTTTCTAAGGTTGAAGACGATATAAATACAATTCAATATGTTGTGAATCAAATACCACAAGTGTGCAAAATAAATGTGAAGAGAAGAGTGTGTGAAACTTCAAATCAGGGCAGCAGTACTTTAATGTGTTTGACTCCTAAAAGTAGTGAGTTGATGGTGTCTACAATTCTTTGATTAAGGTTGTAAATGTGTGGAACCTGTTGTGGTGGATTTTCTATTATCTATTTTTATTTGTAGGCAATGAGCCTCCTTCTAGATAGTGATTCCTATCTGTAGGTATGAGTCCTTTTTGGGTAGTGAGCCCTCTGGTAGTGAGCCTTTATATCTGGTTTTGCATAACTATTATATTGTGAGTTAATCCTCACTGTGGTTTTTCCCTCATTGGGTTTTCCACATAAATATGGTGTCTCTAGTATTTTCTTTTTGTTATCTGCATTTCATGTTTATACTTAATAACAGATTAAAGTGAATGTGGAATTGATTAAGATAAGAAGTGAATGTAATTTGATACAATTGATTCACCCCCCCCTCTCAGTTGTCTTGTGCAATTCAACAATTGGTATCAAAGCATGTACAAATCTATGATTGGTGAACTATTATATCTTACTACTACTAGATCGGATATCATGCATGTAGTATGTTTGGTTGCCAAATTTCAAACAAAACCTAAAGAAACACATATTACAACTGTGAAGAGGATGTTGAAATATTTAAAGGGAACTCCAGATTATGGCTTGTGGTATCCTAAGGATACTAATTTCACTTTGAATGCCTACACTGATGCATATTGGGCTGGTTGTGTAGATGACCAAAAGAGTACAAGTGGTGGTGCATTCTTTCGTAGAGGAAGATTTGTTTCATCATTAAGAAAGAAACAAGATTCGGTTTCTTTATCCACTACAGAAACTGAGTATATTGCATCAACATCTTGTTGTACATAGGTACTTTAGATGAAGAAAATATTGAGGGATATAGGTGTGATGTTTGATGAGCCTATCCCTATCTTTTGTGATAATACAAGTGCAATAAATATTTCAAATACTTCGGTAATACATTCAAGAACAAATCATATATCTATCAGATATCACTTCTTAAGGGATAAAGTGTTGGAGAATGAAGTTAGGCTTGAATATGTGTCTACAAAGGATCAAATTGTAGACATATTTAATAAGGCTCTTTTGAAGGATAATTTTGAGTATCTCAAGGAGAATTTGGGGGTTACTTCCTATCCTTCTTTGAACTAGCTGCACATGGAGGTGCACCGGTCTAGTGGATCTACAGATTCATCATCTATCTGGGCTGATGATTGAGGTCTACTCCTTAAGGGGAGTAGAGAGTATCATTGTTGTAGTATTAGATGGTGCACTCTTAAGGGGGATTGATCAAAATTTCATATGGCTGAAGATTCATGCAAAAAAATTTCTTTTCCATTGATGTCAAAGGGGGAGAGAGAGTCATGTCAAAAAGTTGAAAGGAGGAAAAAAAATCTTGTAAGGAGAAGTGAGTGTAGAAATGTTGTGTAAGTTGTCTAATCTGAAAAAAAAGGAAGAAGAAGAAGCAAGAGAGTGTGTATGTTGTCTTTGATGGTTTTTCACATCATTTGTTGCCATCACTGACAAAGAGGGAGATTGTTGCAAGTATGAATGAGTATGGTGGTGTTGTCATTAATGTTGTCATTGATGTGAACATAGTTCAGGTAGTTATAGAAAAAGGAATCAAGTGATTGAAGGTGGTACATGTATAGTTGAGATACTATAAAAGTGTTGAGAGTACATGGAGCTATCTTTATGGTGTTTCAGGTGTGTTGATATCAAGTGCTTTTGAGAAAATTAATAAACAGTGAAGACAAAGTTGTGTGTGTGTTCTAAATTTTCTTCGGTAATGTGCTCTACATTTATTTTGTGTTGATACTATTCTTGTTTATATCTATAGTGTTGTTTATGGGCATCTTTGGTTGATATATCCCGAGTTATAGCTTTTGGGTTGATGAAGAGTGAAAGTTGTGTTCACGGGTGTGCGAACTAGTCTGGCAGAGTTGTTTGTCTATGGACTAGGAGAAATATTTCTACTTTGTAGTCCTCTAATGGTTTTTCTCAGATCTTGTAGATCTGGAAGAAGGTTGATAATGATGTTATCTATGTTCTAGAAAAAGTATTTGTGGTTTGGTTCTCTGAAAGGCTTGTTCTAGAGCTACTATATGTGTCTGCATAGTTTGGTTGGACTATTGGAAAGAGTTTTGTATATAAAAGCTATAGTTATATTGGATGTATCTGAAGGCATCTAAGAGGTGTTCCAGTGTCTAGTGAAGTATGTTGTGTGATCCACATGTTATCATCTTTTTATGGATGTGCACACTTCAAATTTCATTAGTGTATTCATTAGGTTTGGCCGACTTGGTGTCTACACGTTACACGAAGGATAAGCATCAAATTAAGGAAGCGTGTGATTGATCCAAGATGTTGTTTTGGGTCCTAGTTAAGTATGTATTTGGTCCACTCTCATTCTTATCCACTACAAGAATGTTGAGTTTCCGACCTAATTTGAATTTTTAAAATAAAGAATGTGTAGCCGACCTTGGAGAAAGTCTCTAAGATTGAAGACGGTATAGATACAAGTCAAGTTGTTGTGAATTATAAGCCACAAGTGTGAGAAGAAAAGTGTGTGAAAGTGAATCAAGGCAATAGTAATTTAATGTCTTTGACTCCTAAAAGCAGTGAGATGATGGTGTTTGCAATTCTCTGATTAAGGCTATGAATGTGTGGAACCTATTGTGGTATATTTTCTATTATCTTTCTTTATTTGTAAGCAGTGAGCCTCCTTCTAGACAGTGAACCCTATTTGTAGGCAGTGAGCCTTGTATCTAGATAGTGATTCCTATCTTGGGTAGTGAGCCCTTTGGCAGTGAGCCTTTGTATCAAGTTTTGCATTACTATTATATTGTGAGTTAATCCTCATTGTGGTTTTTCCCTCATTGGGTTTTCCACGTAAATCTGGTGTCTTTGGTATTTTCTTTCTATTATCTGCATTTCATGTTTATAGTTAGTAATATATTAAAGTGAATGTGGAATTGATTAAGATCTGAATTGAATGCAATTTGATACAACTGATTCACCCCTCCTCTCAGTTCTCTTGTGCAATTCAATATATTCATCATCTTCCTCTAGAATATCATTAGACTAAATTTTTTCATCAACATTTAAATTGACACTTTCCACAATCCTCTTCAATATTTTGTTATAACATCTATATGCCTCACTAACCATAAAATAACCAAGAAAAATACCTTCATCATATCTAGAAGCAAACTTACCCAAATGTTCATCTCTTTTGATGTATCACTTGCTTTGAAATATCCTGAATTGTTTGACTGAAGTTGATTTTCCTTTCCATAGATCATTTGGTGTTTTAGTAGTCCTTTGTTTGATCTAAGATCTATTCAAAATATGTACTACAATTTGAATTTCTCTCTCCAATACATATCTAATTTTTTTCTTGAATTAGCATTATCCTTACCATCTCCCATATAGTCTGGTTCTTACTCTAAACAATTCCATTCTCATACAAAGTTCTAGGATAAAAAAATTTCCTTTGAATCCAATGCAACTCACAAAATTCATTAGAAGCAAATTCTCCACCTCTATCAGATCTCAGGCACTTGATTGTTCTGGTTTCATTTTCAAACATGGCCTTAAATGCTTTAAAGTTCTCAAAAGATTTTGATTTATATTTTAGAAAATTAATCCAATTCATCCAAGAGTAATCATCAATAAGAATTATAAAATACCTATCACCTTGTAATATATTTGTCCTCATTGGTTCACATAGGTAAACATGAATCAAATCCAATGGATTTGTTGTAGAATATTCTTGAGTAAGAAATTTGGTCCTTATTTTTTTCCTTCATGAAATGGTTTGTAACTAGTGGATAGAGGCTTCTTAATATTTGAAATGTCTCTTAGCATTCCTTTTGAACTAATCCTCACAAGATCATCAAAGTTAACATGTCCCAATATTCTATTCCATAGCCAACTTTCTTTATTTTGTATTACAAAATAGTTTTGTCCATTTACCTCATTGAGATGATATACATCACTGCCAATCCCGAGTCCTTTTGCAACCAACTCTCTTGTACCAATATTTATAATTTCACAACCTTCTATAGTGAATGAAAGCTTGTAGCCTCTATCACACATTTGAATTACACTCAAAATATTAGTTTTAAAACCTTCTCCATACAAAACTTCAATATTTTTTATTTATTTTTCCATCAAGACTCAAAATACCCTTACTAATAATCTTAGCAACATAGTTGTTTCCAAGAGTTACAGATTCTCCATCAAACTTATTGAAGTCATTGAACTTGCTCTTGTCCTTGGTCATGTGACTTGAGGATCCATTATCAATGATCCATAGATTCTTCTCCTTCTGAGTATGCCTTTAAAACACCATCAATGGCGATCCTTGGGCATCACTTCTAGCTTTTAGAATTTATGCCTTAAAAATAGTGATACCACCTCAGAAAACTACCATGTTTACCCTTAATTTTATTAGTCATCTCTAATCTAACAATCATCATGCATCGCCATCTTGGTCCATGCCTTTTCATTCACATTGGTGAGGTACAAAAAGCCATGAAATGAAAGAATAATCCCTCAAACATCCCATCACCCATCATGGATCTACCTTCACTTTCCAAGGTTTGATCAATGATAGGATCATTGGCACAATGAGATCATGATCATTGGATCATCGTCCACCCTTACCAACCCTCACCATATATCGTGTGTCACTGATTTATGTTTTAAATTCTACACCACATTAGTGATGGATGAAAAGAAACGATGGAACCAAATAAAGCCACGCTCAACCTCGTTCAAGATCAATGCCACTAAAATATCGCTCATTCCCCACTTCAAAATAGCATCAACTCCTTAGGATTAAGGACCTCATCGCTCATCACCAATATGAACAAGACAAGCGTACAACTATCCGCGATTAGCGATGGAAAGTAATACATAGAGTCCCGAGGTCATCGCACATCGCTAATTCAAAACTCAAAGTTCAAGAGCAATTAGCGATAGCTGAAACTTCCAGTGATACAAAGGGAAATTCTAGCATCATAGATATGAATCAAACATTCTCAAAGCAAGTTGCAATGAGCAATGGACAAAGGCAGCGAATGAGACTTAAGTGAAATAATTTGCACATGTTCATAAGTTGTATTGAGAAAAGGGGGCCACCTAGAACAACGTAATAAAATTCCTTAAAGGACTTAAAAAATATTATCTCAAAGGATGTAAAGGAAAAATAAGGTCAATCACATGACCTTATAAAATAAAATGGGTTTCGGACCTAGGCACAAGGGGTCGATAATCTCACGGGTTTTAATAGCTCAAGATATTTTAACAAGATCGAGGACGGGAAATAGAAGGTCAACGATGGATCATAACATGGACAAAGGCTAATACCTAAGGATTTTAGGAGAGATCTTGACAACATAACCCAAAGGCAATAATAGTGGGAAAAACCCTAAGCCCAAATATTTGAAATTGGCCAAATTTTGCAGAGTTTAGAAATGGAACTAATATTTTTTAGGGGTTCCATCAGTGGCTCTAGTTGGGGAAACATGCCTCTCATAGGCATGGTGAGATCCAAGAATCTTAGGCTGAAACAGGCTAGACACAGAAAATCAAAACCAAGACCTACCCTGGCCAGGCAAGAAGACCAGACCAAAACAACCAACATATGTATAACATTTACATGAGCCACATGACTATACCAAGATATCCAATCTCCATCTTCTTTGAAGCATCTTTTGATATGCAAGCTTTCAATTTGCAATCTATAATTCTACCAAACATCAAATTTATTTGGTGGCCCTAGGGCCCTAGACCTTAGACTAGTACTTGCCCCTATCAAAAATATTGTTTTCCACTATCTGTACCATGCCAAGGCTAAGAATATTCTCATGAATTACCCACCTGTTGATCATGTTGCAACTACTAAAATAAACCATTATGGACATATGTCTGAACTTATTATTATCATTTTCATCCATGTCCAACCGAGAACTGCAATCGAGCATTGACTAGAACATATGATCAGTGTAGCATTCTATCTAACTCAGCTTACAACCATATTCCACCAAATTCCCATCCAACTAGACAAGAAAGGTGAAACACTAATAATCCATTTGATCATTATCATCATATAAGCTAACATCAAATTCATTTTTGTCTTTAAACTGAAATCCCTTATACACACTCCTTTTAGGATTCCCATCCAGGGGCACATACTCTAACCCTTTAGAGTGATATTGCAATTTCATTTATAGTATTCCAAGGTCATTATCATCTAGTTTTTGCCCCATACCAAACACACATTCCCTTTGTGTGATAAATAAGAAATGTTCATATACAGGCTTCTTTTCACAATGGTGTTCACATTCCTCGGAGCAGTATAAACCAGCTATGTTGTCATATGCTCTACTTTCATGAGAAATTGATTCATCAGATCCCATAGCATTCTTTATTTCATTCAAATTAGGGCCATCCCTACAAAAGTTATTATCCATACTATCCCAAGAATCAAAGAATACTTATATTTCAAGTTCATTGACATACTCCAATCCTTCCCTCCAATCATTGCTTAACTCAAAAAAAATGCACCAAAGGATGGATCAAATAACTCAGGCTTAATGGGATCAACAATGAGATACTGAATTGCATCACCGATTAGTAGGTTTTCTAACTCACATGTGTAGGACTCATTGCAACCTGAACATTTCTTATTTTTAGCTGAGCATGTTTATTCACTCTTTTCTTCAACAAACTCTTTGTTAAAAAATATCATATCCATCTTTGCTACAAAATCTACACATCCCATTTTTGTTTCATATAAACAACCAAAAACATGACCCTATTGGCTAGCATCACAATTCCCATCATTTATTTCAATAAATTCAGGCTCAAGACACTAAATGCAGATATTATTATCTTGAAATTCTTCAACAACCATATTGCCAAGAAATTCCAGTTCTGATGCAATTAAATTACATTCCAAGAATCCATCACATGAAATTTGTTCATTCACTGGTGAGGGAAATACCTCATGAGTATTGATATTTTTGCACCCTTCAAGTAAGAAGAGTGCCTCCAAATCATTTTCACAAATAGATTCATATTCCTCATAAGAATAATTAGAGCTCTCATTTTCACTATCTGTGTTATCAATTTCCAAAGGTACATCAACAACACTTTCAAATCTACAAATTTCTTCATCTACACCACTAGATAGATGTTCATCCTCTGAAATATCCTTATCCATTACTTGGATAGATCTTTGATCCTTATCCACAGGGTGATGACCATTGTCCTTTTGAGATCTCAATTTTTGTATGTAGTCATACTTGGCCTCCTCAACAATTCTAATCCAACCAATTATCTAATCAAAATCTTGAGGTTTCAATTCCTTGGGTAAGGTACTAAGCCCTAGCTCATAAATGTCACAGAATAAGTCAATATATACTAGATCTTCAGGTCTCAACTTTTGAGGAATTTCTAACAAGGCATCTAAGAACCTTGCTAACAATTCATATGGTTACTCTCCCTCATGTCTTTTCATGCTAGACAATTTTTTAACAAAAAACATCTGATCAACATTGCTTAAACTTTGTTGAGGTTCATCATGGATCTGTCTATTATTATCATGATGTAATGTTGAAAGAGTTTCAAAAGAATCATCACCTTGATCACCTCTTTCATTCTTATGAATTTCATTTATATAATGTGCTTTAGGACAACAAACACTTGCAACCATATATCCCTTCATTATTGAATATCTCATATTATTTTCAATATCGATTGCTATTTTATATGCATGTTGCAATGTTCACGGATCCTTATCTCTTAAAAGATAGCCCATCTTATTATCAAAGGCACCTAAATACACAATTAAACATTTTGCATCACTGGGTCTCATATTTTCAAGAATATTTCTTAATGCCTTTGTAAATCTGAGGTTGAAGGTTGGGATCAATTCCCCTTCATTCTTTTGGATTTCCCTAAAACATTTCCTCACTGAATTGGGATTAATCCTTTCATCAAATTGTTCTCTGAATTCTACCATTAACTCATTCCATGAAGGGATAGAACATACTAGAAAATATGAAAACCAGTCTCTGGCATTTTCCTTTAGAGATTGAACAAATAATTTCATGACAACATCTTCATGATTTATCTCATAATATTCCATCAAATATGAAAACTCTTGCAGATGTTGAGATGTTGATTCAGAGATTTTCCCTTCAAATTTTGGCAAATGTTCCCTGACTTCATTAGGAACACGATTTGGGAAACCTTGAATACCATCAAAAGTTAGTGGTCTATAACTTCTAATGGAAAAATTTATTTGATGGCATGACAAGGGTTGCACGCTTTTCAAGCTTGCATCAAAAACCCCATAGGGATGTACAAGTGAATGATACATTTTCCTACACCCCTTTACAAAATTCAAACATCAACTCTTCAATTGGTCACTGCACTATTGCTTAGTCTAATCATGATTTTAAAATACATAGCTCAAATACATCTATATCCTATATCTTCTAGTGGGAAGATTTTAAAGATAAGCATACTTCTTCACCATAGTACAAATATTTCAAATTACACCTTAGACGTATGTAGAATTACTACCAACATTCCCTTTATTTGTGCTTAATTCACTTAATAGGGAACAAAAATTTCTTCCAAATCACTCAATATGGTTTTCCTACAATTTTATGCTCTATAAAAACCTAAATAGGGGAAGTACCTGGATATGTTGCAACTGCCTTGAATTGTGCTTATGACTGGAAAACTTTGCAGATCTGAAGCTAGCATTACAATTTCATCTGGTTCTTTGTATAGAGTCGCCACCTCCTTTCATAGAGGACCGAGCTTCAAGCAATATGAAGCTCATTCAAAGATGAGTTTCATTCTGGGTCTTCTCCAACAACAAAGACACAAATATTTCTTATCCTTTCTCAAAAAAAAAAAAATTCTACCTTCCCTGGAGTTATTCAAATAGAACATACTAGTGCAGAGATCTTGGAGTGGCCACCCATAGTGAGAAATTATGAAAATATTCTAGAATTATAGTATATCTCCAAAAGGATTTGCAGTTTCAAAGGAACACAACAAATTCATGAATTTTTTTTTTGATTCAACTTACTGATATCAAAGCTATAGAACACAGGGGATAAAATACTAGAAAAATATTTGACTCTTCATAATTTAAAATTTACAGTTACATACTGTCTTGAAACCTCAATGACTCGTTAAGGCACATAAATATTATATCAAAATTTTCTCAGGTCAATCCCGAGTAGAGTCACCATTTTTGTTGGTTATTTTTTTAGAACCAAACTTGGTCTTACCACTTACCTATGAATTTTCTAGAATCCAATGATTAGCAAGGGTAAGGATTGGCCAACAAATAAGTAATGATTCTAAGGCCCTTACTTCTACACTTCGGGCTCTATGAGACCCAAGAGGGTAATCCTAGCAATGTTCATATAATCATATTCTTGTGTCATTTGTATCAATAACACTATAATATACACAGATAATTCTCATAAAGAGGATCATATAGTAAAGTATATCCAAGAAGTTGGTTGCTTCTTAATAATATTTCACTTTTAGAGCATGAGAATAGTAAACCCCTTTTATCTCTGTAACCCATTTTATAGAATTTGATTTAATGAATAGACAGTGGATGATTTAATCAACACAATATGAAATAACTACCTCACCTACACCAGTGCCTCATCCTTGAAACAGAGAAAGTACCAATACCCACATGATTTTATAGAAAATTTAACCTATGACATTATATGAAGCTCTGAAGTACTGGATTATAGTATTTCAATATTATATATTGACCTTTGCTTCTTGCTAACGCCCTAGTACTCAATTTAATATAAATTCATAGCCTTATTCAATCATTTTAAATTTATCCTTTGAATTAAAAAGCAAGGATCAAACCACACATCCACTAGAAATTAATAGAGAAAAATAAAATAAACTTGATTATATTATTCATAATCTATAGAACCAATACATAGGAGAGCAAAATGCTGTCGAACTTGAACTATTTTTGTTTTATATTGCCAATATTACTATCAAGCTTACATGTGCATATTGACAGACTCAAACTTTAGACTTATCACTAAGCTATTCAGTATCCTATATAATTTCCTATTTGACTACTCCTGAACAACCCACTATCCAACCCTTGTAACCGACCCTGAAATCACATTTATAGAGGCATGGGAGTGACAAGCATCAAACCAAAATTATAATTACAGTTTCATTTTCATGTGACATTTGATTTCACCAAAAATTGAGAGATTCCTCAGACAGTTACATTTAATCATTACAGAATGAGGGAAATCAAATGAAAAAACTCCAGGCATTCGGTTGAAGCAAACCAGTCAACCTTCCAAAAGGCATCATTTGTTGTTGCAGTAGCTCCAAAATCCTTTGTCCACGTTGATCAAAGAAGGTTCCCCATTAGCACCTAAGGCAAAAACTCACATAATACCTAGAAAAGGAATACATACCATCAAATTAGAAGATTCCAACACCTCCCCATCACACCAGCCAAAAGAGTTTCCACGTCAACATTACAAAAAAAAACCATATGATTGCTAAAGAGGATGACCCTAATGTTAGGAATAAAGGGTATCTCAACCTTGGATAATTCCTATTCTTATGATTTTGTTTTGTAAAATGTATTTCTTGCAAATAATGTAATTAAGTGTGAGTGTATGTCTAGTTTGCATGTTGATGTGTCCTCCACTTAATAATAATGCGACATCTTGAATTGTGTGTAAGGAGATCATGGCTGAAAGCGGTTATGGCGGATTCTATGACGCATTAAGAGCTATATGCGGAAAGATTCAATGACGAGGGTGATATAAGCGTTTTAGGGTTCTGAATTTGTGATATTGAGTGTAATAGTGTTGGAGCGTTTTTCATCATGCCCTTGTTACTGTCTTCAAGAGTTGAAAATCTCCTGAAAGAACTTGCATTGCAAGTGTGTTGTAACCGTTGTGTTGAAGATAATACATTGTGCAGGTTTTGGAGTGCTGGGGTTTTTTACCGAAAGGTTTTCCCCAGGGTAAATCATTGTGTCATTCTTTATTTTCTATATGTATGGTATATTGCTGCAATATCATTGTTAAGTAGATTAACGAATCTGAAATTGTAAGGGGTTTTAAAGCAGATTTACCATACTTTCCTTAAAAGTTAGTGTAGGAAGGCTGTTTCTTTGGTTTTCCTTACACCTAATGTAGTGGAAATGATGTCATCAAGAACAAGAATAGGGTCGAGATGCTACTTTGATTCGTCAACATCAGAGTATGCTTGCCCGCTCCACATTCATGTTGAAATTGGAGAAGCTACTACTCATCCCTCATCAGAATCCTCATACGACACCAAATAAATTAGGTAATGGTTGTACTCTGGGTCAATATCTACTCCATCACTCAAAGGGCTGTCAAAAATTTCAATGGGGGAGTTATGCCTCCCTAGATGAGCCTTGTGATACTTATTCTTCTTCTTTGCTTTCTTCTCAGCTTGAGCTAATTCCTTCTTTCTAACTTTGACCAATTCTTTTGAAATAACCCAATACCACCATTCTTAGTTTTCCTATGGGATTTCTTCTCCCTTGGTGTTATAGGGGATCCTTGCACACCAAGTTTAGTATCACATGCATCATCCTGGGACTCAAGAATATTGAGTCTCCTAGACCTTCAAATGGGGCTAAGAGATACACTCGGCTTACTCATTCTTAAAGGGCATAGGGTAAGGAATAGCCAATCTTAATTATGAGAAGACTTACTAGTCTAAGCTCTTGAATTGAACTTATAGGAAAGAAAACCCTCAAACCCAAACAATTTCTACTAGCCCCAATGACAATTACAGACAATTAGAACATCTCTTATCCCAAAATATGAAACTCTTAAACCAACTAATGCATGACTCAAATAAAGATCATATGGAAACCAACTTAATCAGGATAAACACTTCAAATGCCTCTATAACTAGAAGAGTAAGACTCACATGCTTCCTCTTTGGCTCACACTTTTCAATTCTTAATGACTACAAATGGTGAGATAAAACAGTAGGCAATCCATATTAAGTAGAAAGATCAGGAGCATGTAGCCATTAATGATCAAGGAGAGCCTCATGCGAGCGAGCTAACAACTTAGCCGCTCAGTTTTGAATTTGGGTCATCGATTTTTTGGATTTAAAACACCATCAATGGAAATCCTCAGGCATCGCTTCTAGCTTTTACAACTTATGCCAAAAAAACAATGATACCACCTTGGAAAACTGCCATGTTTACCCTTAATTTCGTTAGTCATCTATAATCTATCAATCATCATGCATCACCATCATGGTTCGTGCCTTTTCCTTCACATCAGTGAGGTACAAAAAGCTGAGAAATGAAAGAATAATCCCTCAAACATCCCATCGCCCATCTTGGATGTTCCTTCACTTTCCAAAGTTTGATCAGTGATAGGAGCATTGGCGTGATGAGATCATGGCCATTGAATCATCATCCACCCTTCCCAACCCTCACCATATATTATGTGTCATTGATTTATGTTTCAAATTCTAGACCACATCAACGAAAAATGAAAAGCAACGATGGAACCAGATCAACCACATTCACCCTCCTTCAAGATCAATGACACAAAAATATCGCTCATTCACCACTTTAAAATAGTGACAAATCCTTAGGATTAAGGACCTCATTGCTCATCACCAATATGAATGAGACAAGCACACAACTATCTGCGATGAGAGATGGAAAGTAATACGTAGAGTCATAAGGTCATTGTACATCGCTAATTCGAAACTCAAAGTTCAAGAGCAATTAGCAATAGCCAAAACCTCCAACGATACAAAGGTAAATTCTAGCATCACACATCGTGGATATGAATCAAACATTCTCAAAGCAATTCGTGATGAGCGATGGAGAAAGGCAGTGGATGAGACTTAAGTGAAATAATTTGCACATGTTCATAAGTTGTATTGAGGAAAGGGGATTACCTAGGACAACGTATAAAAAGGCCTTAAAGGACTTAAAACATATTATCTCAAAGGATGTAAAGGCCAAATAAGCTCAATCAAACGACCTTATAAAATAAAATGGGTTTGGGACCTAGGCTAATAAAAGGTCAATGATGGATCACAATATGGATAAAGGATAATACCTAAGGATTTTAGGAGAGATCTTGACAACATAACCCAAAGGAAATAATAGTGGGCGAAAGCCTAAGCCCAAATACTTGAAATTGGTTGAATTTTGCAAAGTTTAGAAATGAAACCAAGATTTTTCAGGGGTTCCATCAGGATGATTTGTTTTGCAAACCTTGAAAATTGTTTTACAGAACTCAAATTTGTGGACTCCCTTGGTTGACTGTGGTGCCCATGTGTTCCAGAAGATATAATTTTCACATTGTTTGCTTGCTGAAACACCCCTATTTGAGCTTCATTTTTGGATATTTGACTACTCTAATGAACTTTCTGACAGACTCATCACAAATCTTGAAAAAATCCAAGGACCTACTGGAGATGATGTAACCTAAAAACTAAAACTGATGCTTTAAACTTTTGGGTGCCCCTGGCTTGCAGGGGCACTTTTCTACTATGGAATTATCCAATTTTGTGTTTCTTGACTTTCGACATTTCTGGTTTGATCTTCATTTGCGAGTGTTTGACCAATCCCATGAACTAGATGTTGGATTCATCAAACAACTTGCAGAATTCTGAAGAAGACCCCCAAAATGATAAATCCTAACATTTGCATTTGACCCCTTGAATTCATGGGTCCTTCTAGCTTGCAGGGGTGCCTTTACTCAACTTTTCCTTGTGAATCTTGAAATCTTGGGTGTGTCTTCACTTGACCTGCCTTTCATGGCACTTGATGACTCCTCTAGACTGACTAATGAATCCATTGGAAAGCTTGTTCAAATTTGGAAAGAAATTGTTTGCAATTGCAAACCTTTAAAGCACTTATGACTTCCTGAAACCTTGGGCGCCCCTGGCCAGCTGGGGTACTTTTTTTCTCAAGACTTAGCCATTTATCAATTATTTTCATTATTCTCATGTTTTGTGTTCACCGTTTGTTAGTTGTGTTCGCCATCTGCCAACTATGCTCGTCATCCACCGACTGTGCTTGCCATTCGTGTGCAACACCAACACCATCCATTCATGTGTTTTTTGAATGTCTTGATCACCATTGCTGATGTGTTGACTACGTTCACTGTTGCATGTGTGTGATCTGCGTTTTCTAGATAGTTTATTTTTCATCATTTTCAACTTTTTGAAATGCCCTCTGTCGTTCATCATTTTTTGAGCATCTTTGGCATAGATTGTTCTATGCAGATTTTCAAGATTGGATTCAAAAACTTGGTATCTGGCCATCCTCCATTAATGACCTCAGAGGTCCTAACTTATCTCCTAAAAAAGTGAAATAGACCCATGAGAGAAAGACTAACTTTTTGGTGATTCTAACTAGACCAGTGTGATCGTGAAAAAATATTAACCAATAAAAATTATTTTGAGCCATTTCTAGAAAGATCCTATTTTTAGGGTTTTTCTAAAAATAGGAACCTAAAACCCTAATTTAATTTTTTTCAAAATTTTGCAATCATCCTCCTCGCAGAAAATCCAAAAAAAATCCCTATGATCCGTTTGTTGTTCAGAAATTTCTAAAAATAGATAATTGTTATTTTTAGACACTATAGACACTAAAAATTGTCTGAGGCTTGCGATTTCTAAATTCTCCATCATTTCCCTTTTGTCTTTGATAATTAAATAATTTTAATTATTTAATTGTTTTCTAAAACCATAATTCTTCTACTAATTAAATAATTTTAATTATTTAATTAATTCATTTTTTTATCTTTATTCCTCCTTGATTAACTAAATAAATTCTTATTTATTTAATTTTTGTCCACTTTCCACTATAATTAAATAATTATTTTTAATTATTTAATTATTCATCAGCGTTTTCTCTCCTAAATTAAATAAATCTTATTTATTTAATTTGGTCCACTCTCTTGAATTTTGATTTAAATCATTATTTAATTCAAAATGATTCCTTTTGTCACATTTCTCTATTATTAAATATTTATTTTAATTATTTAATTATTCATTGGCCACCTAAATAAAATAATTTTTTATTATTTAATTCCTCCTATCACCTCTTTATCTGTGCCAATCTTGTTGTCCACATCAAATCTTATCTCTTGACATCTCATTTAATCCTAGACCTTGATTGAATTATCTCTAATTCAATCTCAACCCTTCATCCTTATCATTTTCCCTAATTTAGCCCTAACCTTATTTCATACTACAAATGTCAATCTTAGCCATTGATTAAGACATCTTGTTGGCATCTAATCTCAACCATTCATTCAAATTTGTCTTTTCTATAAAAGACCTTACCCCTGTCATTTTTATTATCTACACATATTATGCAAGTATGTGTTGCTAGTGTGAGACAACAATCTTCAATATTTTGCTAGTCACTTGTCATAGGCTTATTATTGCACACTCAAATCTGAGGGAAATTATCATATTCAAGCAAAATGGAGAAGTGCAATGGAGGTGAATAAATGGTGGCATGAAGATTTGGTAATATTGTTTTATGCTTTATGTCTTTATGCTCATTTGTGCTCCATTTTTTATTAGGGTTTGATTTATATGCTTTATTTCATTAACCTTAATATTTTAGCCCTAATTATAGACACTTTGACCCTTTATTGACTTTTGATGACAAATATACAAGATTTTGACCATTTTTACCAAAATGCCTTAATGAAGCAAACAAATTATTTTGGGTACAAGATTTAGCTCTGTCTGGGGACCATGTCAGATACTTATGGCATAGGAGAACAAAGAATCACTGGATATTCAAGCGTAGACCAATGTCTTATTAGTTGGGAATCTGAGTTAGAATCATTTTAAAGCACCTATCAGTTGGAACTTTCCTAAAAGTACCTGAAAACAAGACTACCTAATCACCTAAAATATGAGAAAAACTTTACAAAATGGGGAAACACATTACGACATAATGAAAAACAAAAAGAAAATTACTCCACCCTCGAAGAGATGAAGTTTTTTAGATATTGTCTATTGTATGCAGTGGGAAGAGCCATCCATCCATGTCTCTTCTTCCTGAAAGGATTCACTTCTCTTCTAATGGGTATTGCAGGAGACAATCCCTCTGGGATGAAGATTCTTAGGTTTTCATATATCTAGGCAACGGTATTCTGACAAAAGTCAAAATATGATGCAAATGGGAAAGCTGATACCCCTGAGGCATTAGTTTTGTTTTCGTCCATCCTCAGTATGTTGAATGCTTCAAACCAGTCAATCGAATTCCAAATTCGGTTTCTATAATGTCGTAGGTGATCCTTTCTGACCTAGAAATATCCTTTGATTGTCTTATTGATCAAATCTACATACATTACCTTTAATGCATAGGAGTTTGATTCCCATGTCTTCATAATTTTTGAAGCCTAACAAAATCTCCTCTTTCTCAGCTTTAGTGAAGTTTGATTGGAGGAAATATGAAAATGAGTATGTAACTATCCTTTAGGGGAGATGATCATTTCCCTTGCTCCAGAACTTGCAATCAAACAATCCCCATCAAACTGCATTGTCCATAACTTAGTATCCTCTGTCAATCTCTTTTTAGGAAATGTAATGTTCTAGTCTTCAGTTTCTATCTCTAACAACATCACATAGTTACCAAGACATGTTTCTTGATATAGAATTTGAGCTACGAGGTCTAGGGATTTCACCACTATGAATTGAGATTTGGGCTTAGGTTCTATCTTGATTTTCCCCCCCTTTATAGGAATGGTTGTGGATGACCAATCTAACTACATGGCACCACCAAGATCTTTGCAAAAACTTTGGTTTAACAACATCCCATAGCTAGTTGGAATTTTAGCCACTAGGATATTAATCATGAACTTTTTTCTCTGGACAAGCTGCCAACCTTACTTGAGCATCCTTCAATTGTCCAAAAAATGACACCAACTTAGATTCAAGTGAATAACACTTTTCTTGTGTCTTAGTGCATGAAAGACCTAATGCATTCATCACTTGTAGAGGCATGATGTTGTTTGAACCTCCTGAATCTATGATGTAATTGCTTAATTTGAATCCTCTTATATATAGAGATATATAGAAGGGTTTAGGCTTTTCTCCCACTGGAACATATGACTCAAGCAATGCAGGTTGAATGAAAGATTCTTTCTTTATATATTGCATTATTCTATCCAACTGCTTAGGGTGATCACAAAGATACTCCATTTGTGAAATCTTAACCTTGGTCTTCATCATGGAGTTTACAATGTCAAAATTTGCTAAAGACAGGTTTTGAGCAACCACTTTAGCATTCTCTTGTGAATTTTTAAAAGTGGAAGTTGTAACCACTTCCTTAATTTGTTCTTTAATTCTCTACCTCTCTTCTTCTTCCTTTTTTTCTTTTAGGTGCAAAGCATGTGTAAACATGGGCATTGAATATCTTTCATGATTTACTGCAAGAGAGTAGTGGCAGGGGTCTTATTTTTCTTTAATAATGGGTTCAAAGTATCCCATAGTAGATTCACCATCAAAGTTGTCCACCTATGGTAAGAAAACATTCTAACTTGATTTTGGTACAATACTTCAAATGGGTGTAGCATTAGCATATCCCATAATCTGATTCATTCTTAAGTTCTTAGGACAAGTAGTATCGGTATGTACATCGGTCTCATGGAAAGAACAAAATATTGCATTTTGTGCAACTTGAATCATTGGTCCTGGTGGAGGTCTTGGAAACCGTGGCATGGAATTATTGAAAGGCTAAAAATTACTTCCTTTCAATTGGTATTGTGGTGGTGGTAGTGCAAGAATTTCATTGTCTACCTTTTGTAGCAGTGGATATACATAATTCTGAACTAGAGGTCTGATTGAGTCCTTCATTGTCTTGCCAAAGGTGATCATATTATCCTCCAACTCAATGGAATATTATTGTGCACCTGTCAATTCTATTTCTTTCATCATCTTTAGGAAGAAGGCTATCTCTAATGGAAGAGCATTTATGAAACAACTCATCAAAATCTTCAGTGATGGATTAAATGTAGAAGAAATTTTGTAACAAGACGATGAAATATTTCTACAAATTCCCTCATGTTCTCATTGTGCTCCATGTTTGAATTTAGAAGTTGGGAAAACAACAAATGACTATCTTCAGTAAACTAGAATCTCGCTAAAAATTTCTCGCTCATAGTTTCCTAGCTTGTGATAATGCCTAGCTCCAAGTGATTTAACTAGTTAGCATCATTCCCAATAAGAGTCTCCACAAAAAGAAGCATTGTGATGTCTTCATGTGCCACCTACAAGACGGTGCAAGCCGTTGTGAACGCAAAAAATTTCATCTAGGTGTTGACTTCCATCTCCGTGAAATCAAGGAATGTGCTTCCTTGACCCTTTAGGTAACTCATGATTTACTTGAAAGGCCAAAGGCCCAATGTTATTCCCCCAAGGTAATGAGGGCGGACGTCTTTGATTTCTATCATCATTGCCAACATTATTGTTTTTATCATCCATTGCTTCTATATGGATCATGCAATTGGATGCCAGATGGTAATTTTTCGTGTCATAAAGTAAAATATTTTATTGAAGTTTTATACCTCGTGCCCCACAGTGGGTGCCAAAAAGTTGTTGGCATTTCAATTTTCACCTGTAGAGTGTGGATTGTAAATGGACAGCTATACATAGTTAGAATGCTCTTCAAATTTGGAGGGGAATCTCCCTCTTTGCTGATTTATTCTTAAAAAGAAAAAGTAAACTAATTTCATATATTTTTATCTCAGCTAAGAGCACAAGGTTATAAAACTCTTTGTGTCGTAGCTGAGGTTTTCTCTAGCTTCATAACTTCAACTACAACTAGGCCTAAACTAATGACACTTCTATCTTCTCGAGTAAATTCAAAGCAAGAGAATTTAGAAGTAAATAGGGAATGATTGATTTAACACAAAAATTAAACAAACTCACTTCCAAAACACATCTGAAGACTCGTTATAATTTTAGATATAAGCTGAAATAAAGCTCATGAAAGAAAAACATAAAGCTTAAGAAAATTTATCTCCAAAATGCATCTAAAGACTCATTATAGTTTTAGATCAATGCTAAAATAAAGATTATGAAAGCGAAACAGAAAGATTTTGAGACTTTGGATCAAAGAGATGTAGGCATAAGATTTATTTCCTCAAAGATTTCCAACAACAATTACACATTTGGGACAACAAATTGTAGCAAGAATACAAGCATAAATTTACGATCAAACCAAATTACACTGAACAAGGTGAACAAATACTAAATAGAAAACTTTGAGGCACTAAGGCTCAACAATTTTGTTATAGCAACAACGGTTCATGAACATATACTTAATAATAAAGTATAAGGAACTAAGGCTCAACATTTTGTTATCACAAGTACGATTAAAAAATAATCAGCAAAGACTGCTCTTATTTTTATACACACAAATGAGTAGGGAACCCTAAAATATCCTTGTGTTAACAATTAGTCTTGCCAATTTGTAAGATTTATTCCTATGTCTAAACAAAGATAATTAGTATTTAATTGGAATGACAACATCAGTTAACTGATCTAAAACTAAAGAAAACCCCAACTATACAATTTGGTAACTCCAAAGAATAGACATGCATGAAAATAGGATGGTCAGTTAAACTTAGAAAAGGCCTCAAGTTAACTGATTTCATCACTTGAGTTCTATTCTTGGAAATATATGTGACTAGATGTCATAAGGCCCTAACACTTTAGCTAAATATATATCAATTATGTTGACTAGGTAGTGTTCAAAGGTTGTATGCAAATAGGGGACATTTTGGCCATCTCTCTCTTAGCAAGATTCTTTGAATTTTTAAAATGGTTGAAAGAAAAATTTAAACTAGAAAGCACAAAATTGTTTAAACTATAAAGCATGAAATTGTTAAACTATAAAGCATGAAATTACCTAAGAATTAACACTTGTATTTAAACTATGAAATTCAAACAAAGGTAGCTAACTACTAACTGAAAGTACAAACAACTTGTAATTAACAATAGGAGTGGGTGCTCCAGAATTTCAAAGTAAACAAAACTTTAAGATTATAAACTTAAAACCACGACCTATAGGAACACATGACAGAGCTTGACACAAAATAACATTCATCTAAATTTAACATGTACATAATAAGATAACAATATTAATAGGAAAAATACTTATCTACTCTATGAGATCCCTCGAGTAGCCAGCTCTTGGGTGTACCTATGATTAGCTCAAATCACATGTACTTTCACATCTTCAAAATAAATCCATTCATGTTACTATTATTACTCAGAACTATTGACTTGGAATAAGACTAACAATATTCATTTATTCATATCATAAAAGTGTAACATAGAGAACATAGTTGAACAATATTCAAAGCATATCATAACATCCTATCCTTGTTTGGTAGTTACACATATATACTATGAAATCCTAATTTTCAGATGACAAGAGAATACCATTGAAAAAGTCTTTAAACATAATTATAACTAACCAACTAACTGATGTTCGTAACGTAAAAAATAATAAAGGCTTTGAGTGGGGCCATAAAGTTTTAAACTGAAAGTTAACAAAAAGCTTTAAAGGAAATCGTTCCACTATGGAAGCCTAAATTTCTAGTGCCCAAACTTTCGGCGCTCTAACTTCAACCGCTTGAAGTCCACTCCATTCATCGGTCATGCATAAGTCTTGTACATTGACTTAAAGTCTATACCATCATATCAACGTTAGTTAGCTAATTCCAATCAATTTGAGAAATAAATATTTATACATCATTTTATAAAAAATATACTATTATTGTTCCTAAAAATAAACTCATTGGCATGGTTGAGGTGGTTAGCAAGAATAAAGAAGGGTATTTATCTTGTCATAATCATGAGGTTATTTATACCTCATCACCCTCCCCTTCCTAAGCTTGAGCAGGTCCTCATGGTCCCTAATGAGTCCTCTGCCTCTCTGCATCCCTTTTCTTATTTAGTTCATCATATTTGGAACTGAGATCATATAGGTCCTATGCCTCTTCATCCAAGTGGTCAATATTTTTAAGAAAACATTTATTGAATTTAACCCTCATCTACCATGTATATAAGTCCCTAGAACTTTCTTTGTAGTGACAAAAACTGTAGGGGGTGGCTGGAGGAGCAATGGGAGTATGCACCACATCTCTATCCACTTAGTTTCAAGCTAATGTAATATTTTTGCTAATGCTTCATCCCTTATGTAGGACCACCTTAGATTGGTGGGTGAGATCATCTCCCTCCTTTTAAGATACATAGGCAAGGGAGTGTAGTTCTCCTCACAGGCACTCCATGCCCTTTCTATCAATTTTGGACCATGAAATTTGAAATTTCCAAAACAAATTCGAAGATTGTCATCATATTTGTTCTTTATAGCTTCATAGCTTTTAATCCCTCAAAATTGGGCTTTGAAGGCAAAGGGTTTTCGATTGGGATATCTCATTTAAAGTCCCATAGTTCTTTCTTCTTGCAAATATTCTTTGGTTCTCTCCTGCCAATGAATCTGATTTTGCATAGTGGGCATGAAGGCTCTAAGTTGTACTTCCCCAACAAAAAGGTCGATAAAGAAATCAGTGTGTTTTTCTAAAAACAAATTATGTACGAAAAATTCACACAACAAATTTTGTTGAACAAGGGTTGCCTCTTTGAATGCTTCTAAAAAAAATTTATCATCTAGATCATGGGGTAAATTGCAAGAAATCCCCAAAAGTTTCCATCTTAACAATTTTTCATTTAAAAATATGGAATATAACCAAGATGGTTTTCTACAGGCCAGTAACAATTCCCCAATCTGACATGCATCAGTTTTGGCCCGGTAGAGTTTATCATAAGATTATTTTAATAGTACTATTTCATGCTTAAGTTTGGAATTTCCTACCCCTGCTTGTCTCAAGAAATAACATCTTTTCATCCTCTTAACTAACAATGGGGGAATGTGAATTTTAAACCATTCCATTTTGGTCAGCTCAATCTATATTTCTTTTGATTCCACCATTGGTTTCACATTGATTTCTTGCAAATCCTGTTCTAGCTCAACACTTCTACTCAAGGCTGCATTGAGTTCAAATTTTTGTTTTTCCTATTTATTTGCAAAGGTTGTGAGTGATTGCATCAGATTATCAATTAAACTCTTAATCTATTTATCTTTTTCAGATAAACTGGACAAATAATCCATTTCTTTCTCATCAATTTGTTGAACTTGAGACTACAACTCTTCAATAGTTTTATCCTTTTGTTCTAATTGACCTTTAAAGTTGTAATTTCTTGATATTTTTCCATCAGAAGTTCAGTTTGTATGCTAATTCCCTGCTTTTTCTTATTCATGTGCTCCTCATTTTGTTGTAATCTACATTTTAACTGAACAATTTTTTCTTTTAACTCATCTAATTATGTTTCTTTATGATCAAATCTTTCAACTTCTACATTGGAGGAAAAAGGAAAAATAGGAATTTCTGCATCATTACTAGTCACATTTGCTTCATCATTTACCTCCAGTGAACCTTGTTATGTATCATTGGCAACAAAGGGAGACAATTGTTCTACAGATTGTCCTGTCTCAAGTGGCACATCTTCCTTCTCAATTTTAGAGGATTTACTACGAACTAGATTTTTCTTTCCACCCAACTAGGCTATTTCTTCACATGGTTGGACCACATTCTAAAATTTCTGGGTTATAGTTTCACAAGGTTTATGGTCTTGCCTTCTCTTTTTAGGAACATGCAATTGTTCACAAGCCGCAACACAACTAATTTCAGTAGCCAATCATTTTCTTCTCCTTAAAGGGGAAGGTCTGTGAAATTATATTCTAGTTATCTTTCCCTTTTTGTGACGATGAGTATCCTCATCTTCAGAATTCACTAAGTCTGCATTTTCTAGATTCTTTGGGGTCTCTAAATGGTTGGGTGTATTTTCTGACGCTTCATCGTCAAGAGCTGTTCTAGCATTTTGAGGCACTGGGGAATATTGAGGCACTGGGGAAGGTTCTTTCAAACTTTGAGCCGCTAATATAGATGGCTCTCCTTCCTCCAAATGTCTTGTGGGCTTAGGGTTTTCAAATTTCTAAAGAAATTTCAGCCATTTTTCTTTTCTTGAGGAAATGGTGTTTGCAGATTAAATGAATGAGACCATGATGCTTCAATGGGCCTGAACTAATTTTAAATATCTTAATCATATTGACAATAGAATCACTAAGGTGAGAAGGTTAACCCTTAAAATCAGGGTTTTTCAGTGCCATGGCGTAGATGAGTGAGTAGCCGAAAGAGGGGTACTGACTATAATGGCACATTTCCCCTCACATGTAAAATATTTGATAATCCAGGCAACTACCATTCTCCATGGCTATGGATTAGACATTCTTTGAAATCCTTTATTTTTCCCACAGGTATTCATAACAAGCAAAGGATGGGGTTCTCCCTCCCTTTTAAAGAGTTATATCATTCTTTGGTAAGAAATATTTGTGGCTTTTGTTAAATTTACACCTTCATTTTCAATGCCAGGCAAATGAGAAATTATTTGAGGGCTTACCTTAAACTTCTTGCCATGCATTATCGTTTGCCCATCCGAGAATTTTTTTGCAAATTCCTTGACTAGTTGCACGTTATGCCCTTCAAATTTCTTCTTGAACTCAAGCCAACCTATCTTTTCAAACAACTCAAAAATATTACTTAATGCCAACAATTTATCTGGGGAAGTTGGTTCTGATTTACACTTAGCCCCACCCATTCTATCTCGTTCTTGTGATTTTGCATGGTATCTATTGAATTTTGTGGCACTCTAAAGGTGAAATTTTTTTTAAACAAGATTGTCATGCAAATGAAAGAAAATGCAACCTTTCAACCACTTGTGCTTTGACACTACTAGTGGGACACAAATTAATTGTTGCATTTGGCTTCGTTGTATTAGAATCATTATTTTGCATGGGAAAGAGTGCATGAACTGCCACATCTCAAGTGAAGGTACAATTCACACAATTTACTAAATTTGGAAAGGGTGGTGGGATGTGCTAATTTATTTATGTTTATTCACAATAATTTACCTACTTAAATTAAAAGTTGTACATACCTTAAGTCCCATCATCGATTTGAAAGTCGTTTACCTATGATGACATAATAACATCATCAGATGGGATGACGAAGGGTTATGATTAATTTATTATGGATGAAGATGGGATGGCTAATAAATGCAACAATTATTATGATGAAAAGTGGTCACAATAATTTTTCTTTATTATGGTAAAAGATGGCATTGTAGGGCATGAATTTTGAAAGTGATGGAAAAATTTAATGATGATAATGTGTATGTCATTGGAACTGGTGGAGCATTTAGAGAGGAAGGAAAATTACAAAATTTTGTAGCATCGCTGGGAGATGTAGCTAGAGCGAAGGAAGAAAATTATGGAGCATCGTCGAAAGATGCAGCCGAAAGGAAGAAGCAAAAATTTTGGGGCATTGCTAAAAGAAGCAGTTGGAAGGAAGAAGCAAAAATTTTGGAGCATTGCTAAAAGATGCATCCGAAAGGAGCAAAAAATTTGGAGCATCATTGAAAGATGCAAATGGAAGGAGGAGAAAAAATTTGGAGCATCGCTGAAAGATGCAACTAGAAGAAAGAGAAAAGTTATGGAGTGTCGTTGAAAGATGCAATTGAAATATAGCAACAAATTTCTGGAGCATCGCTGAAAGATGTCACTGAAATGCAGGAACAAAGTTTTGGAGCATCACTGAAAGATGTCGTTGAAATGCAACAAAATTTTGGAGCATCGCTGAAAGATGTCATTAAAATGTAGGAACAAAATTTTGGATCATCATTGAAAGATGCCACTAGAATGCAGGAACAAAGTTTTGGAGCATCACTGAAAGATGCCACTGGAATGCAGGAAAAAAGTTCCAGAGCATCGCTAAAAGATGTTGATGGAAGGAAAAAGAAAAATTCAAGAGCATCACTGAAAGATGTAGCTAGAATGCAGGAAGGAACAAGAAAATTCTAGAGTGTCGTTGAAAGATGTAGCCAAAATGTAGGAACAAACCAGGGAATGGAACTCATCGAATGAACAAGTTCCAAAGCATCAGTGCAAGATGCATCAAAATTTGTGTTTGATTAAAAATAAAGTCCTGCAAGGCAGAACCAAAATTTAGCCAAGTCCAAAAGATAAAAAATATAATAAAAATGCCTTGAAGTGATTATAAATACATACACATGCAATATATATATATTTTAGCTAAGAACACTAAACTAAAAACTATATTGGCTCTACCGTAACAGAGTCAATGCATTGTATTTCTCCTTGCATTTCTACCATTCACGTAAATTCCTCTTTGTTGAAATTTTTGTGGTAGATTCGTAATTGATGACCATTGACTAAGAGGGTTTATCACCATTAATAGGTTTGAGCTACACTGCTCCGTTTGGAAATACTTTACAAATTTCATATGGACCCAACTAATGAGTCCTTAGTTTCCCTTGGTGATCTTTATATCGAGAATCAAATAACAGTGCCCAATCCCCATTATGGAACTCTCTTTATTTTATGTGTTTATCATGCCAAGCCTTTCACTGTTGTTGGACTAGCTCAGTTTGGTGGACAGCTTCTAATCGGTTCATCCAATTCATTGAGTTGTAAGACTCTCTCAACTTGGGCTCGTTTGAGGTCTAAGCCTAACTCAATTACTGTTCTAAGAGTTTGAAGTTCAAATTCAATAGGTAGGAGAGGTTTCTTCCAAAAAACCAACTCGTAAGGAGTAAAACCAATGGTTGATTTCCAAGTTGTATTATAGACCCAAATGGCTTCAGGTAATTTTCTATCCCAATCTCTTTTCCCTAATGAAACTATTTTTGTTAAGATATTCTCAAGTTCGTTGTTGGTGACTTCTACTTGACCATTTTACTGTGGGTGATAGGGTGACAACTTTTTATGGCTTACCTAAAAATGATCAGTAATGGCTAGCAAAAATTTGGACATAAGTTGGGGTCCTTGATTGGTGACAATTGTTCTAGGGGCTCCAAATCTAAGAAAAATCTTGTTATATAGGAAGTCAACAACTTGTTCTTCCCTAATGACTCTTAAGGCTTAGACTTCCGCCCACTTAGTGATATAGTTAGTATAGACCAAAATGTATTCTTTTCCTTGTGAAGAGGGGTCTATAAGACTGATAAAATCCAATCCCCACTTTTCAAATAGTTCAAAAACTACCTACGATTGTAGAGGCATTTCATTGGATGCAGTGGGCCTTCCTTCTCATTGGCATTCATGACAACAACAAACATAGTTTTTCACATATTTATGCATAGAGGGCCAGGAATATCCAGTAGCCAAGATTTTATGGGATTCTCTCTTGGTAGAGTAATACTCTCCATAAGGTTCATCATGTCAAGATCTAAGGATGTTCTATATATCATCTAACCTGACACAATGTTGTAAAACCATATCAGGACTACATCGAAATAGCATTCCATTAATCCATTTGAACTGAGCACTTTCTCAAATGAGGCATTTATTTTGCTTTGACATAAAGTCTAGTTGGAAATCTGAAGTGGCTAGATAGTTGGCGATGTCAGCAAACCAATGGGTTTTAATGGAGATGGAAAATAAATTTTCATCTGGGAATTCATCTTGCGCAGGAGTACAATCTCTATTGTCTTGTTTGATCCGAGACAAGAAATCTGCAACTACATTGAACTTCTTGGGTTTATCAATGATAGTCACATTGAATTCTTGTAGAAGCAATAACTACCTGACTATTCTTCTATTTACTGCACATTTTTTCATTAGGTACTTAATAGCCGAATGGTCTATGAACACAATCACTTTGTAACCTATGATGTAATGTCAAAATTTATTGATTGCATGCACCACAACTAATAATTCTTTCTCCGTAGTGGTGTATTTTGTTCAATGGGAGTCAAATTCTTACTAATGAAATAGATGCCATATTTCCCTCCAATCTCATTTTCTTGACCTAAAACCGCTCCAATAGCATCATTGGAAGCATCAACATAAATATGGAATGGAAGGTTCCAATTAGGTCCATGTAAGATAGGAGCAAAGATGAGTTTCTCCTTAATGATCTCAAATGATGTTTGACATTCTATCATCCAAGAAAAATCTATATCCTTTTGGAGGAACAAAAACATGGGGGCTGCAATCTTGCTAATTTTTTTTATGAATCTCTAATAGTATCCAACATGTCCTAAGAAAATTTTGATGTCAGTTTGGTTCTTCAAAGTCTCTAATTGTTGTATTAACTCAATTTTGTTAGGATCAACTTTTATCCCTCTAACAAAAATGTGGTGTCCGAACACTATCCCTTGCTCTACCATTATTAGACATTTTTCGTGACTTGGGATAGATGATGGTATCCACATTGTTTCAATACCTTGTCCATATTTTGAAGTCCTTCATAAAAAGTGGAACCATACACAGTGAATTCATCCATATAAACTTCCACATAGTCATTCACTAGCTCAGTGAATATGGCCAGGATAGCTCTCTGAAATATTGTAGGAGCATTTTAAAGCCCGAAGTGAGGGACACGATATGTGCATGTTCCCCATGGGCAAGTAAAATTTATTTTGTCCTGGTCTTTTCTGCCACTTGTATTTGGTTATATCCACTATATCCTTCCAAGAATGAGAAATACTTCCTTCCAGCTAAATTTTCCAAGACTTGGTCTACGAAAGGTAAATGGAAGTAATCTCTATGGGTAGCTTTCTTGAGTTCCCTATAATAAACGCACACTCTCCACTTCCCATTTTTATTTGGAACAACTACCAGCGGTGAAACCCATTTGTTGTCAGAGATGGGATAGATGAATCCTACTTGCTGGAGTTTCTCAATTTCTATTTTAATAATGTCTTTGAGAGCAAGGTTGAGTCTTCATTGTGGTTGAAGAACAGGTCTAACATCTTTAGTATAGATGTGATGGGTACAAACACTTGGGTGTATTCCTCTCATGTATGTGTAATCCCAAGCAAAAGCTTTAGATATATTTACCAAAACATCAAACAATTTAAGCTCGTCTAACTCTGTCAACCAACTATTGATATTTAAATTTTTCCCTGGTAGTAACATGATGGTTTTGACTCTCGGATAGTTGGAGGTGACAGTATAAACTTCTCTAGTTAAGGTGTTGAGAGGACAACTTTGTGGTATAGTTTTGTGGAGTCTGGCAATATCTACGAAGAAATGATCCATTTTCATAATGATATTAGCCAAGGCACAAGGTAACCCTATGAAGTTGGTGTAATCATATTCGGTGTGATCAATGTTGATTAGATGCCCTAAAATATCTTCCACTTCTAGAATTTCCTCATCACTTGAATCTACAGTAAGATTTTACATATTGTTTTCCAATTCATCTTCCAACTCTTTACCATGTTGTTTAATGACTACCATAGCAAGTGAGTCTGTATTCTCTTGTTTATTGACACCATTTGGTTCATCAACCCAAACTTGGTTATGCTCAATAGGTTAAGCGGGAGGATATCGGAATAAGTGTTTTCTATTGGGACCATGTGAAATGGTCATTCCTCCTTCTTTGTAGTCAATCTTGGCTACAACTATAGCTAACCATAGTCTACCTAATATTATCGGATAACTCTCCTTTGGTGTGAGGGATTGGATTATTTGGAAGTCTATTGGATATTCCCAATCGTCAACCTTAACAAGAACATTTTCTAGGACACCTTTAGGAATAGATACAGATTCATTCACCATTTGCAATATGGTAATTGTGGGATGCAAATCAATGAGTCCCAATTTTTTCATAACATCCACCGTCATGACATTAATGGCTGCTCCTAAGTCCACAAGTGCACTAGGTATTGCTACCTCGTTGATTGTCATTGTTATAAGTGGACTACCTGGGTCATCATATTTTGGGGCAGAGGTTTTTCTAGCAAGAAGGTCAGCTAGATATTTATTTTATGTGCATAGTGTTAATTCGTTTTGGTTTCCTTCCTGGTGTTTTGATGCACAACTATTTAATTAGTTGGTTTAGTTCAATGATTTCTTTAATCACTTGTAACAAAGGAACCTCAATTTGAATTTGCTTAATTTCTTGTATCAGCACGATTTTAGTGGATAAGGTCATTTTCAGAGGGTTATTCAAGGCGGTTACTTTGAGACACTCAAGAAAAGGTGCTTGAGTTTTATTTTTCAAGGTGGAATCCTTTAAAAGGTATGTTGAATGTTCGCCATCCTCTTCTTGAGGTAACTCGAGAGTTTTAGATGAGGATTGTGAAGGAGGATTTTCTTGATTACTTGTTGGGTTTTCCTCTGAAGTTATGGAAGGTGTCTTAGCCCTTTCAGCAAGTTCTTCATTTGGTTCATCCAGGATCTCAAATATGGTAGGCTATTGGATTTGTTTTCCTGACCTCAACTGTAGGTTTCCACAATGAATAACGTTAATTCCAGTCACGTTTTCCTGTTCTATAGAATACACTAGAGTGTTTTGATGATTATTCTTTGGATTAGGGATAGGTTGTGTTGGGATTTGTGGTTGGTTGACCTACTCATTTTGTTGAGGGTTCTGAGGAGCTGGTAAAAGGTTTTTTGTGGATTAGGCATCCTCCTTGGCCCATTACAAAACTGATTTTGAGTTTCATTCCATTGAGCGTAGGATTTTGAGGATACCATTGTTGTTGAGTCTGGTTTGGCCATTGGGGGGTTTCCTTAGGACTGATTCACCCATTTATATGGTCCCCAAGGGTAAAGTCCTGAATTAGGTGGTGCTTGAGGCCAAGGTGTCACCCACTAATTATTATTCCAATTATTTAGGGGTCGCCAGGCGAGATTCAAATTATAGCCATAAGAGAAATTCCTTCCAAGTCTTTGATTCACAAAATTGACCTTCTCCTCAACATGAGATGTCCTTTTCTTGGAATTCTTGATTGCATTTAGGATCTCACATTGATAATTGGCATGGAGCTTCTCACAAACTTGATAAAAGTCAGTTTTTTCTAAAGGACATTCTCTTAATAGATGTTTGTTTTGACGCCTAGGAAAATAGATGGATAAGGTCTCAGGATTATGTTTTTTGGCCTTTATTCCATCCAGCGTAGTGTTTAACTAAATAAGAATGTTAGTTTTGAGATTTGCTATTTCCTCATGTAGTTTACATATTTCATTGGAACCTCTAAAAAGAGTAGATTTATGAATTCCTCCTCGAGTACAAGAGAAATTATTACATAAATCAGTGATATCATCGAGTCCAAGTTGGGACACATCTCCTTTTCCCATTAAATCTAGACTTCTCCTAGAATCTTCGTCAATTCCTTTGAGAAATATGGTCTTTGGAATTTTCAGACTTACAACTTCTTTGCCACATAGTTTAGATAAGAAGATGAACCTATCCAGGTAATCTTCTAGGCTATCATCTTTGTCTTGCCTCAATTTGAACAACTCCTCTTTCCTATTGTTGAACCTACAGTAACTTTGGTATTTGTCCAAAAAGGCAGACTCCATATTGTTCTAGGTGGAAATCGACCCTAAAGCTAATCCCATGAACCAACACATTACAGCATCCTTTAGAGTGGAAGGAAAGAGTTTCAATTTCTGGTTATCATTTTTGTAGTCATACATCTGATACAAAAATTTCAACTCAAAAAGGAACTGGTTAGGGTCTTTAGAGGATAAGCCTCTGAAGGTTGGTAAGATGGATGGTGAAATTTTTTTCATGGGTGTATCGTCATCTTCATTGAGAGCAATAGGATAGGTAAATTTTTGTGCTCCCCCTCTTGGGTTATCATCATCTCTACGGTTTCTTCTCCTTTCGTTGAAAGGGTTATCATTGTTGTTATCATCCATGATGTCAATAGGAATGCTTTCTTCTTCAAAGATTTTCTCTAATGGCTAAGTTTCAGATGTATACTAGGAGGTCTCAAGTTGATCCTGCTCAATCAGTTCATCAATAATTTCTTCAGCTCAGACTTCTACTTCCCTATGTGTGGTTAGAACTATGATTTTGGAGGGTTTGGTATGAATCTTCCATGCAGACCTCATTTCCTGACCATGCAAAAAAAGAAGATTGGCAACTATTTTTTTCTAAAAGAGGTATCCAAGCAGTTTCCTATTAACACTAGAAAAGGAATGGTCCCCGACAACGGCGCCAAAAAGTGGCAAGATGTCATAAGGTCCTAACACTTTAGTTGAAGATATATCAATTATTTCGACCGAGTAGTTTTCAAAGGTTGTATGCAATAGGGGACATTTTGGCCATCTCTCTTAGCAAGATTTTTTGAATCTTTAAAATGGTTGAATCATAAATTTGAACTAGAAAGCACAAAATTGTTTAAACTAGAAAGCATGAAATTACCTAAGAATTAACTCTTGCAGTTAAACTATGAAATTCAAATAAAGGTAACTAACTACTAATATCTAACTACTAACTAAAAGTACAAACAACTTGTAATTAACAATAGGAGTGGGTGCTCTGGAATTTCAAAGTAAATAGAACTTTAAGATTGTAAAATCAAAACCACGACCTGCAGGAACACATGATAGAGCTCGACACAAAATAACATTCATCTAAATTTAACATGTACAAATGGAGAGAACAATATTAACAGGAAAAATACTTATCTACTTTATGAGATCCCTCGAGTGGCCATCTCTCAGGCATTCCTATGATTAGCTCAAATCACATGTACTTTTTCATCTTCAAAATAAATCCATTCATGGTACTTCCATTACTTAGAACTATTGACTCATAATAAGACTAGAAATATTTATTTATTCATATCATAAAAGTGTACAAAGTGAACATAGTTGAACAGTATTCAAAGCATATCATAACATCCTATCCTTGTTCAGTAGTTACACATATATACTATGAAATTCTAATTTTCAAATGGCGGGAGAATACCATTGAAAAATTCTTTAAGCAAAATTACAACTGATCAACTAACTGATGTTTGTAACATAAAACATAATAAAGGTTGTGAGTGGAGCCATAAAGTCTTAAATAGAAAGTTAACAAAAAGCTTTAAAGGAAATTGTTCCACTATGCATGCCTAAATTTTTGACGCCCAAACTTTCGGTGCTCTAACTTCAACCGCTTGAAGTCCACTCCATTCATCGGTCATGCACAAGTCTTGTACATTGACTTAAAGTCTATACCATCATATCAACATTAGTTAGCTAATTCCAATCAATTTGAGAAATAAAGATTTACACATCATTTTATAAAAAGTAGAAAATTATTGTTCCTAAAAATAAACTCATTGGCATGGCTGAGGTGGTTAGCAAGAACAAAGAAGGATATTTAGCTTGTTATAATCATGAGGCTATTTATACCTCATCAATATGCATGCTTCAACTAGAAGTTCACTGATTGGTAACTTTAGTGGCTTTGTAACTAGTGTGATGACCTTTGTTTCTTCTGTAACTTTTCGCTTCTAATGCTTTTCTTGATTTTTCTCAATGGAAGAGTATTGTGTGATGAAACTGTGAAGTTTGATTTTAACACGGATATGTTCGGATAAATTCTGCACAAAAAGCTAAAAATAGCTTTGCTAAATCTTCTTAAGAAAAAAGGGAAGATTTTTGGAGAAAAATATAAGACAAGGGTTTTGTAAGGAATGTCCTTTTGAATAACCTAGATCGTCCATTTTTTGAAAAATTGATTTTTTCAAGAACACGCAAGAACCCCTCAGAGGTAGAAGTTGTGAAGCAATTTTTTCCCAAAACAATGTGAGATATGGGTTTTGAAGGTGCTCGTGTGTTGAAGAGACCCAGATCGTCCATTTTTCAAAAAACTAAGTTTTTCATGAACATCCAAGAAACCCTTAAAAGTGGAAGCATCGAGGCAATTTTTTTGAAAAAAATCTAGGACATGGGTTTTGTGGCCAATTTTGTGTTGAATAGATTCAGATGGCCAGATTTTTGAAAAAGATGATTTTTCAGGAATCCCTAAAAAAATATGGTTGAAAGATTCCTCAAAAAGTCGCCAATCTTCAAGAGAAATGTCAGATAGAAAGACCTAGATCGATGAAAGTTTAAAAAGGAGACTTTTTGTTTCTGAAAAATGATGCTCTAGAAAAATGGATTTGAGAAAGTGTTCTTCTATGCAACCTGAACTCAAAACTATGAAGAACTTTGAAAACCCCCTTCGTTTGATCCTTCAAATTTTGTTGAGAAGAAAATTCTATGTTTGTCTATTGAAGTCAACCTGCAAAATAATGAAGTATGGATGCCCAAATGCTTCTTAGATAAAGTTTGAAGGTGAAAGAAGTAGTTAAATCACGAAAATCCTAATTTTAGGAGTCCTCACATAAAAATATTATGTTAACTCAAGTTAACCTAGGCACCACCTTGAGATAAGGCATCCAACCTCAATAGTGTTAGAACATTTTTCAAGATTTTCAAATTTTGCTTGTTGAAATGCCTTTGTTTGATCTTCAATTATGGATGTCTGATAGGTCGTATGGACTAGCAGATAGATTCACCATGGAGTGTGATCAAACCTGAGAAGATCATCTTGGAAGCTACAAACCCTACAAAGTGGTTTTGATGGCTTGAAATCTTGGGCGCCCCTGGCTAGCAAGGGCGCTTTTGTTTGCCAATGTTAACCATTTTTTGAAGTTTTTCAACTTTTCCAAATTTTTCTCCCGTTCTTCGATCTAGAATTGTCAGCGATTGATGAATCCCATGATCAGGCTGAGATATTCAATAGAAAGCCTGAAGTATACCAGAAATGATGATTGGTTTTGTAAACCTTAAAAACTATTTCAAAGGACTCAAATTTTTGGGCACCCCTTGCTAATTGGGGCGCCCATGTGTTCTAGAAGATATAATTTTTACTTTGTCTAATTTCGAAACACCCCTGTTTGAGATTTTTTTCTGGATGTTTGACTTCTTTAATGATATTGTTGTCAGACTCATTGTGAAGCCCAACAAAATCTGAGGACCTGCTAGAGGTGATGAAACTTGAAAACTGAAACTAATGCTTCAAAATTTTGGGTGCCCTTGGCTTGCAGGGGCACTTTTCTACTATGGACTTATCCAATTTTGTATTTCTTGACTTTCAACATTTTTGGTTTGATCTTCGTTTGTGAGTATTTTACCGATCCTATGAATTGGATGTTGGAATCATCGGACAACTTGCAGAATTTTGAAGAAGACCCCCAAAACAAAAAATCCTAACAACTGCATTTGACCCCTTGAATTGATGAGCATCCCTATCTAGCAAGGGTGCCTTTCCTCAAATTTTTCCATGTGACTCTTGAAATCTTGGGCATGTCTTCACTCGATCTGCATTTTGTTGCGTTTGATGACTCCTCTGGACTGGCTAATAAATTCGTTAGAAAGCTTGTTCAAATCTGGAAAGAAATTGTTTGCAACTACAAACCTTTAAAGCAATTCCAACTTCTTGAAACCTTGGGCGCCCCTGACCAGTAGGGGCGCTTTTGTGCTCCATAATTAGCCATTGTTTTATGATTTTCACTATTCTCATGCTTTGCATTCACTGTTCATCAGTCGTGTTCGTTGTCTGCCGACCACGATCGTCGTCCCATGATTGCGCTCGCCATCCACTAACTGTGCTCACCATCCACATGCAACACCAACACCAACCATTCACATATTTTTCGACTACATCGGTCACCGTTGTTGATGTGTTGACTGCATTCACTGTTGCACGTGCATGATTTGCATTTTCTAGACTTAATTTATTTTTTGCAATTTTCAACTTTTTGAAACCCCCTCTATCATTCATCATTTTTCGAGCATATTTCACCATAGATTGTTGTGTATTGTTTGAAGATTATATTCTCACACCTAGTATCTAGCCATCCTCCATTGATGACCTCACAGGTCCTAACTTTTCTCTTGAAAAAGTGAAATAGGCCCACCAGAGAAAGACTGACTTTTTGGTGAATTTGACTAGGGCAATGTGATCATGACGAAAGATTAACCAATCAAAATCATTTTGAGCCATTTCTGGAAAGATCTTATTTTTAGGGTTTTTTTCTAAAAATAGGGGCCTAAAACCCTAATTTCAAATATTTCAAAATTTTGCAAGCATCCTCCTAACAGAAAACCCAAAAAATACCCTATGATCCTTTTGTTGTTTAGAAATTTTTACAAAGAGATAATTGCTATTTTTAGAAACTTTGACCCTTTATTAACTTTTGACAATAATTTTACAAGATTTTGACCAATTTTACCAAAATGCCTTAATGAAGCAAAAATTTTATTTTGGGTACACCAGAAGACTAAAGATAAGAAGAGCAATGACATGCATATCCAAAATCAAAAGAATTAAGTCAAAATACCACCTATTAGACAAGCAAATGCATAAAGGTACCCATCTTTTAATGGTTTTTGTTATTATTGCAATAAATTTGGACATAAGGCTATGGAATGTAGAAGCATAGTGAATCAAAATGTTCAATCTTTTCCTGGCTAGTGTTTTACATGTAAAATATTTGGTCATAAGGCTAATGAATGTAGAAGTCAAATGATGAATGTCTATAACAATGGTATGAGGGTTCAATATTTTAATGGCTACTGTTATGCATGCAATGGATTTGGGTATAAGCTAGTCAATTCAAATCGAATGAATGGGAGCAACCCTATTCAAAAAAATGTCATATTTTAGTAGACTTGGACATATCTCTAAGTTTTTTAGAAGCAAGAATGTAAAGAAGAATAAACTAGTAAAAAACGATGACCCAATGAAAAAAGTTGATCTAGTAGAGATGAAAGAGATGGACAATATTTAGAAAGAGAAGGAAGAGAAAAAGGTTAAGGTTGAGTTTGTACCAACATCTGGTGCAAATGTTTACTTTGAAAACTAAGAAGAGAGTTTTAGCCTAGGGGGAAGCATTAAAAGAAGATTCTTTATCCCTTACCAAAGAAATGGTGTTGATGCTTCAACACGTGGATATGAGGTGTGGGTCAATATTCTTGACCAATTGGAGAAAGAACTAGCAGAAAACATCATGTTGCAGAAGTTTGCAGAGCATTTGAAGTTGATTGTGCATACAGTTAGGGTTTGAGAACTTTATCAAAGAAAGCATTCAATGCAAAATTAGCTCAATTTCAAAAAGGTCATAAGTGATTTCACTTGATCAAAAATCATACAAATGAGCATTTGAGAATAGCATAGCAAATGAAGAGCGAAGTGGAGTGATCGAAGTGATTGAGATTTGGTGCAAGCAAAACCCTCACCGAAAATCATTTTAAAAGGTATTTGTAGTTCTTGTTTGCCCTAAGTTTTTGAAACCACTTTTAATTTATTGTAAATATGTATACACCACAAGTGGTAAAGGTTACGAAGCATCCTCGCCCTAAATTCAAATGGAAGCTTAATAAATCATTGGTGGATGATCTGGATGGTGCATTTTCGCACATCCCATATGGAGTTTTACACATGTAATATGTTAGGGCATACATTCACACCAAATTGGAAGAGTATAATCATACAAAGTCGAGTGATTTGTGGTACAAATAACTCAATAGAGATTCTTTTGAGTTGAAATCAGAATTTGAGAGCTTGGAAGAGAAGAAACTCAACGTCTAGGCCAAGTTTACCATCTTTTGCTATGTAAATGAGTGGGTAAGATACACCCCGAGCTGCATTCATGATAAGTTCTTCTGGTTGGATATTCCACATCTAATAAACAAAGAGGCTATTAGGGTTGTCATTGGTTTGTGCTCAACGGGACCTACTCCGGTACTTAAGTCATTGAAGAATGAGGTTGTCATGGAGAGAACAAGTGCAATATATGACAAGAAATTCTTGACCATCAAGGACATTAGGAACCCAACAATGAAGTATGATTCTATGATGATAGGATACAAACTATATTTCTCTAACAAAGAGAATCTTGTATCCACAACCGCCATCAATATAGCTTATGAGATGGTTGAGATGAGAGTTGATTATGATCTATGTGAACTACTAAGGCTGCAGCTTCTGGAGAACCTGCAAAAGGAAAAATATTCTAAGTATGCTTTCAAATTTGGAACTTTAATCATCTATTTACTATTCTACTTTATGAATGAAATCCTTAGAAAAAGGAATATTATGTGGCTAAAGGATAGACCTGTAGCCCACCAAATCAAAGATCATTTGCTAAGGTTGGGAGACTTAGATTTACAGAAGAATGCCCTCTGGGGGTTCTTCAAAACTTTCCAAGAGAAGATGCAGGCAAGGTAAAGGATACCTAAAAGCATGGTTGAAAAGTACAAAAATGACATCACTTTTCTTGTAACAAAAGATTGTTGCATCATACAGGCCATTGATCCTAGGACCATATGGATCCTAGAGGGATATGAAATCATAGAGGATGAAATCACCGGCTCAGTGGACTTTGTGCCAAGCAAGCCAAGAGACACCTTTAAAGAGAGGTATAGAAGTGGATGGAGATGCATCTTGATCAAAGGCAATTACAGATAAAGAAGATGGTTGACAAGATGACTGCAACACTTATGGAGGAAATGGTCCTAACTAAAGAACAGATGGAGAAGGAAAAATATTTTTCTAGCTCATTGGGAGGATCTTCAAGCATTAGAAGATCTGGTAGAACAAATACCACTCCTTTGGTTTCCTCCATGTCCTCTTCGAGACTAAGATCGCTATAGGAGAGAAGAGAAAAGAGCTTGCAAGCACTCTAGTGAAGGAAAATACCTGATTAAACAATGAAAGAGGCTCGGAAAGGAAAAGTTTGTTCTTGTAGCACAATAATCTGACCCTACAAGAAGGAGAGTGAAGACAAAGGACACAAGGGAACAATACCTAGGGGTGAATGCGGAAGAAGAAGAAGAAGATAAAAACCACTGGTCCAAAAAAGAAAATCAGAAGCTTCACAAGGAGAAGCAAGTGTGAAGAAACAAAGGTTTGATATCATTGATACATAGTGAAGTAGAGGTCAAGAAAGAGAAAGAAGGATATAGAGTGCAAATGAGAGAAAATAAAGTAGATTCTGGTGTAGAGGAAAAGTCGTTAGAAGATAAGAAGAATAAGAAAAAGACTTTGGCAAGGGCACATAGCCCTATGAAACTTGATGCTCTATTTAATGGGATAGTGGAGAATGAAATGTTAGAGACTGCCTCATTATACACGGACGTTGATGAGGTGGACAAAGCCACCATTGTAGAAGAAATTGTCAAATACGTTGTTTTTTTTTTGTTAATATGAAAAATATTAAGAAGAAACTACCTAAAGATCTATAAAATGTACTAATTGCAAGGAGGCAAGAGGCTATAAAGGAAGAAGCTAAGATAAAATATTTTTCTTTGGAAAAGATGGGTGCATCTCTCTCCAAAGATAATAAAGTAACATTGGCTAAATTGTACAACAAGGAGTTTCAAACTAAGCAAAGGGTGACTACCCTTATGAGTAGAGATTAGAATGATCACAAAAGGCTTTAGAAAGAGACAATAGAGAAGGTTGCAAAGTTCGCTAAGAGATTGGGGATGAACCTGAAGAGAACATAAGAAATGCATGTTGAGATGTTAGCTCCATATGTGAATTTTGCAAAGGAAGCACAACACGATGGTGCTCAACATGAGCATGCTATTGTAGAAGAAGATTTGCAAAAGGATGTGAGTGACAATCTTTTGGAAGTGGAAGAGATTGTAGAAGAAAATATTGTAGGAGAAGAGAATTTTGAAAAAGGAGCTCTCAGAGAAGACATTGCAAAGGAGGTTATCACTATAGATCATCAAACACCTCCTTTGATATATGAGAAAAATGTGGAAAACACTCAAGGCCAACCAGAGATAATCACTCCTTTGAATAACAAAGAACAACCTATCGGTGAAGATGATGCAGAAAAGAATAAAGGACAAAAGGATGGGAATGCATTTGGGAATGAGGAGAAGAAGGAAATGGAGACACAAGTTGATACTGGTGATAAATAAAAGGATTTGAAGAAGGCTTCCAAGGAGAATGTGAAGGCTACTGATGAATTATCTTGTTCCTCCGAAGATTATTTAAATAATTTGTTGAGCATGAAACTTAAGTTCTAGTCTATAGTGTTTACCCAGCTATTACAACTTCCTATTCAACGTGAGCATGTGGACATGGATAAGGTTTTGCCTCTTCACAAGATTCAATTGGGAGATTCTTTCCATGCATCTTCCTGGAAAGAAATCATAAAGACACATCAAAAGAACGAATAAATGATAGATGAGGTTGTAAAGGTTTTGCATGAAGCCATACCCGGTGTTGTCATTGACAACTCCCTCTCCGATATGAAAAAGCATTTTTTTTTGTTTGATTCTTTTAAAGAGTATGCTACTGGGTTGAAGGGGAAGATAGAAAAAGAGTTAGAGAAGAAGGTGGATGAGAAAATATTGTTGGATGAAATGGAGAAGTGTGCTAGTGCACACAAAAAAAATCAAGAAAATCTTAAGGGTGTGCAGGCTTGTGTGGCGGAAGCCAAAGTTTTGTTTCAGTTTTGCCTAAAATGGCCCTGATCTACTAAAAGCATAAGAGATGAGATGGACTCAATTGAGTCCCAATAGATAAAGCTTCCAATGCCTATGATCTGGCACATAATCTGGATGGAAGTACAAGGTCGAAAATTGAGAATTTATATGAGTAGTTCTTCCAACTACAAGTGCTAAAAGAAAAGATCATTACGTAGTTTGCTAATTTGAGGGATCTGGTGAGCTCCAAGTTCATACCTATTTCCAGTGCCCTGGTGAGTTTTGATAAAGATTTAAAGCTACATCCAATACCCAACACTTCAGATGAAGGTGAAGAAATCTTAATGGAGTTTGAGACACAAAGCAAAATGCTTGGTATAGCTAAGAAGAGTTGGGAGGATGGAAAACAAGAATGGAAAGCCCATCTTAGAAAGTTGCAAGAGTCAAACTCTTCCTTCAAGTGAATACATTTCTTTCCTTTTTATGTATTTTAGTTATTCTTTCAAATTTCTATGTACATATGCGGAAGCTATAAGACAAATTTCTATTACAATTTTTTGTTGGATAGCACTCCTAGGGGGAGTCAGCTAAGTTTTCAGCTTGTATATATGTACATATCTATCAGGGGGAGATTCGGTATATGAGAATATTGTTGTATGCAACCTTTTCCCTTAATGTCAAAGGGGGAGAGTAATACTGGAGAATAGTTTTGAAGATAACTGAGGCATGTTTCCATCAATGCCAAAGGGGGAGATTGTTGGAAGAATAAGGAGTTTTCCACTGATGTATTTGTTGGCAACATGAGCATGTGAGATGAGCAAAAGTTGTATACTTATGTAGTTCAATGTTGTCATTGATGTTTGAACATGTTTGAAGATGGTAATCTAGTGGGAATTTGCAAGAAGGTTTGATCTGATGAAGGTAGTTGATATGGAAATTGACTAAATGTCAATACAAGTAATTATGTGTACAAGGCATCCGATTTTTGGGTCCGCTTTGGTCTGTTGTATAAGATCTTGCTCTATGGTTTTGATACAATTTTCTTGGTTGTTAGAGAAGCTTATATCCAAAGTTTCATATTGTTTTGGCTTCTAGAGAAGAAGTTATGAGTGGCAAAAGTTTGGGTCTGGCAATGACAATAATTTCCAATTCAGTGTGCATGTTTTGGTGAGTCTGCAACTCTCCACGGATTGGAATATGCATTTGTGGATTTGTGGGAATGTTGATAGGTGTCAATGACACCTATATTCCAAGTGGCATAGAGTTTGGAAGTCAGTGTGTCTATTTTTGGATGAACAGTTGGAAAATTTTGTTATTGAGTCATTACTGGTGCTGACCTAATAAGTTTTGTATATTGCAGAGTTTGAATATGCATTGATCTGTAATGTGGGAGCTATTATGGGTCAATGCTAACCTATTTTGATTTGTTATAAGTTTTGAATCTTGTCGTGAAGCGTGTATGTATGTATGTTGAGCTGACAAGGTATAATTTGTATGATACATCTAATTAGGTCAACCTTATTGATGTTATGGGTGTTTGTGGATGAAGCGGATATATATACAAGTTCATTTTCAATGTTTTGAAGATAGAGATGTAATGTGATGTATAGTTGATGTGAATTATGCAAGAGTGAGGTGAATGTAGAGTAGAGTGTTAGTGTAGATCAATGTGAAGTGTGTGAAGTTGGTATATCGAGCTTCAAAGGAATTGTAATTCATGCATATGTTAGATGCAATTGCAACAGTTCAAATCTTGGTTGTGTGTCACAATCTCTTCTATCTTTTCTTCTTTCAGTGGGCAGTGAGTCCACTTGTAGTGAGCATTTTTGGAATATATTATAACTAGTTATAATATGTTGTGAGCTAATCCTCATAGTGCTTTTTCCCATTTTTGGTTTTCCACGTAAAAATATGGTGTTCAAGTGTTATGTGATGTTGACGGTTGCTTTTATACATTCCTTTCATGTTGCAAATTGAATATGCTTTATGGAATGAACATTTAAATGTTTAAGTGGTTTAAAAGAATATTGATTCCTGCCCAACCACCCCCCCCCCTCCTCACTATTTCGGGTGTTCAACAAGGTCAACACTTTGGTGAATGTTCTAGATGCACTAATGAAACCAGTGAGCATAGAGAAGCTCAGGGGATGTTTCATTTCCATGGGCCTTGGAGCCTTGAGCAGTTGAGTACAGTTGACTCTTGACAGGTCTTCAACAAGTGGAAGAATGTTGGTATTAGGGTCTCTTAACCTTAGAATCTTAACATTTAATTTGTTAATATTTTATGTTAATTATTTAATTTCCTAAGTTAATTGTCTACCAAAATTGTTGTCACTTTGTGGGACCCACCGATGAGTTGCCATCCTACATGGAAGGTGGCATGTACAATTTGTAAGCTATTTTAGTGGAGGTAGGCGTCCACTTTGGAGGACCTAAATTTGTGCCTAATATGGTGGAATTTGTCATAAGTTACTTTGTAACAAGCTACGGTGACTTGCTATGTCAATTTATGACTGATTATGATGGTGGAAGAGTCATGCATGACAAATTGTAAGTTAATTATGATAGGTTGAAGATTGTTGACATGTCGTTATACTGTCGAAATTGCTCCAGATTCTT